>RCWM02000376.1:525000-1092001 GCA_003667255.2 Euschistus heros | reverse complement strand
AATTCCTATCTCTGATTTTCTACATTATTTGAGAAGCACCAATAATTTTATTAAAATAATTTATCTTAATAGAAAATCTATTTTCTCGTCCTGACAAAATGAGAATTCTATTTTTAAAGCCTTTTCATGGGTCTGCATTGCCCTAAACATTGTAATTGTGTCATGATATAAATAGGCGATCTTTACTATCAGGCAACACAACAAAAAAGTGGGAAAAAACAATGCAGATTTTAAATATTCATTTTTTTAAACAAATGCTTGCCAAGTAGTCAAACTCCAGTCCAATTAATGGTTTATAAACTATAGTTATTACTGTTGTTTTTCCTCAAAGATTAATTTTATTTACATTTTTTTATGAGTAAGAACCTCTGAAATTCACCATGTCAAAACAAGATATTCATCAAATTTATTTTTACGAGTTCAGACTTTGTTGACGTGGCATTTATGGCAGTTATTCAATTAAAATTACTTAAAAAATTTATAGTTAGTGTAACATTGCCTTTGTGAGAGCAGGTTGTAACATTCTTTCTTTAAATGATGTTTCTTTCATAACTTTCCTTTTTTTCCGGTTAACCAACATTTCTTCTTGTGGAAGATGAGAAAATATCTGGTTTAGTACAAGGCTCCGCGTTTGTTTAATTTTTACTCTGTTAGAACGATTGGTAATTCTCAAAGCAAGGGGTGAGCGGGAGAGTGCCGTTTGGACTCGAGTCCAAACATTCCATTTACAGGACACAATTATATAATTAATCTCAATAGCTATAGTATTAATTATGGTATAATTACCTTATGATTTATAATTAATGCATTATTTTGACTTATTACTGAACCTCTTTTAATATAAATATTCGTTGAAAATTACGTCATAGTATATTGGAGCCTATAGTTGTCGGACAGTGGTATGACGTTCTCCAAAAATATTTAACTTGATACGAATAAGACAACCGGATCCGAATCTATGATTAAAGATTGTTCCTTCTTAGGAAGTGGGTGAGTAAGGAAATTAACCCTAAGACATCATTAATCAACTTTTAAGCGTACTAAAATTTAATTTTTTTATTTGTGAAAATGATAAAATTTTATTTTAGTTATTTAAACGAAGAGGCATTACAGTTTGGTCTGTTTATAATTTGAATAAACTTTTGTGAGAATTCCGAAAATTTGAAGGTTGTATCTCCGTTTAAGCTACAGAGATTATTTTCTGCTCAAATTATATTGAATATAGTCTAGCCTAATTTTGAATATAAAAAACTTTTTTTTTTTTTTTTTTATTTTCATGCAAAGAAAGGAAAACTTCTAATCCCCTTTTATTTTTTATATGATTTAAAATACAATAACAAACATTTAAATCCCTTTTTCTGCACTTGGTGCATTTTAAAGGGCCGGTAGTTTTCAACTTTAAAGTACAAAAATTATGATTATATTAAGTACAGCAATACAATAGAGATGGATTGATCTAGTGATGGGGGCTCACTAGATGTTTGGGAAAGAAAAGGGAGGTGCTGTTGAGTCATATTAGTCAAGTCTAAGTGTTTTGACGTAATTTTGCCACCTCTGTGGCTTTTCAGTTGGCGTTAATGTGTTGAATAGTGGGTTAGTCGAGTATTTGAGGCTATCAAAGAATAAAAAACTTATTTATTTAGTAATTATTTATTAGAACCGTGCAGCAGATATTGTTGGGAATTGTAAAAAGTTCGGAATATTTGCTTTGACGCTACCTATTAGCGCGCTGTGGCGTTTGAAGATCCAGCACATAATTTTAGTACATCATCATAACACTAACAACATATCAAAGAATCAAAACCGACCTTTTGGAAACCAAAATGTACAATTTTATTGTACTATCAGGGATTTTGTGAAAATATTGCTCCATACCCCTCCGACGTGTGAGAGGGACGGTTTATTGAGTTACACTTATTCTATTTTAATAATTTTAATTTGCCTATATACCTACCCATAATATTTCGTATAAAATTCGTTCACTCTATATCGAGTACAGTCGATCGATCTCTAAAACATTAATATATATTGGCATACAGTCGTGTTTATAATATGTATGACGGAGATGTTTAAATTTTATTCATAGTTGGTTTAAAATTCCTTTAACACAGCATCCTTCGAACGCTCCTTTATTTCCAGAGCTAACTTCTGGAACTCCTTCCCTCCCAACATTCGCCATTCCTCCACTCATAATAGCTTTCAATCCCGACTTTTCATATACTTGTTGGATATTCAATCTAATAGTCATATCGATGAAGAAAATATTTTTTAAAATTAAATATGAATATTCAGAAAATAATTTTGATTTTGTCGAGTAATATTTATGTATTGTTGCTCTAAATTTGTACCAATGTTTTTGACATAACTTATATTATTATATGAGACGAGATACATTATTTCTCCTGATAATATATATTTTTTAGCTTTGTCAACTGTATTTTTTTCATTGTTTTTTTTTTTTTCTTATTTTTGTTTTTTTAGCTTATTTTAAAGTCTTAACCTTAATATATAATTTGTTTTTGTGTAATATTTTATAACTTGTAATAGTACTTTTCATTACTTTTATATTGTATTTTAATTTTCTTTTAAATTTCCATATTTAATTTTAATTGTATTTTTCATGCATGTATTATGTCCTTAATTGTATAAATGGCAACTAGGTCGCCATTATAATGTTCATTAATATTATTATGCGATGGTGCAAGAATAAAATTTATTTTCATTTCATTACATTTTGAATTGTATAAATAAAAGATAAAAATTGAAGAAACCTAACAAATTATATAAATAAAAAGCTAAGCTGTAGCGCCTTAAGAAAAATACAGATGAAGGTCAATACCCTCCGTCTTCTGTCTATTCGCAACTCTATTGTTCCTTTGGCTTATTTCCTTTTATTTATTTACTTAATTAAATATAGATAAATGTATATATATATTAATAAAATAGATTTGAGTATAAAAATCTATAAATGATGATAGACTATGATGTAACTACAGCTGTTATAGTGCTCGCTAATAGGACACAATGTTTACCCTCGGCTACTACAGCTAAGACAGTGGGGCGAAGGCAGTCAATGATCCGGCCCGTTGGTTTCCTGGAGCATAGCCCCTGTGTCTGCTCCATTATCTGCATTCATTGCCTCCGCTGATCCATTACTCAGGGTCTCTCTGTCTCGTCGGTTCCTGGATAGAGTGTATCTTCTGTATACGTCAGGCCTGGAAGACAGGGAAAACCTTGCCAAAAATTAAAAAAAAAACCTATGATTTTAAACAACTTCTTATATAAGGAAAAATTTATTCGCTTGTTTATCAATGTTAAGACGTTTTTTTTTAAGAATATTACAATCGGCCACTTCTAGAATTATATAATAGTGTTTTTATCTGTGTTTCTTTCATCACATGTGTACGAGATATTTCAACAAAAGTATATAATATATAAAAATAATTGTAAGTAGGATTGATGAATTATTTGCTACTTTTATTTGATTTTTTTTATTTGAAGAATGGGTATTGAAGTAGACTTATGATATTAAATATTCAGTATATAAAAATGTACAAAAAAATCAAAACATCAGAGCTTTGCTACGCAGGTTATATATCGTGTACTTATATATCAAGTGAAACACACAAAGTCAAAAAACGTGGTTTTGAGTAAACTTATCAACGATTGTTTTTTTGTTTTTTTTTGCTTTATTTTCAAAATCATGGACCAATATTAGTTATTATAAGTTTATTTTTTTCCGCTAAAGATAAATATGGTATGGGCTGATTATCATAATTTTTATGACGATACGTTTCACTTGTTGTTTCACTTTTCACTACGACATGTCATACTCACCAAAGGAGGAAAAATGGAAGGGCATCATAGAATATGGAGGGATAGATTGGAGCTGGGTAGTTTCTTAATTATATTTTGATCCCTACACTTATTATTCAGGTAAATAGGCAGTCCTGTAGGTTTTCTCTATGTCTGGTAGATTTTCTGTTTCTACAGGGAAAACAAATTAAAATGACACTAAATTATGTAATAGAAAAAAATTACATAAAAAAATAAAGGATTTCAATCAAAACCTAATTCCATTGGAAGAACAATTGTTTCAGAAGAAAGAAAGGATAACAACTTTGATAAGAATGAAATAAAGAATATTTTAGGATTCGGAAAGCAGTAAGGGTATGTACAAATAATTTATTTTACGTCCTGAAAGTGGATATTAAAAAAATAAATGAATAAAATAAATTCTGTAATAATAACAAATTGATAAATGAGAAATTAAATAAATAAAGACTTAGTGAATCCGAATTATTTTGTTTTCGAATTCTGTCACTATTAAACTATATTTGCCGGATAAAGCTTCTGCAGTTCCCAATTTTGGAGCATTCTAAATTCTTCCGTATGTTAATGAGATATGTAATAAGTACTTAGATAGATGACCTTCTGTAATGAGTCATCATTTTCCAAGGAACACCACACCTAGTTGCCCAAGTTTCACTCACTACTACCATCAACCAACCCCCTATACATACATACACAACTGAAGGTAACACACAGACCGGGCCTAGTACTGATTCCCTACCTCGTGTATTTTAATTGGCTATCATGATTTGGTTTCATAGGAAGTAAAACAGCCTCCTAGATATTCATTAGACCTAATCCTAGGTCACGATTGGTTTGTTATAAGAAAGATATATAGGTCTAAGTTGGCCTGCTGACCCTGAGCAACCATAATATGTGGATCTAAACGGATTTGTCACTGGCACCGATAAGTCCCAGACAGTACTACACTACACTTGCCCTATCTAAATGGGGGTACATCAAGCTTGCCCCTTACAAACCGTGTCTTGATACCAGTGGAGGATGAGCAGTGGCACATAGTTTGAAATATTTTTAAATATTAACTACCATACTTTAAAGGGTTATCGTTGTGGCATGTCGCTATCCTAGTGCTCATCTGAATATACAGGAATAATTAGGAATAGGGATAGTTTCGTCTCGTAAACTGAAATGTTTGTTAGGAATCGCTAACCATATTAATAAGATGAGGAAAACTATAGATTTTGTTCATTTATAATTGTTTATTATATTTGTAAAGCTACTGAATTATGAATACAATGTATATGACAAAAACCTATATATAAACCATCCGTTAATAGCACTCCGAAGAAAATCTCGTAGTTTCCATTTTTTTTTTTCCTTTTAGAATTATCGGGAATAGACGGTCTAAGATTTATTTATTTGACAGTAATTAGGACCATTTGGACATACGGATTTGAGCTTTAGGGCTCCACTGAACCTTATAATTCTTCTCGTATCCAATGCTCACAATCTTTCGTATGATTCTCAATGCTCCTTACTATGTCACAAATAAACTTATCTATAACATTATGAATGTCCGTATGTTGCAGATGGCACAAACAAGTTAGAGAAGGCGCAACTTAAGAAGGCGATGTAGTGAGCCGGTACGCTACTACTATTTAACAAAAGTTGACCAGAAACGACCTTCTAAAAACATTTATGCAACGCTTTCTTTAGCTCCTCAGACATTATATAAATTTGCTGATTTTTTTTTCTCCTGATAAAGATTTAGTTGGAAATAAGTAGTATACCCTCTCGCCTTCTGAAGGCGCGTCTACCGTACCAATCCTTCCATGACAAGCTACATGCCCTCTCAAATCCATTAATCTCCCAACTTGCTTCTCATTCAATATCTGAAAACTCTCCGAGGAGTCGGAAAAGACGATGGTCAAGGGACTTTCTAATGTAGAACATATATTGAAATGCTGCTAATGGGTAGTTCTTGATGAATCATTTTTATAATTTGATCACAAATTGACTTATTATATATATTCTGTATAATTGTAATTATATTATTATTAATAATCGTTTGTAACATATTATGATTTTTTGTTGTTTTTTTTTGCTCCAGCATTTTAATATTGTAGTACCTTTCTTATGTTTGAATCATTAATGAGATCACCGAATTTCGTCATTTACTGAATAATAATGAAGGTACACAAATCTGATTTCAGTAGTGAGGCTCCTTAGGAACGTTAACCAGTGCCTAGACCTAACTGCGAGCAAATGCCAAGACACGTTAACATGATGACTACTCTCCACCTCGCCCCTCGTCGATTATAATTTGTGACATAATATTTGTTCATCCATCGAGAGAAAAAAAGGTGGTACGAGCGGATACCTTTTGATCTTTTTAAAATTGGTTCTAATTTGGGGATAATAAAGTAAAAACCCCGGAGTACCTGAGTCCGGTTGAGTCACACGAAATGACTACTTCCATCGCTAATGACTGAGGAGCAGGGTTTGTGCCTTTCAATAGCTCCCCGCCCGCCCACTTTATCTCTCTGTCAACAGCCACTTAGGGTCCTTAAAGGATCGATTTATGACATTAAAGATTTATATATGTTAATGGGATATGTAAACATGATTTGGAGAATGACGGAATTGAAGGAATTGTTAGATATTTGGAAAATGGCATCAACATATTGTGTTTTTGTGTACTTTGTTGCTTCACATTATCTGCTTTAGAGATATATTCAAAGCAGTTTAATCTGATATTAAAAAAAAAAAAAAAAAAAAAAGGAAATGGTCAGCATCTAGCTATGCGAAATAGCAATTATAAATCATTAGAGATAGGCCGACTAGCCGACCGCTTAAGATTCGGATGACATCGGCAATGTTCGAGGCGCTTCGTTTATAGCTTTATAGCCATCGATATACGTAGCTACAGATGTTTGTTGATCTCATATTTTTTTTCTGTGTTTTTAAAACGGTCCGGGATGTATCTGAGTGTTTATTTTTTTTTTTAGAATTTAAGAAATATAAATAAATATAGCAAAAACCAGTAGTTTACTTTGCTTAGATAGTTAATTGTGCGATTTCGAATTCAGCTATGCTCAAAAAGGTATTGTCTTTTTGGTCTTATAGTATATGTAACACAAAAATAACTTACATGTGGTTATAAATTAAAAGTGTGTAAATTGCTAAAATATCAGTTTCCTTTTCGTGTTCCCACCTTTATATTACATTTCTTTTAAGAATTAGTATTTTTTTTTAATCATGACACAAAACCAAAACTGTGATTTAAAAAAATTAGTATGTTACGTTAGTTTTTTGTTAGGTTTTTTTTTTTTTTTTTTATTTTTAATTTTTCTTGAAGATCAATAATTGACTACAAAAAAAAAAAAATATATATCAATTTCTCCCTGACTGGGAAAAACAATAGATCATGGATATGTCTATCTGTAATTTACCGATTTCCCTATTTACAGTTTGCAATTAAAAGGATGAAATTACTTAAATTGGGTAAATTGTGAAAATTGTACATTTTTTAATTTCATTCCACACCAGTTCTCAGACGATTTCTTCCTTGTTTTCAATCAAAATATTAAATCCTAGCTACATATTTCGGGGTAGATCCCTTTCTCATGCACACCTCAAAATTCAAACCTCATGTTCCTCGTATGTATGAAAGTTTAGGCATTTAAAAAATTATATTAAAGGAAATCGGTTTACAATAATATGGCTCATATTTTGTAAATATGCCTAAGGATAGGAATATTCTGGAAACATGTGGAAAGGATTTTATTCTGTACGAATTTTATGTTATGGTTTATAACATCAATATCCTGTCCTTAACCATTAGAATTTTATTTATTTTTTTTTTTTTCAATTTTAATAAGACTAAAATTAAATATTTTTGGTATAGACTTGTGCCTGAGTGGGCCTGTTCCAATGTTTTTATTGATGGCTACATCTATAAAATTATAATCTTATGGTCTAGATAAGAGATGGGCAAACTATTTAAAGGGAGGGCCGGATGAAATAGAAAAACATCTAGGCGGGCCAAAAAAAGTGGACAAAACAAAGTTTTACAACTAATAAACTTTACTTTTGACTTTATCTCATTACACTCAACTTATACGGTACAAAGGTAGAAGAAAGAATAATTCTATTCTAGCTTTGCAGAAAATAAATTTTGTCTTATGTATAATTGTGTGTGGCCATGTCGGAGGCCGAAGGGCCGCACTTGCCTACTAGTTTGCCCATCACTGGTATAGATATTGTCAGATTATTTGTGAAAAAAAAATTGTTTATAGTTACGTGTATTTTGAAATAAACAAGAATTATATAATGCAAAGTGTCATCAATATGAGTACCTAATGACCGTTTCAAATGTATTTTATTATTGTAGAGATGAGCCGATCCCAAATGTCGGTTATCGATTTCGCCGATTCTCGAGAAAAAATGGTGATGACCGTCAGTTTTGTCTTTGGTGACTAATTATGTAATTTTAATTATATATTCCAATATTATACCAATTCCATATTATACATTCGATATTTTTTCGTCTTTAATGATAAAACAACTCTTCATATCCTAGATCTGGTTCAGAAATTGAAAATAATTATCACATTCAAAAATAAATTACTGAAACGTCTAATTGCTATTGAAAAATAAAGAAATAGGATTATGTTGACATATAGAATGTCAACATGCTAAGCAGAAGTACTTACGAAATAAATACAGTGAAACTAATGGATCCTTTTATTACACTTTTTGGTGATTCTTAGGGATTTTTGATGTTTCGGAGTAATGTTTATTTTCCATTTCATTATATGTTCATGCTGTTATTTGAATTATCAATTATAATTAGATAATTATCTAGCACTTATTCAAAATTTAGTAAAATGTGTTATTAACTCCTGAAGATAGTGAATGCTATTTGCTAATTTAGTTATTTGTTATTTGGTTTGCTTATTCTGCTACCATAAAACGAGATATCAGTATCGAGAGGCTATTTTTAATTTTTAATTAAAAACCGATTTTTTATCTTACTGTAGTACTATTGTAAAGGGATTTTTGGTACCCCATAATTGATATTATGAACTTAAATATGATTAAAATCTCAGGTAAGGATTTGTAAAAAGAATTGAATTTTTGTAGATTTTCTGGACTGTGAGCTAGCTTATACATTATCCATTGAAGATTAATGATATTTGCTATTAACTAATTTATTTTTTAAATTATTAATGTTTTTACAATACATGTGGTTTGCTTTTAAATAATTTTTAAATCGAGGTATCGGTATAGAGAATCGAGACACAATTTTCTAATACAGGTACCAGTACCGAAAAATTTCGGTAACGACACATTATTAGAATATAATTATAATATATTTTTAGAACCCTATAGTTGGATAATAGAACATTTTTACCAATAGAAACATAATGATCAAATACATTAAGACTTATTTAACCATTAAACACGAGAGAAACAATCTCATTGGTCCACACGGCTTACGCTTCAAGTACGCTGTAAGGATCTGATTGGCCGGGGCGTGGCTTCACCCCTTCTTATTGTCTGTATAGAGTGTTTAATTAGACGATGGGAGTTACCTGCCATTGTATGACTATAGTTTTTTATTAATGACGTGGAATGCCAAAATACCGCTCGGACCTTTGTTCTCGAGTCCTCTATTCATTTTCCATTGCTAATACCAAACCACACAGCTCTAATCTTAATTGCAAACATCACCAAACATTTTAATACTGTGTGTAAATATCTGTGATACCAGGATTAAGTAAATGTGCGATCAAATCAAAGTTTGAAGATCCTTATTACACTTAATATTTTTAATTGAAATTATTTTATAGGTTTTAACCTAAGTCATTGAAGTTACATTAACTAATAGGGATGGATATTGTAAGGAAAAATGGATATTCTATACCGATGCTATTTTGAGCTCTGAATACCGATACACGATATATCGGTGACTAAAAATATCGATGTATCGTGATTTTTTTTTTTTTTTTTTTTACAATACTATTCAAGTTTATTTTTTCGTTTCAGCTAATTTAGGTAACGCCATAGAACCACTGGTTTTCTCAAATGTAAGATTTAACAGATGTTACAAACTTTTGTTGATAGATTTAATGTTTTGCTTATTAATATTTTCTTAGTTCCTCTTCCCTAATATGAAAAAGTATAACACAAGTTACCGACATTACTTCCTACATGGATTTAGTGTTTTATGTATTTAAACTTTCCCCAATGTGATAAATTTACATTGCGCATATTATATGAATAGATTCTATGCCATCTATATTACTTTTTGTCCGAATTTGAAGCAGAGTTTAAGTAATTTGAACGAGAAAGTTTGCCAGAATTTAACATGATTTTTAAAATTTATTTAGTTTTTTCTGATTTGGTACACACACGTATTTTGAGCGGGAACAGGATTGGAGCAGTGGTTTGATATATTTACCTTTATTTGTTTCACAACTTAAAAAGGAACATAAATATTTCAAATTTTTAAACTTAAAAAGTAATTTATTATCAATTAAACAGTAGGCAGTAGACACATATACATATCACTCATGTGCAATAGTGGCACAATTCAAAAAATCAATTTTTGAGATAAGTGGGTTTCATTTTCATTTCAGAAAATGCATAGGAAATGCTTTAGTTTGCTTAAACGAAATTACCTTCAAGTTATACCTTCTCTCGTTTAAGCAAACTAAAGCATTCTCTATGCATTTTTACTTAGCAATGAAAACTTTAAACCCACTTATCTCAAAAAATGATTTTTTGAGTTGTGCCACAATTGTAGCCCATGAGCGACATAGTTAGTCAGATACCAATACTATGATGTTAACAATCTACAATCTAACTCTTGCATATCGTCATCAGTGGATCCTAAAATTTACCGACTTAATTAACACAATTAACTGTCTGTTGATACTCAAGTGGAAACAGTAGCAACATCTATCGTAGCCAACCTACATAAAAATGGGAAATTTTCATTAAAAACATCAAACATTAAAAACATCAAACATTAAAAAATGTACCTTATTTGAACCAATTTTATAAGGTTTTGTTACTTTTTTAAATATATATATATTTGTATGTTGTATTTTTATATAGAACGATATATGAAAAGGTACATATAGAAACATCGATATGACTACAGAAAAATATCTATATTTCGATATAATGTTTATCGATACCCATCTCTAATGTCTATTTATCATATATATAAAGGGTAATTTACAAACTACTCCTGTTTACCTAAAATCACTTTTTTACTTTTTTGACGGACAGAGCCCTTTTAGTGAGAGTGTTGCGTGGAAAGTTCTGCTGTAATTATTGCGTATAGAACTATAGCGGCTAGTGAAAATACTTTCAAAGTACTAATCGACCATTGAGTCATCTGCTTAAAATAGGCCTCAATTACCACCACTTTCGATGTCTCTTCTCTTTTATCGGTTCGATTTCGAAAAAATATTTCGTTTAGTGTCAAAAAAGTGTTACAAAATTTATAGGATTCTAACAAATCCCTTAGAATTTAGATAATTTTAACTAATTAATAAAAACGGTTTATTTTGTTTATCAAATCTTGTATTAAAGAAAGCAATTGAACATTATTTCCTCAATTATATTTTCACACATAGCAGTAATTTTTATCCTAGTTAAAATTTCACTAACTTCAATAGGTGTTCGAAGATAACGTGAAAGCATAATTGGATGTATAAGATGGTAATCTTGATTGGCAGAGACTATTCAGAAACTCTTGTACTGAAATGTAGTGCCTTATTTGTGCTTACAACGGCCCTTGGATTATATGTTTACACGCAATATCAAAAAGCAAATTATCGACATTTTGATTTCGTAATAATATTTATTTATTTCTTGGAGATGGAATTAAAATTTGGAATAATTTTATTAATTTTATCTGGTTGGATTTTTATTACTAACCATAAGAGGAGGACAGTGTGGAAAACCTCGTTCAAATTTACATTCAAATTATAATTCTAGTTGATTTTATTATTGCTAAACCTTCCTAAAACTATAAAGATGATGTAGTTACAATTTAGTTCTGATAAATTTAGTAGCTTTAACTATGTGAACTGTATTGTGGAATGGTTCTTACCACATAATGGTCGATTTTCAAACTTCACTAGATCCACATGTCATACCACATCTTTAAATCTTTTTTGATAGTTATTGAGTACTTATAAGTAAATTTTATTATAAATTTTAAGCTTTATAAATACACATATACACACTGGAAGACAATTGTTATGAAACATATCTAGTCACTTACTCTGTTTAAAACAAATGTATGTAATGTTGTTCCATTAACATTAACTATGAGGTCCTACATTTGTTGCACTGTTTTTAAAGAATTCCATCATTTGATAAAAAAATAAAAATTATATTGATGCCGATGCTCTTTCTTTTGGTTTTTCTATATTGCTCGCTAGGATTTGTCTGTTCGAAAGCATCTTTCATATTAGCTTCGTGTAAAAAAAAGTGGTAGCTAAGAACAGATACTTACAAAGCAATCGTTACGCAAAGGAAAAATGAAATTCATACAAAAACATAATTGATTTTGTATGTCCCTAAAGCTGGATTTGGCAACATTAACAATGGTAATGCCTGAATATTTTTTTATGCAGATATTACTGGTGTTGATTTCAATTTGTTATACCAGTTTAAAGTCTTCATTGATGTGAAATCAAGTGGCCACAAGGCTCTTTTACAAAGGTTTAAAGACTGACATTAAATATCAAAATTATATATAAGTCATTATCCACCTAAGATGCGAAAAATTCTTATTCACAATGCAACTTTGATAGAAAAACACTGTTACCAAAAAGGTTGTTCTCCACACAAGGTACACAACAAACATTTCAAGTTTTTTTTTTCCCCCCTTTTTTTTTTTAATGGAAAGTCTGAAAATAACTTTTTTAAGCTTAAGATGACTTGTAAACATATTTCCGACAGTCAACTGGGATTAATAATTTTGGATCTCAGAGTTTCATCCTTAAAGTTTCTCAATGCTATTTATTATGGCTATATGTTTCAGTTAGGTTCGTCCTTACAACACAGGAAAAAAGAATCTTATAGGTGAAGTCAGTGAATAATGTATAATGTTGAACTATATTTACAATATTTGTGTAGCACTTTTCCACAAATTCCACTTTAAAACTTACACCTAAGATCAAAGTTTCTTTTAAATATTGTAATTTAGATAAACTTAGTATTTTTAAATATACTCTCACTAACCAAAGTAACCACATTTATCATCCGTAATGAACTAAATGCAGTATATACACGTTTGTAAAATATTATTTTCCTATTTCTAGGCAGTAGTTACGAACATTGTTACTGTTCGACAAATAAGTAACGAGGATTTTGAATCTTCAATCTTGATTTTATTCTTTTATGATTTTCATTTTATCGAGATATTACATCTCATGTACCTAACCTTCGTTACGGATTCAAACTGTATTTCTTGTTGAGAAACAAGACAATGACCTTTAAACTTAAAAATAAGATTTTTAGACAAAAATGTTGGAAAACCTCTTTTAAATCATAGTAGTCAGTTTTGTAAAAATATTTTTACTTTTGCGTCACGTTTGAACTCTTAAAATTATTTTAAAATTCGGTAAAAGAAATATTTTGTTTTTCAGTGTTTCAAGATATTTTTTTTATAAGCATTGCGTTTGCCTTTTAAGTTTTTATTAAATATTTTGTCTTTTGCACTAAATTCCTATCCTTTCATAGTGAACTCCATAACCACACAAAACCACTCGTTTCAAAGCACACTTCACATTCTGTTCCTGATAACCCTCCAAGGCGCCTTAAAAGAAGATGGCCTAGAGACCTTCAAGTGTAGATTTCTTATTGATGTGCTACATATTAGTAGTTCTTTTCAAGTTTTGGCATGTTATTGTAATCATTGACAACACATTTACTCGATTTATATATTTTGTACTATTGTAAATTTAAATAAATGGATAAAAAAAAAGGTGTACATTTTTAAATCTACTTATGACGTTCATTTTTGCCTTAAGCTGTTATGTAAAGTCTAAATTTACTGTTTCGTCGGAAAACTTTCTTAGTCATATATTATTCAGTCCCGTCGGCATTTAGTGATTTACTTGCCCATAACTATTCATAGTGGCGTCTCTGTAATCTTCAAAACAAATCCATGGGCAAATTGAAAAATACTTTTTAAGGATGGTATCTATTGGGCGAAACATATTAAGAGTTTGTTACAAGGCAGTTACAGACTTCCTCTTATGTTGAATCATTGGTATTCCATCATAATAATATGAATTTTACGATAAATATAGATTTTATTTTTCCACAATTATGTTGTATAGTTGAGGTTTAAGTATATAAAATATGTTTCATATTTGTGTTTGTAGTTTTGACATGATTTTCTCACGTCAATTAATTTTTATTTATTTTTTTAAATTTATCATTTACATTGTGGAATTGAGCTACAAACACAATATACAGATTAATTCATAATTGCTGTACAAGATAGTATCATAGAAAGATTTTACGACGAATCATGGGAACTACAAACTTATAAAGAATATAGCGACGAATGCGGAAGAATGAGTTTTATACCCACAGAAATTAAGAAAACAAAAATTCTGTTGGATCTCTATGATCTGAGATGTGTTGATTCTAAATACGATGGAGCTTTGAGAAAGAAATTAAGACTCGACTCTAGAATAGGACTGATAACTTAAATATTAATAATTTTCTTTGTCAATCCTTATTTCGTGTTAAATAAGGCAAAAAAAGTTATTAAAATTTTCAGAGAAAACACAAGCAACATTTTTATTAGCACATAATGAATATTCTTAGAATAGTTTAAGTAATTGTAGTCCTAGAATAGGCAAAACATGAGTAATTGTAAAAAAACATTAAACAATGCTTTTAAAATATTAGGAAACAATAAATAAACAATAATATTAATTTTTCATAATTATACGAAAGAAAATGAGATATTTCACCGCAGTTCTCTTTCATTTCATTTCACAACTGAGTAGCGGGCTGTCATAAAAGTACCCATTTTTATAATTAAAAAAATAAAATAAACCAAAAGAAAATAACTGCAATACTATCATATATAAATAAGCACATGCCACGTAAGGAATCGGAGTTCAGTATTTTCCGAATCAAAATTTTGTTTAGTATTTTCAATTTTTATTTGTATTCACTCACCATTAAAATATGCTTAACAATAACAAATTTTAATTAAAAAAACAACAAAAAAAAACTGCTTCCTTGAGCCTGTCCAATAAAGAAAGAATAACGTGGAACATATTTTAGAGATTGCCCTATAAACCGTCAATGTCATGTTTTCAATTTTTTGTGTGTTTTCTGATTTTCGATTTTTTTTTTTTTTTTTAAATCAATTTATTGAAATTTTGTACAAGTTTTAAATTGTTTAAAAAAAAATTATTGAAATTTACAACTGTACAAGTATACATCAAGTAAATGTGTTAAAAAAAACGTTTACAATATCATGCCAAAACTTGAGAAATACTACTCATCAGTAGCACTTCAGTAAAAAATAAAAGAATTTACACAAGAAGATCTCTGGGCCATCTTCTTTTCAGACGCCTCGGAGAATTATCGGGAACTGAGTGGGAAGCAAGCTGAGAACCTAACGGATTTGAGTGGTAATGGAGCTTACTATGAAAGGATTGGTATCTGGTTTGGGTTAAATCAGCAACATATGGAACATTAAGATCTTTATGGATAAGTTTATTGGTGACAAAGTAAGGAGCATTGAGGAGTTTTCGAAGGATTTTGGATTGTAAGGATTGGATACGGGATGAATTGGATGGTTTAGTAGAGCCCCAAAGCTCAACTCCGTACGTCCATATTGGTCTAATCACAGTCAAGTAAATGAGTCTTTTGTAATTAATTGGGAGCTTTGAACATTTTCAAATTAAATAGCTTAATCCTGCTGACTGCATGTGCCTTTTAGTTCTGTATTTTTTTCTACTTTCCTATGTGATTTTAAATTATTAGCAATTAATAGTTATTAGAAACAAACAAAGTTGAGAAAAAACAGGGGTTTAAAACTTGACTTTTTTTCATAGAACTGATTAAGCTAAACATTAGATCCTAGCAATAAATTTTATACAACAAAAATAAATTCCATTTATTTCCCAATAAGTTAACTTTTAGCAAATTTTCAATCCCAGCAACACCTGTAGAGTTGTGTGCAATAAGCCGTGGTACTTTCAAACGTGACATTTTTCTTTCAAAATAATATAGCTTCTAAACAGTAGGTTCAAGCGACAAATATTATATTACAAAAAATATTCTTCATTACATTTTTAAGAAACATGATGTCAAATTTTCGATCCGAGAAATGCCAAGGGGGCTAGATTATGTCAAATCCCCCCTTGTCAAACTATGCGTAACGCACTCGCGTTCTCAAAAAACGTATGGCTTTTGACCAATAAGGTCGTGGGTAAAACATATTCCATGTTTAAAAGCTCCTAAACTTAAAAATAGGAGTTTCAAACATGACTTTTTTTTTTACTAAGGAGATGAATTTGTCAGGGGTGCAGTCAAGGTTGAATAAACACAGCCAGTTTTTAAATGAAAAACTTATATTTTGGCGTGCCAACGTTTCGACCTGCCTTGCAGGTCTTCATCAGGACTAAAATAACAAAAAATTGGATGTGACCAAGATGATAATAACATTAAAAAAAAAAAAAAAAATAAAAAAAAAATTAAAAATTAAAAAATTAAAAAAAAAAAAAAAAAAAAAATAATAAAAACATAATTTAAAAATGAAAAAGAAACAAGAAAAAAAAAATTTCAGTTAACTAGATAATTGAATACAAACTAGTAGTGAAGTTTAGTCGAAGATACAGTTGTAATAGAGTAATTAAATAATTTAAATTGAATAATAAAAATTTAAAATTTTGTAAACTAATACAACAATACAAACTAATGTTACAATTTTATTAACAGATGTTTTTTATTAGGAATTAAAAAAGGTATAAGGGATCTATATGAAAAGGAAAATGATAAAATAGAAAGGTAAGCAAAATAATAAAGTTGGCATAACAATAAACGATGGAAGAGGTTGAGAAAATATGAGAAATTAAAATAAATGGACTTACTGAAGTAGTCTAGATGAAGGCTTGATTAACAATGACTGTTAAAAAATAAAATCAGGTAAAAGGTGGGTGGGACTTTTTTTTTTATTTAAACCAAAATTTCAAACAACCGAGAGGGATCGAGCAAGATATGTCAAATCCGTGTTACAATTTTTTATTTCGTATTAGGAAAAACAGGGACAAAAGGAGCTAACCCATTGGTACCTGCCTCCTAGTGAATATTTAGTATAAGAATATTTGAGCTCCTAACTGCTCCTACAGTCCTAATATCAAACTATCAAACAACGAGTAACGCTCTACCGTTACCCA
Source organism: Euschistus heros (assembly GCA_003667255.2). Taxonomy (NCBI): domain Eukaryota; kingdom Metazoa; phylum Arthropoda; class Insecta; order Hemiptera; family Pentatomidae; genus Euschistus; species Euschistus heros. The sequence continues at coordinate 1,074,728 of RCWM02000376.1, read as the reverse complement.
AAAACGTATCGCTTTCGACCAACTAGGGCAGCCCTAAAACATGTTCCATCTTAAAAATAATTACACAACTTAATGATTGAAACCATTTACACAATCAAAAACATGATTTAATTTAGGAAATGCAAAAAAAAAAAAAAAAAAAAAAAAAAAAAAAAAAAAAAAAAAAAAAAAAAAAAAAAAAAAAAAAAAAAAAAAAAAAAAAAAAAAAAAAAAAAAAAAAAAAAAAAAACTTTGAGCTCATACACTTATAAACTATGATAAAAAATAGTATAGTATCAATATGAAAACCATATAAAAACTTTGTATATTTAATGTTCTCTAGTTGAATCAGAAGTAAATGTGTAACATTTTATGAAATTTAGTCAAAATGTTGCAAAATAAAGAAGAAATATATTGACTAGAAATTTGCATTGTTTTGTAGAAAATCTGGTACGTAAAATATACCGCATTTAATCTAATTTTCAAATCTAGTGTAGAAGCTTTTTATTTACTGTGTTTCATTTTTTCCGTTCTTCATAGCCAATACATCTAATAAATATAAAAATATATCAATCTTCAGTCGATATCATATTTGTATAATCTGAACGTACATGTTTTTTAAAACAAGTAATTGGATGAGATTAAATCGGTTAATACTCCTGTAATAGGAATAGATAATCTCGACATTTAAAATAATCAGCGTCACTGGAAACTCGTAAAACAATATCCAAGATAATTTAATTCACGCACCGAGATGAGTAAATCACTATCAGTTCCTGCCTGATAGAACTAAAATTGTTTTTGTTTTTCAAACAAACAGGAAAGAACTATCTTTGAGCTTTGGCCAAGGGTCAGAAAGTAATTTTAAGTCGTTTATTCCTTTCAGATAATGATGATTTGCGCTGTATGGAATTTTTTAGGCTGTGGTTCGAAATAGAATTCTTATCAATGAATAGGATAATACGTATTAAACGAAATGTCTAGTCTCCCTCTCTAATTCACTCCGATTATTGACAAATATTAATTTATAACTGAAGTTCTCAAATTAAAAAAAAAAAAAATTGTAACACAATGAAGGGTTAAGTATAAAGTAACACCTGGTATTTTGATATATATATATATATATATATATATATATATATATATATATTATTATATTTTTTTTTTTTTTTTTTAATTCGTTTTAATTACCGTCCTTGAATTTAGGGACACATATTACATACAAAGTCACATACATAGACACATACAAAGTCTCGATGGTTCGAATTCCTAAATAAATCTGAATCTTATAAAACCTTTTTCTTTATATAATAAACATTATTTTTATGAGCTTTAATTCTGCCTCGTGTGGCTTACGAACCAGTGCACATTGGCACGAATGACCATTCTAAGAGGATTATAATAGCAGCATTATTTCTTCAATGATATTTTCATGAATAGCAGTAATAAAAAATTGCACTTATTAGATGTTTTATGTTAGACATAAAACATAATTAGACATCTTATTTTTAATTTTAATGTTTGAGTTGTTAATTCAGATGGACAGGGAATATTAAGAAACTTTTGCGGTTAATGGTCTGCATTATCCGTGCTTACAACGAAAGGCCCCCTAAACCATATTCATACACACAAAAAATCAAAATGCAAAGGATCGATATTTTGATTTGGTAATTATTTTTTACTAAGCAGAAGAAAAATGATTAATTTTATCTGGTTGGGTTTTAATTTACAACCACACAAGTATATACAAGTCTCACTCACCTAAATAGACATGACAACCTGATTTACGTATACAATAGAGTTGAAATAAGGTAAAATAAAACCATAGTCCAGTCATTTTAGCTTTTAATTGCGGAAAATTCCTACTGACCTGAATTTTTCTATACATCTACTACTTTACTACGGCATTTTAATGAATATGTGAAAAATTGACATCGATATCTTGCCGGCTAAAAAAGTCTATAAAGGTCACCGCGAACATTTAGGTGGTGAACACCTATTGCCTGAAGGTCAATTAAGGTCATAACAAAAATTGTTAATGTGCAATTATATACAAAAAATTCCTGTTGCATTTTTTTGTAAGATCAACTGTGTTTTTGAGCAGAGCACTCAGAAAGGGACTAACTTAGTAAGTCGCACTTCTTTTTTTTTTTGTACTTTTGTTTTTTGGTACTCCTTTGTCTAAAACTCCGAAACTATTTGTCTAATCCAAAATATGTTATTTCATCTGAGAGCTGGTTAAATTTACTATCAGACCCTATATATGAAGTTTGGATTAAGTCCCGTAAAACATTCATGCCAGCACGCTGGAGGTACCCCGTACTGTTGTGAAAATCTTATTTTTTCGGAACATTTCTCGTTATAACTCTAAAAATATTTGCCCGATCCCAAATTCCTTTTTTTCATCTCAAAGCTGATTAAATTTACTATCAGATCCTATTTATCAAATTTTAATTAATTCCATGTAATACACATACCATCACGCTAAAATCTCCAAACTCTTATAAAATCCAAGTTTTGTTTGCCACATTTCCTCTGTAACTCCTCAACAATTTGCCCGATCTCAAATTTCTTTTTTAAACCTTCAAGCTGGTTAAATTTTCTATTAAATCCTATGTATCAAACTGTGATTAAATTCTGTAAAACACCTACGCTAGCTAGCCCACTGAACAGAACTGTCATGTTTTGCCAAAACATACACATTTAGCCTGCTAGCATGGGTACTACATTGAATTAATTAAAATTTGATTTATAGGATCTAATAGCAAATTTAACCAGCTTAAAGAAATTTGAAGTTAGTCGCTTTCTCAGCGCTCTGCTACAAAAACGGTCGATATCACAGAAAAAATGTGAATGTTTTGTAGATCAAAACATAGAGTTGTTAAAGCATTTTTGTTATCACTTCAATTAACTTCCGAGCAATAGGTAGTGAGTGATAAATACCGCTTAGCATTGTTTTCACACTAAACTTTATTTTCAGTCAAAAAATTGTTTTCAGATCATTGTGATTGTAATTCTTGTCTTTTGGTGGTTGCATTCCTTTGATGGTGCCTAATGTATGTTTGAATGATGAGCAGCTACTAAAAATATCTAACAGTGTTGATATGCTCGTCAAAGCTGATACAGCTGTTCAAGCAAACGTTTACTTTTTAACTGTAAAAGTATTTCTTTATTTGCGAGTTTATAACAGTTAAATTAATAAACTGTTATAAATTACTAACTTAATATTTATCATTCGAAATGTTTCTGTGATTTTAAATATCGTATCTATAAATCGCAAGATCCACGGCGGAACTTTCTTTACTTTTGAGTTGTTATTGTAAAACCAGTTATATGGAAACTGGAAAACAGTTATACGCAAAACAAAATTTTTTTATTGATATCAACAAGTCTCAATTAGCGCAAATTATAGATATCAATCAACATTTTTTGTGTAAAGAAAGCTTGGAAAATTATACTACATATTTTCTGTGAACCATAGATACAGTGAGCAGCAAAAGTTTTACAAATAATATTTTAAGATTTCCTATTTAGAGGAAGAACATGGAATTCTAAAAAAAGTTATTTTTCTACAACGCGAGTAGGAGTATTATTTTAGTGATTTTAGTTGGTGTATGAAAACTTTTGCTGCTCAATCTATATATTCTTGGAATTTTATTGATTAATGTATTTTGTATTTATTTGTTTATTTTTTGTTTCAGGAACGAATTTGTTCTATAACGTCAGCCAGCAACTAAGGTAAGATAAATTATTTAATTTCTTTCAAAGCAAACATTTAGATTTAAAAATTCCAGTAACGTAAGAGTTTATTGGTAAAGGCTGTTAAGACATAAATTGTGCATCATTACTCTTAGAACTTTGGGTTGAAGATTAGCTAATACAGTTTAAAATTTTAATGATTCTAAATTTACCAGGTATGCAAGTTTAAAATGTCGTTTATTTCTTAAAATATATACACAGTAATTTAAAAAAAAAGTATAATATATTTTATTCAAAGTACTGATCCTCGCTTTCTACACATTTTGTCCATCTCTCGGGCAATATATGGATACCATTCCAAAAGAATGCTTCATCTTTATTTGAAATCCATTCATCGAGCCATTTTCGTACGTTTTCGAAATTGTTGAAGTGTTGCTCCGCCAATGAGTGTCCCATCGATGAGAAGAGGTGATAATCAGAAGGCGCCAGGTCAGGTGAATACGGCGGCTGGGGTAGGAGTTCCCAACCAAGCGAAGAAATCGTTTCCTTAGTCAATCTGGCTGAATGTGCAGGAGCGTTATCATGCTGAAGAATGACTTTGGCGTGCCTGTGAGCCCATTCTGGGCGTTTTTCGATCAATGCGTGACTCAAATTGATCATTTGTTGTCGGTAGCGCTCGGTATTGACTGTTTCGCCGGGTTTGAGAAGCTCGTAGTAGACTACTCCCTTCTGATCCCACCACACACACAGCATTGTCTTCTTCCCAAAACGATCCGGTCTTGCACTCGATGTGGATGGTTGTCCTGGCGTTACCCATGATTTTTTTCGTTTGGGATTCTGAAAATAAATCCATTTTTCATCGCCAGTTACAACTCGATGCAAAAAAACCCTTTCTTTCGTGGCGTAAAAGCAGCATTTCGCACACAGTTTTTCGTTTTTTTTTTTTTTTTTTTTCCATCTGTCGTTCGTCCAATTCATGTGGAACCCATTTTCCAACCTTTTGAATCTTTCCCATAGCTCTCAGGCGATCGGAAATGGCTTGCCTAGTGACATTCAACTGTTCTGCCATCATTTGTTGGGTTTGGGTGTTGTCTTCGTCTAATAAAGATTGCAATTCGAAGTCCTCAAACTTTTTTGGTCGATTTTCTCGTTTTTGATCAGTAACATCAAAATCACCACGTTTGAAACTTTGAAACCAACGTTCACATGTCCTGACGGTTGGAGCAACATCGCCATAAGTCTCAACAAGAATTCGATGACATTCAGATGCCTTTTTCTTTTGATTAAATAAGAAAATCATGACATGCCGCAAATGCTCTTTATTTGGCTTAAAATTAGACATTTTTAACACCAAAGAAAGGTATGATACGTCCACGTAAACGACTTAAAAACAACTGACTTTTGTAAACAAATGACTAACAAACAAAATAGCGTTTAGAGATAAGCAAATCCTTCAATAGGCTAAGAGCGCATTCTATTGGAATTAAAACGACATTTTAAACTTGCATACCTGGTATATGGATAAAGTACAAAACTCGGGTTCGACTCCGGCAGTAGGAAGAAAATAGATTTATTCTATATTAGCCATTTAACTCTAAGGTGAGGACACCATGCTAGCAGATGCGTCTCGATAAAGTCGGTAACTGTTTCTTCATCAGGAAGGAAAACCTGTTTTTTCTTTAATAACCGTTGATTAATTAATAGTACTTCCTCATGATATATTAAATCTAAGAGCCTTGAGGGGATATTCTAGTGAACAGTTCACCGCAATTCAATTAACCAATCTTAAATCTGGTATTTTACCAAAGAAATAAAACACTTCTATACGTATATATTGTAACAAAACAGTGTTAATGACGAACAGTGTGAATGAAGAAATAAGATTAAGTGGAGTAACAAAGCAGTTTCTAGAAGAACTTGTTTATTTGGAACAGCTTGTATATTTTAATGATGGTGCAACAAAGGAAGTGCAGTATCCGGTATCACCAGAGGAAATACTGGTTCTTAAAAGAAGTAATGAAGGGTAACTTTAACTTATAAGATAAGAAAGTGATGTTGAAAAGCTGCTTTCTTCCCTCAGTCACTTATGGCTGCCAAACCTTTGGCACTCACCAACCAGCAAGAAACAAAGTTAAGAGTATGGAAAAATTCTGTTCTAAGTAGCATGTTGAACTACAAGAAAAAGGATAAAATTAAGTGTGCAGCTATGTGCAAAGAATCTGAAATTAAGGATATAAGCCTATATATAAGAAAAATGAAATGGAAATGGACGGACACCTAGCCAGAATTCAGAATGACAGATGGTCTTTAATGTTTACCGAATGGATCCCGTACAATTTAAAGTGAAGGCGGGGAATGTAACACAGGCGCTGGAGCGATTTCCTCAAGACTGTCACTGATCCCAATCGGATGAGAACTGCTCGGGATAAAGAAAAGTGGAGAGAACTATGGAATATTTTGAGCAATCCACATTGGAGCCCTACTCATCATATATAAGTAGGCAAGTTGTAATATCAATTGTATAGAAGGATACCATTGCCATTACAACTTGCCTACTTATATATCAGGAGTAGGACTCCAATATGGGTTGCTCAAAATATTTTTCTTATTGTGAACAAAAATGCACTTATCTTGTTTTCCCCAAATGGTACAGATTTATAGTTGTAAATATATTGGAAACAGTTTTTGAAATACTAGCAAGGAGACGTTTGAAGTTGTAAATCACACATTTGAATGCCAATTTGTGTGTGGGTAGTAGGGACCTATAATAGTGCAAAATTAGAGTTATAGCCGCCAATGGGCATAATGAGCCGAGAAAAAAAATTAAATATGAAAATCACATATTATTTTTTTTCTCAGCTCTCAGTCAAGATAGAGAAATGATTCTTTCACGTTTAGTTGCACTTATGTACGCTATTTGATATATAAATACTTCCGTTATGCTCAAGACAACACCCGGCTTTAGGGTGCTCAAAAACTCTAAAAAAATCACAAAATTCCATGGAAATCCACTGTAAATCAGTTGGATTTATCAAAATCAAAAAATATTGATTTGATGTTAAAATTTTGAAGTCAAGATTTCATCAACAATTTCTAACGGCCATAACAACTGCTGCGTTCAACCGATTACACTAGTAATAGCATCACTAGAATCAGCATACATTCTGCTTTTTATCCATGCATAAAACATTGGGATTACTCCAGATTTTAGTGGACAAAACCTTGAAGCTATAACTTAAGATATCTCAACAAGGGGAAATTCTGCGACCTCCGGTTTAGAGCTAAACTGTGCAGTTTTACGGCTTCTAGATGACCTTAAAATTTGGTTTTAATCAGTGGCGAAATTTGTGAGATAGCGCAAATTATTTACATTATTTCAGAAATTGGCAGCATCCTGCCTTCTAAAGTCATTTAGTTTCTACATGTTTTTTGAGATGAGGAATATAAAAATAATATCAGTATTAGTTTAAAAATTTTCTTCGTCCATATCATATAAATAAGACGTTCTAAAATGATCTATTTCTATTATTATTTTAATTTTTACACAATAAATTTCAAATAAGACCATTTTAAAAATATATAGGTAAGGGGAGTTTTTTTTTCCTAAACCTGATATTAATTTTAGATTATTCATCAACATTAGGGTTTCAATGCAATTTAAAATAAAAATATGGGTGAGGAAAATTTTTAAACTAAAACTGATATTATTCTCATATCCCTCATCTCAAAAAACATGTAGAAACTAAATCATTTTAGAAGGCTGGAAATTGCTGTCAATTTCTGAAAAAATGTAAATAATTTGCGCTATCTCACAAATTTCGCCACCGATTAAAACCAAATTTTAAGGTCATCTAGCAGCCGTAAAACTGCACAGTTTAGCCCTAATCCGGAGAGCAGAATGTATGCTGATTCTAGTGATGCTATTACTATTGTAATTGGTTGAACGCAGCAGTTGTTATGGCCGTTCAAAATTTTGATGAAATCTCAACTTCAAAATTTTAACCTCCTCGAAAGCGGTAAAAAATCAATATATTTTTATTTTGATAAAATTTCACATATAAGGGTTTTATGGTGTGTTAAATCAAAATGTGAGGTCAGTTGTTCATGAAAAAAACTTTCCACTGATTTACAGCGAATTTCCTTGGAATTTTGACATTTTTTTAGTGCTTTTGAGCAACTTAAAGCCGGGTGGTGTCTTCAGCATTGCGGACGTATTTTTATATCAAATAGCATACATAACTGCAATTAAACGTTAAAGAATCATTTCTCTATCTTGACTGAGAGCAGAGAAAAAACAATAAAACGTGATTTACATATTTTTTTTTTTTTTCTCGGCTCTTAATGCTTAATGGCGGCTATAACTCTAGTTTTGCACTATTATAGGTCCCTACTACCCACACAAAAATCGGCATTCAAATCTGTGAGTTACAACTGCAAACGTCCCCTTGTAAGTATAACTTCGTAATAGACTATTATTAATTGTAAATAGCTCAGAAGGAGTACAATTTATTTATACAGTTGCAAGTTCTTATTTAGTTTACTAAACGTTCTTTGTTTCCTAATGCAATAAAGGCTTTATTTATTTATTTATATGTATATGTTAAACTTCATTTGTATTTTGATATTTAACTCCCTTTAAGGCACTGCTAAACAGAAACACATTAACATTAGAAACTTTTCAATGCAAGGCATTAAGACTGACAACCGTCGTACATTAACAATTACACTATTCCACTGAGCTACGCAGACCGACAGTAAATGTAAACAATGTTGCATGATAAATTAAATGGACGATGGTATAGCCACATCTCTCATGCCGCAGAATACGAGGAGGGGACTGAAAAGAAACTGGATGAGAGACCTACATAAATAAAAGCTAAGGAAGGGATGGATCCGGGCACTATCTCTCATCATCCCTAACATGGCATTTTTTTTTTTACATTTATATTTCAGCACATCCGCTGTTTGTCAAATATGTATTTGACAGGTGTGGATTAAAAAAAAAATTTGTTTTTATCAATTTATTGATATTTACAACTGTGTAAATCAAGTAAATGTCTTGATACTAAATGATGTGTCAATACTCGAAAAGAGCTACCCAGGCGCGGTGCATACTCGAGAAATTGGTTTCATGAAAAATGAAACTGAAGTTGCTTGCAACAGAGTTGGTGCACACAGCGTTTTATGAAATTTTAGTTTCATTGATTCCATGAAACCGGATTCCAAGAAATTCGTTGATTCGTTTTGCTGTTGCTTTAGTTTCACATTTCATCAGTCCAAGTATATTCTATTGTTTTCATTTATTCACTTATAATGATTTTCCATCACTTCAAATTATCATACTTTAATAACATAATTCATATTGTTACATACAACTAGACAATTATTAAAAATATTTTAAAGTAATAAAACTGTTTTCACTTTTTGCAGTGTAGTTGTTAATTTCTCCTCAGCACCCAAAGCTAACCTCCAGTCGGTTAGTCCTTGTTTGTTATTAATGGATTCAAAAGTTCTAACGAGCAAATTAAATAAATAATAAAAATTGGCTTCGACATCCTAAATAAATCCTTAAATTTATCAGGATATTTTCATAGTTTTCGAGCTACAACATAACAGCTGTATTGCCGACCCCAGATCAGCCCAGGACTTTTCCTATTTCTTAGCCACCACCACAACATTAGCACATCGTCGGCAGAATCCTTCACCGATAGAAAACCGTTGCGTCTGGGTCCACGTTCCAATGAAACAGTTTTCTTGAAATCAGTTTTATGAAACCAGTTTCTCCAATGTGCAACGCCTCTAACACTTTTTTTCTGTTTTAAAAATTTCTAAACTAGGTCTCTTGGCCATCTTCTTTTCAGACGCCTCAAAGGGTTGTCGGGAATGGAATGGGAAGCAAGTTGAGAGAATAACGTATTTGAAATTTTAAAAATATAAATGTAAAAAATAATATTTATTTTCCGTATAGTTTTTAATACGTTTACTTTTATAGTAATAAATACTTATTGAAATAAAGCATATATTAATACAAAAATATAAATATAAACATATATAACAATAACTAAATACACACACACACACACACACACACAGATATATATACAGGTATATACTAGATATATAGTCCAATTTTGCCCCCCTGATCGGCCAGAAGCAGAGCACAGTTGGAGGCGGGGGTGCCCGGCCTTGACCCAGCTATTGGATTGCGGTGACTCACTCTGCATTTAGTTGCCTTCGTGTATCAACAGCTGTGAATCATCGCTTCGCGGTTTGATTCCGATCTATGATTGTTTATCGACCGTGGTTTTTCTATCGATTACTTGTTGATACCGATTGACGTATATTATAATATACTCTAGAGGGTCTACTTAATTTCCATATATATATAACAAATATATATATATATATATATATATATATATATATATATATATATATATGGTATATGTGTAACCTAATATAACGTATTATTTACGTAAATCCAATTTTCGATACAAAGAACTTTTTTATTCATTGGCATTGACTAAAAGGAAAAATAATTAAATAGTTTGTTTTTTTTATTTACATGGTATCTCGGATAAGGACCATTTATTTATACATTATCATGGCCCATGCCTTTAACCCATTGTACTCTTATAACAGAGATTACAAAATTTAGCAATATCGATTTTTCAAAAAGGACATGTTAGATAAAAAATTAAAGTTGGTGTGCTTAAGACCAAACGCTTAAAATGTAAACTTCTTTGACCGATCTACATTACCAAATAAATGTGAAGATAAAAAGAGAGGAGAATAAGGTGAAATGATTTTTTTTTTTTAATGAATATTCTATTCAAGTGAATTTTATTGTTTCATGAAATAGGTATTTATCTGAAAAGTATATATTGCAAATGCCTTTATGTAACACTCCTATTTTATTCCAATTTTAATAATTTTCCCTTCTGTTAAAACAGGTTACTTTCACGAATAATTGATTTGAAAAATATCAAATTTGATTAAATGAGAATTAAAAAACAAATAAATAAAATCAAGTAAACATGGCTAAAATAGAATTATTAATCTTACCTTTAAGGTGCCTGCTAGGCTAAATAAATGAAATAAAGAAAAATGGGTTCTCCGGACTTTAAGCTCAACAGGAATAAGACCAGTGTGTTTCTGGGACAATAGATCAGTGAAACACATAATTCCCCGATAATTGTCACTTCTCAATACTATAATATTTTGTTTATTATAAAAACAGGGTAAATTCAGAAAACAAAATCTAGAGAACTGCTATTTTAAATTATTTTTATATTGTCTACTTATTTACGAAGATGGACTTCCAAAAAAGATGATGTACGGAAGGCCAGGAGGAAAAAGATTGAAAGGAAGTCCAAGGCTAAGGTGGCTGCACAACGTCCAGAATGACATGAGAAGACTGGAGGTGAATAGTTGGAGAAGGAAGGCGGAAGATAGACAGGAATGGATGTCTATGCTTTGTGAAACCAATGCCCGACTAGGACTGTAATTGAATATTTTGAACATTTATATGAAAAAATAAATTAAGAAAATATGAGTTGCTAGACTTAAATGGCGGAATAAATTCTTAAATTTTTAAAATATCTCTGGAAATGGTTATTCGACTTTTAAGGTTAACATGTAATTCGATTAAGCATTAAATCCTTTAGGTTTTAAAGCAGTTGTATTTAAAAATATATAAGTCACGAAAGCGATGCCAAAAGATGGCTTTTCTCAATTTCAATTTTTTCACTCTATATTGCTCTTCTTCACTCTTTAGATTCTCGATGGTATGAGCTACAATTTAGGATGAACCAGGCCTTATTCCGGTCTCTTCACAATTCAGCTAGTGATAAATCCGAAGTTGTAACCTATGTTTCATACAGGTGATTTCCGACTTCGTATCAATATATTTAAAAAACTAAAAGTGCTAGATGTATACCATATTCCAATAAAATGTAGCAGGGTTCTTCCTGTTCAAAACGGTAAGTTAGGGAAAGAAAAAGAACGGAAGAAGACATATAAAGTTGTCCCAATAAAGGAACCGAAAATTCACAAAGCCAAATTTCAACAAAAATGTGGTGCTTACCTTGCGATTTGTTGTAACTTATTTAAGTTAATGTCAACTTAACATTTATGAAATATTAATAAGATCGTGTTAATAGAAATAGATATATACTCTCTCTCTTCCTACACACACACACACACACACACACACACACACACACACACACATATTTCTTCAGACCTTATAATTTGCATGCTCAAAGCGTGTGTCAGATGTGTCATGGTTCATTATTGCAAATCTGTTATCTAAAAGGAATAAATTGCTTAAAATTCTTTTTTGACCCTTGACCGAAGCTAATTGATATCAAAACATCGCCATGATAGTCCTTTCCTGTTTGTTTATAAAAAACATTATTTTAGCTTTATCAGGCAGGAACTGATAGCTCCTTACTTTATTTTGATAAACGATTTGAATTATTATTATCCTTGCTTGTGATTCACAGTTTTTTTTGGCTACATTTCAAATGCTGATATACATTTTTTTTTTAAATCTTGTTGAATGTTATCTACTTATAACTGATTATTATTATTATTTTTAGTACTATTAGGTGAAAATATTTTTTTCTTTTACGTAAAACTCATATAATTTTTTTTATGGAAAATTCTTAATGGTTAGAATAAACCTGTTACCACTTACAACCCATGGTCTTGGGTTCAGTACTTAGGCAAGGTTGTACTGTTTCTAAGCCAACGGTTGTGAAGGAGGAGATTTGGCCGGAATACTTGCTCAAACGCCAGGTTCTTCCTCTACTTAAGGGTACCCACTTGGGTGGCCCCAGGAGGGTTTCCCGATCTCAAAGCCGAGCCATGGTTGAAATAACAGAAAATAAATTTTCTGCCTTCAATCGGACTCGAACCCTGGTCCGGGAGCGTGTAAGTGAAGCGACTTACCCACTGAGATACCGCTCCTCCCCAAGTATATACTAATAATGACTAATTTTTAAAGAGACCGCCTTTGATAGTGAGAATGCAGATTAAACTTTTTATCACTAACTACATAGCTTGACTATGCTGACAATTTCGCAGCAGTCCTCTCTGCACAGCATTCTTGTCCAGTTTCGAACACCAAGCACTGCAAAGTCCTTTTCTACATCATTGATCTATCGTCTAGTTATCCTAGGTTATCTTCTCCTCCTGGTGCCTTGCATCACTCCAAGTACTATACCGTCCTTCATTCTTAAGACTTGGCCCGACCATTCTTTTCTCCTTGCTTTTGAAAACTGGACTTTGTCACAGGATCCGTATATCTTATTCGTTATTTTTTCCGGATTCTGGATTCAGTCTCAACCACTAGAGACGTATCTGTCTTTTTAACACTCGACACCGACGATTCGGTATACCTTGGAGATATTCTACTGCAGGTCGAACTTGACTGGCGTAGCGATCTGTATCTACCTGCTAGTGCGTAAAATACGCTAGTATGTGTTGCCACTCTGGCACGCCTGTATAGTTTTTAGGATTGTTGGGACTAGTTCCTCGGATTAAGAACGTCTTCAGATTTAGGTGTACTATTGTGTTAACTAGTACCTACACTTACTCTAATAATATTAACTATTGCGAAACCGAACGCGGATAAAAGAAGGAGTCTTTTGCGGGTGAAATATAGGAAATATGACGACCATGAAGTGAGATGAAAGACTTCATTATGATAAAGAAATTAGAACCCGATGCTACAAAGAAATCTGTAGTTAAAAAAAAAATAAACAATTTGATAAGAAATGTTCGTAAAGGGGAAATTTCATGTCAAATCAACTAATAGTTCGGATATAGACCTCTCCGATTTCTATGATTTTTAGTATAGGAGGTGTACCTACCAAGGCTATTTTAAACTTAAAATATTAGATTTTTGAGGCTTTTTGTTTTCGAGTTATTAGCTTATAAAAACTCAAAAAACTACTGTTTTCGGTACTCGATATATTCAAAAGTACGCCATTTTTTTCCGTTTGAAGTCATTTATAGTATAAATCACACACACACACACACACACACACACACACACACACACACACACATATATATATATATATATATATATATATATATATATATATATATATATATAAATATACATTTACTGCGTGTTCGGAAGATCGTTGGCCAAAAAATTATCTCGGGTAGGGAGGTTTAAGATCACTTACCTATATACAAAGTCTTACGGTTTTTTTTAATGAATTTTTTTGTAAAAATGGCCAAATCCAAACATTTATGCCTTATTTTAAACATCAACATTTAACAACCTTAACATTTAAAAAATCAATTCCGCGTTTACCATAATGAAGGAAGAATTTATTTTTAGAACAACTACCACAGAAATAAGAAAAAGATATCGTGCTTGTATTAGAAATAGCGGAGATCATTTTGAGCAATACCTGTGATACTCAACAAATTAAATTTATGAATAATTTAAAATTAGTTTAATTTTGTTCCCTGATTTTTGTTAACTAAATGTAGATAAACTTTACTCTGATAAAATCGAAATTCCGGGAAAAAAAGAGAAAATATGCAGTTTAACCTATTATATAAAGAAACACAACTATTTGTTACGTTTTGCATAAAAAAATATTATTCGATTCATTATTATCGTCAGTGTGCGGTGGTGGCACCCTTTTGTTACTTTATAAAAAAAAAACCTAGATGTGCTGCATACCTGCAAATGGTATTTTTTTAAAGAGTATTAAATAGAGAAGTTTTTAAAACAATTTGGATTTTGCTGTTGCGCTTACTTTTTTTTTTATTGAACCTAAACTTGAAGTTCATAATTTTTATTTTGCCTTTGACAAGATTTAACGATCTCCCGTTTTTTTGGTATTTGTTTTTTCCACCATACCTTTCTTATTTTAAATGGACAATGTATTAGTAATTACAGGGGAAAAAATGGCGTTGATATATCAGTAAACAACGGAGTAATAAGGCATAAATGTTTGGATTTAGTCATTTTTACAAAAAAAATTCATTAAAAAAAAACCGTAAGACTTTGTATATAGGTAAGTGACCTTAAATAGGTTCAAAATGAACCTCCCTACCCGAGATAATTTTTTGGCCATCTTCCGAACACCCTGTATATATATATATATATATATATATATATATATATATATATATATATATATATATATATATATATATATTTTTTTTTTTTTTTTTTTTTTTAAAATGAAGAGTACGTATTTTGGGAATGTGCAGAAAATATATCAAGTGATGTGTCAAACTAAAGGGCTTTTCAATTGGAAAATAATACCACAAATTTGAGCTCTCTTGGTGCAATTGTTTTGTAATGGTGTAATTTTGAATTTATGGAGTGATGACCGAAAACAGTACTTTTTTTAATTTTGCTTATAATATATGCTTATAACTCAAAAACAAAAAGCCTCAAAAATCTAATATTTTACGTTTAAACTAGTTTTTGTAGGTAAAACTTCTATACCAAAAATCATAGAAATTAGAGAGGTCAAGGTCCAAATCTAATGTAGAAATGGTTACGTACTGTTACATAAGTGTATCAATTTCTTTTCTTTAAAATTATAATTTGTAAACGTATGCTTAAATATTTAACCATACCAATCCTTTTGATTAATGATAAACTACATTTTTGGAAAGAATTTTTACAGATTCTTCCAAATTTAGGTTTAATTCGGACCAGATTTATGAGGTTTGTTATCCATAACATATTTGGCCAACAAACCCATTATTATTATTTAAGAAAAATTACAACATAACCGTTACTGCAATAACAAACATATTTTTGTTGTGTTTTAATTTAAAACCCATGGATCCAATTGTAACTCGTGTTTTAGATACGTTATTCAAAGATTTTAAAATGGACCTTTATCGAGAAGAAATTTATATCAAATCGGCTTATGATTAGCTTTAATATATGGATTTGAACCTATGATGAGGGTTATGTGCCTCTGCACTGTCTTAAACAATAGCTCCAATACAAGACTACGTACCTTTTTTATTTATCTCATCTAATTATCTATCTCACCAATCTATTAAAATCAAGAATCCATCAAATCTCAAATATTATAATCAGTGAGTCTAATTATCCATCTCGATCATCCATCTATCCAATAAAGTCTAAAAAAAGAATAATTTTCTTGGCCAAAGATGTTGAATGCTTTAGAGCGATGAATATAACTGAAACTAGTGTTGTGTTGGTACTTTTCAATTCTCGGTTCAGATAGCTGGGGCTAAAAATAAATTACTCTTGCAAACTATAATTAAATAATAAGAGCAAATCATACCTGTTGGAAAAACTATTATTATTCAAGAAATAAATTGTTTACAGCAAATAGCATTTAATATCTTTAAAAAAGGCCTCCTTTTTCTGGGGCGTTCTAGTAACAAATGTACGTAGCGAAAATTATTCTCCATTTAATTCCTTATAGGTGAACTTTGGGTAAATTTTCGATCTGATTAACACCAACATAGCTAGAGCGTATCAAAAAGATCCCTTACACTTTAAAATAGGTAGGGTACCAAACTTTTTTAAGATCAATTATCAACTCCCATTCAATCCAATATAGCTCCTAAAGGGTTGGTCCTAGTGACAAATATTATATAACAAAAAATAGTCTTCAATAAATTTCTAATATGGAAATTTCTGTCAAATTTTAGATCCGAGCAACACCAACAAAGTTAGAACGTGTTACACAAAGTGTAACTCCCCCGCGTTCTCCCAAAATGTACCAATTTTGACCAAGTAGGCCACAGGTAGAATATTTCCCATTTTAAAAAAAAAATGTGGTCTGAGGGGGTCTTGGGTTTATTACTTCGGTAAGGGTGTATTGTTGCTGGTAGTGGAAGAAGAAAATTTGCCTGAAACCATGATCAGTCCAATCAATTAATTAACGAAATCAATGTTTTTTCCACACTAAGTGTCCCCAGATTAAGAAGGCTGTGTTAGGCCTAGAAGGTTCTTCCAACTCCGAAGTCGAGTCACGGCCTAAATAACAAAAAATTAATTTCCAACCTTCAATCGTAATCGCCACGTAGCTGGGCCATCTAGTGACTTATACACTCAGCTACTGATCCTCCCCTTTAATATGTATACTTAAATATAAAGTGAATAGCAGTGAAATCGATGTATAACAATTAAATAATCAAGTATCACAAAATATTCCTCAACGTCGCCGATATCAATAGGTTTCTATAAATCGATTTTGGACCATCGATATTCGGTATCATCTGATTATCAAGAAACTGTGAAGTCGAGATTCGACACATCCCTATCAGAAATCATAATGTATAATTCCTAATACTTATCTCCCTGTTCTTAATTCAATATAGACGTATTCGGGACTTTTGAGTACGTTATGAAGCATTCTATCCACATATCGCACACTGAGCCCCAGGGATTGGCCCTAGTTCAAACTCCAACATTGACGTAGGAGCTGCCCGAGTGACGACAAGAAGAGAGCGAAACCTGGTACCAGTTGCCCCCCCTACCCTATCTCCCGTGGTTACGACCACACGTCGTAGATAAGATTACGGTCCGGCGATAGGCTGGCACTGGGTCGGGAGGGGTCCGAGCGTTGTGGGCCGCCTCTTCGTGGTCAACATCCTCTGGCCAACATCGGTTTGGAGTATGACATTGCTGATACGAGAGATAGCCTAAATTTCAGTTTGAATATTTGCATGTTTATGTAACTGTTTGATACTAATATCACTTTGAAGGTCAATATTAACTTTTAGCTATATTTTGAGATATGATGGCATTCATTATGGTCAGTTTTCTTCTGTTGGAATATAATTTAAATATAAGAAGTAAAGAGCCAAAACAGTAAAATGTTTACTTCATGAATTGAGCACAATTAAATTTTTTATTACCTTTTCGATAAGTAATTAAATTTAGGAATTCTTTATTTTGTTTGCTAACGCAGTACAGTCTGGATAATTCGACAAATAGAGGACCAGAGGAGTGCAGGATTACCGAAATTGGTGGATTTACTGAAATAAAAAAAAAAATTACAAATTATTGCATTGTTAACAAATATCTATAATATAAAAAATATGGAATTGGCATATGACACGAAACACGGAAGATATTTTGATATATGACATGAAACTCGGAATATTTTTCTGTCGGGAGCCGAATCTTCATTTCTTTCAAAATTTGTTCGATTGTAGACTAGGTAGTAGTCTTTCTTGTCGGCGTTGCAGACTAGTTTTGGACCTGAATCTCGAACGCAAATGTATCTTGAAAAGATATGACTTCTGAATTTTTAAATTTATCTTGTCACCCTTAAAATCATCATCAGGAACAACATTTTAGCTATTTAATTTAATTTTTTCCGCGAAAAATGGTATTTACCATCGTCATTCTTGAATGAACTATTCAAACAAGAACTTCTCATGAGGGGCCGGATTACTGGAGGCGTCAGACAATCGAAGAATCGGATTAGCGATATTATATTGTACTAACTTCAAGCTATATGTGGGAATATAATTTCACTCTTCTTCCCCAGCTTTTATCCTGTAGGGATATGACGTCCTGAAGTAGTAGATGAGCCACAACAATGAACTGTTTATTTTATAAAATTATATTTTTGAAACAAGTGGACAGTGGACATTTAAATAAAGATTTTCATTAAATTTAAGTATTTTTATTTATATTTGACAATTTTACCATTTATTTATATTTCCATCTTTTCCAAGATTTTCTTTCTAATTTTCCTATTGTATAAATGTATAAAAGAAAAGAGACAGTTCTGACCGACTTATCTGAGCTGTTTTTAGCTATTTATAGAAATGTAAATAAACTGTATAGAATATAAAACAAAATACGACAAGTAAATGTGATGACAATGCTCAAAATTGCATGTTAATTGCTTGTTAAGAAACAACCTATTGTTAGCACTTATAAAGGTCTATAAAATAATGGTTCTATATTGGAAGGTCTCGAGGCCATCTTTTTTTAGACGTCTTGGGTGTTAATTGGAATATAATGTTAAGTAAGTTGTGATACTTATGAATTTGAATGGTAACGGGGTTTGCTATGAAAGGATAGGTATCTGGTTTGTTTTATGTTAGAAAAATAATTTATAAAAAAAAGGTACACGAGAATAAAAACACTTATTGTGATAAACGTTACAACAAATACAGGTGAAAATTAATACATCTATACAAATATATACATTTTTTATTATGTTTTGTGTGTGTGTTAATATATTAAAATATCTTTCTTGTCATTCGAACCCTTAAGATGATCCACCAACTGGTTCGAAACATTAGCGCAGTATGAAATATTTTCATGTAATTCATTTTGTGCACCTGATAAACTTGACTGAATATTTATCTATTTCTATTCCTTACACTGCTGTGTGATTGATATACCAATAATAAACGAAAATCCCGTTTCCTCAAAACTCTTAACGAAGTCCCAAAGAGGATACTTTCCCGGTCGGAAACTTTCATCTGTAGTGTCGCGGTAGTCCTTTGAAAGCTTCCATCTTCTTTGTGGCATGTGGAAGTCCGCTTGTATCCGCGATGAATAATTATGAGATTGCATATGTTTATATCCCTAGCATATGTAATAGATCGCAGGAAAACTACATCGGACATTAGACTTTGGCCTTGCGTTCTTCCATTGTTTATCCTTGTAGTGAGGATGCACTGCGCAACAAGATCGGACTACCTAAAGTGCTGTTTGAGGGGTGTGCGACTCGCAGAAATTGGTTGTTATCCCAAACCATGCAAAACACGCTCAATTCCGGGGATAGAACCAGGTGACCGACTACACCTCTCATGTCGTGGATTTTATCATAGTATCGTTGATGGTATAGGGAATGTTTTGAACTTAGTTTTCATTGTGTAGCTTGTGTACTTCGTTGATTCATTGACCGCTCAAAAATCAACTAAACATCTGAAAATAACTAAAAATCTAGAGCTGGTTGATGGTCAGGAGTTGTTAGTTCCAGACTAAGCCTACCGCAATGAATGCGTGCGTCATGGAATAAACTGTTATGAAATATGTAATGTGTTTATAAAATATCTGAACAAAATATCACAGGATATCAGAATAACAGTTTAACCATGGACGAAAAATTAATTTGGAACTAAGGAATTTTTTTTTTTCTATTGAGAAAGCAGATTAAAATAAAAGATAATTTGCCATTGGAGAATATATAAACATAAACAATAGAAAACGTTCCCAGTCTAGTGCTCATCCTATTATTTTAAAATAATGGATTTATTACTTTATTTCAACAGCCCGAAATAACAGATTCCCATTTCTATATATTATTGAGTAAACGCATTAAGCGTTTAAACCATTAATCTTTTAAGAATATTTTAATTCTTACCAGTCATATCAAGACTAAAACGACGAGAAACTGCTCTTCATTACAGATTACTTCAACATTCAACATTCAACATAGACAAACGATCAAAGCTCCCAATTAATTACAAAAGACTCATTTACATGACTGTGATTAGACCTATTTGGACGTACGGAGCTGAGCTTTAGGGCTCCACTAAACCATCCAATTCATCTCGTATACAATCCTTAAAATCCAAAATCCTTCGAAAAATCCTCAATCCTTCTTACTTTGTGACCAATAGACTTATCCATAAAGATACTAATGTTCCTTATGTTGCTGATTTAGCCCAGACTAGATACCTATCCTTACATAGTAAGCTCCAAAACTACTCCAATCCAATATTCTCCCAAATTTGCTTCCCACTCCATTCCCGATAATTCTCCGAGGCGTCTGAAAAGAAAATCTTCTAGGCCATCGCCCAGAGACCTAGTACAGAGTTTTATTGAAGTGCTACTATTGAGTAGTTCTTCACAAGTTATTTACATGCCATTGTATTCACTATCAACACATTTACTTGATGTTTATTATTTTGTACTGTTGTAAATATCAATAAATGAAGGGACAAAAAATATATATATATATGCTTTTCAAACACTCATTGTTGCCAATTTTAAATAATAAAAATACGAGCTTGTTTTGAAGAACTGGGACTTATTATTGCATTGTTATATATTTTTAGTTTGATTTGTTTAATGTTATCGGTAATCTTGTTCCTTTTTAATCTCGTAATTATGGTGTTGCTGAAAAAAAAAATAATAAAATAAAAAATGCAATATTTAATGCCCGAAGAGGCAAGTTACAAATATTTTTCTAAGAAACCGTTGATTCTCCGAAAACATTTTTTGACTTGAATTAAAAAATACAGAAGACTGTGATAAACTACAAATATTTTTTTTGGAATGTACCATGCATGTTGACTTTCAAGTTGAACCTACAAAATGGTCATTCGTTTGACTGATAAGAATACAAATTTTATAAATAACCATATTTTTTTCTATTATTTATACATACGGTAATTTTAATTTATCTATAAGGTGCTTTTTGAACATAGAAATATATAAAAGACAAACACTCTTCTATTTTAGCATTTTAGGATATTAGCATTTTATTTGATCTGTTGCGTCCTCAATATAATAAATAAATCTATATAATTTATTTATTTAATTTAAAATGATGAATCTACATCTAGAATAACACAACGTGAGGCCACAAATAAAGAAGCAGCTTTCCTGCCGACAGGATGATGTCTTCAGTGATTGTAATTCGCAAATTCATTTGTCATGACTGCATATCATTAGAGATCTTTCAGATTCCAATCATGATTTGGTTGATTCTATCCTTATGTGGCGTGCGAATTTCCTTTATGATTATTACCTGTTCCATTATTTCTTTCTTTTTTATATTTTATATTATAAACAAAAAATGTGGTAAATATTATAATTGACCAACACAATTTTTTCTTACCTTCAATTATTTTTCTATTTGATATAATTATCATATACTATAATAAATAACAATAAATTATTTTATAGTATTAAATATCATATGATCAATTACTATTATTAAATAATTAACCTAGCTTTTTTTATTACGTGATTTTTATTGCCGGCCTGTAACTATAGAAGAAATGACGACGATGACACTTCAGAGCGGAATAGCCTATTAAGGCTAGTGTCTGCGAAATAGTGTATAGTTGTGAAATTCTTCGAATACAAGAGTCATCAAAGGGACTGTTAAAGATACAAATTACAGTAACATTGTGCAATTATAAAATCCGAATCGCTTACTACCAAGAACTAAAATGTATAACATAGCTAATTATGACAAGAAAAACTGTAGCGTTGAAGTATCACTTTTAGTTTAACGAATTAAAACGTATTTAGAACACAAATATAAAAATAATTTCAATAGCGTAAAAGGAAGTTCAATTAAATAACTCCTCATTTTACAACATTTCTAAAAGTCCTCAATGCTCCTTACTTTATCACCAATAAACTTATCAATAATGATCTTAATGTTCCATTTGTTGCTGATTTAGCCCAAACCTGATACCTATCCTTTCATAGTAAGCTCCATAATCTCTCAAGTCCACTAATTTCTCAACTTGCTTCTCACTCCATTCCCGTTTATCCTCCGAGGCGTCTGAAAAGAAAATGTCCTAGAGATCTTCTGGAGGAGAATTTTTATTGAAGTGCTACTGATGAGTAGTTCTTTTCAAGTTTTGACATGTTATTGTAATTATTATCAACACATTTACTTGATGTATTTATTTCTACTAAATTTCAATAAATTAATATAAAATAATTTTAAATGATTTAAAAAAAAAAATGTTCAAATAAAAACATCTTTGCAATTCCCTGGGTTTACACATTGTTAACTATTAAAAAATGTTACATTTAAATCTGCTTTGTATTATCTAAGCTTTTATATAAATAAAAAAATTCTGGGACATGGTCATTTAATGTTGAACATATTGTTTTAATAATATTTAAAAAGCATAACAGTAGAGAAAGATAAAAAATAAAATAAAAAATCTAACAACACAATAATAATGAAAAATATTTTATTTTATTTTTTATTTAGATTTTTTTTTTAAATTTACAACTGTATACAATATAATATCAAATACATCAAGTAAATGTGATGAAAATGCTAAAAATGACATTGCTTGTAAAGAACTAAAATTGGTTAGTTAATTAAAGAACTACAATCTACCATTGGTGTAGAAACATCAGAAGGTTTCGAGACCATCTTCTTTTCAGAAACCTCGGAAGGTTATCTGGAATAGAATGTGAAGCAAGTTATGATACTAATGTATTTGAATGGTTATGAAGTTTGCTATAAAATGATACGTATCTGGTTTCTAAGCATATTTAAATGTACTTAAATATTTTGACAATGGGGAAAATTGTTTCTTACCTAAGGATAGGAAAGTTGTTTTCCCAAAACATGTGAGAGTAAATAAATTTATATAAGGAGTAAAATGCTGGACTTACGAGTTATAAAAAAATAACTAATTAATTAAATAATCTAAATCAAAACTATAGAAAAAATAAAACATAGGGATAAGAAAAAATAGATAAGGTGCTAATACAACTAATATAATCTGCAGGTATGTGTATCTGTAATGTATAATTTATTGCAACCAATGTAATGTAATATTTAAAAAGTCATTAGGTGGACAGAAGAATACAAATATATGCGTAAGTGGCAGAATCAATACAAATGCAGAAAACAACGAATTAAACTCTGTTAAAGTGTTGTATATCATACGGGTATTAGGATGGCGAATAGTGCATTTAGAACGAGCCCTATCCTGAGTTTGTGTTCGGAGGCCGGGAAATTATCCTATTATTTCGAAGAAAAAATTGGCACTAAATTACGTGTCAAAATTGCGTTTTCACACTAGACATTCCTCTTACATTACATTTTTACCCAAGATTTTCCAACGCTTTTAGAAACAAACCAAATTCAACCATTCCATTGACAGATTTAAAGAATTTATTCAGCTACAGAATTTCTGAAGAATATTCCAATAAGCAAAACTGAAACTCAAAGCCTTCCTTGGACCATTTAGCCATCCAAAACAATGCTATCTCTTTCGACTTACCAGAAGCCATACCTCACCTTCCGAACACCAAATCTAATTCTCAAATCCCACATTCTTTCATAATTCTTTCCAAATTTATATAGATAGATAAAAATCCGATGTACCGACAGTTTCATCTTTCATTACTCCCAACTTAACACATTAAAAAAAGCTTCATAATTTATGTAGCACATATACAGCGGAGCTTCATGCAATAGCCTCAGCCCTTTATCACGCTATGTCCGTTGTTCCCAACACAATCACTATAATAACTGATTCCTTGAGTTCATTAAAAGGGATAAAAAACATGTACTCGAATCATCTCATAGCCCTAAAAGTTCATGGATATCGCTCTATGTTGGATGATTTAGGTGTCTATAAACTTTATATGGATTCCGAGCCTCGTGGGGATAGTTAGGAATGAGCTCGCAGACCGGGCCGCCAAGCAAGCACTCATACTCCCAAGCCGAGGGACTGCCATCTTAACGCTCCGGGAAATATTTCTTCCTCTGAAAAGAGAAATATCTGATACCTGACAATCCATGTGGGATGAAAGTCCACTAAACAAATTAAAAAAATATTTAAAAAACTGTTAAGCCATGGACCTCATCAAATCGCTCTAGTCGCAGAAAGGAAGTTGTACTGGCCAGACTTAGAATCGGACATACAAATCAAACTCACTCATACCTGATAAGGAAAGAACTACCACCAAAATGCCAACACTGTGACAACTCTCTCACAGTCAGTCACATCTTACAAGACTGTCCATTTTACATATCAAGTTTGAATAGATTAGGGCTCCAACCAGAAATTACCATTTTATTAAATAATGATGCATCAAATATAAAATCCGTATTTAATTTCTTTAAAACTCACAATCTGTTAAATAAACTATAGAGCTGAACAATCTTAATATATATAAATTACGTGTCGCCGCCTAGGGGCCGGCTAACACCTAAACTACTGAACCGATTTTAATAAAATTTGCATACCGTGTGCAGTTTGATCCAACAAAAAAGATAGGATACCTTATATCTTAATTTATAGTCGCAATATTATTTGTATATTATCTGTAAGTCACAATTATCTGTTAGCTCTATACGATTCTAACATATGGCGGTATAAGGTTATACTATTATATAAAAGGACAAGCAATGTTTCGTTTGTGTTCACTAACCGCCAAAAAAAATACTGAACCAATCTCTACCAAATTTTGACTACATCATCTTTATAGGATGGTTTAGCAATAGTAAAATCTAATGATTTTCAACTAATTCTTTATTGATAAATGAATAATAAGTGGATAACAGTGAAAAAATGATAAAAATTCAAAAATGGCGGCAATTGCCATCTACATGAAAGGTTAAAAGGTACAGTGTTACATAGAGGTGAACATTGATAATAAAATTTACTTATTTTCAATTAAATTGTTATAAAAACAGCTATATGGAGTGAAGTATACCAAATTTTAACTACATCATGTTCATAGTTCTAGGTTTAGCAACAATGAAAAATTAAATGTACAATGTTGAGTGTTGGGTTTTGCCACACTACCACATACTTTAATGGTTAGAAATTAAAATCCAACCAGATCAAATCAAATAAAATTATTTCTGTCGAATTAAAATTATTAAAAATCAAAATGCCGATCCTCAGCTGTTTAATATTGTGTGTAAAAATATGAATTTTGAACCTTTAGTTGTAAGCACTGATAATGCAATTTCTTAAACCGCAGTTTCTTAATAGTCTCTGTCCATCTGGATTACCAACTCATATATTAAAATTGAAAATTGGATGTCTAATTATGCTTTATGTTATCTTCAAATACCTAATCAATCTAAATTTAACCAAGTTAATAATGGCTGCTATGCGTGAAAATATTATCAAAAATATAATTTTCAATTGTTCACTTTAATACAAGATTTTTATCGATAAACAAAAAATCAATTATTAGTTAAAATTCCTCGACAGGGGATGATGAAGTTACATATAGAAGGACAAGCCATTTCCGTTCGTGATCACTAAGCGCGAAAACTATAGAACTATTCTGTACCAAATATAACTACACCATCTTCATAGTTCAAGAAAGGTTTAGCAATAATAAAATTTACATATTTCCTCTTAAATTACTGTTTATAAAGCGATAAATATGTGGTGGGTAGTAAAGCGAGCGCCATTCAAGAGAGGTTACAATAATCCAGTGTTAATTATAGCTAGAAATTGATAATTAAATTAATTTGTTATCCAAAAAGCTATAAATATGTGGTGTGACGTGGATTCCAGTGAAATTTAAAAATCGAATATGTGGCAAGCGACAATAGCATTTTAGTAAAACTAATGAACCTATATTAACCAAATTTTAACTACATCATCTTCATAGTTCTTGAAAGATTTACAATTAGAAAATTTACTATAATAATAACTTATACTATTATGTAAAAGGACAAGCCATTTTTCGTTTGTGATCACTAACCGCGAATATTACTGAACAAATCTGTACTAAATATTAACTACATCATTTTCATAATTCTAAGAAGGTTTAGCAATATTAAAATCTACTGATTTTTAATTTATATTTTATTAAAAAAAAATTAATATGTGGACAACAGTGCAGTATGAAAATTGACCGATAGTTGGGGAGTGCCATTCTACACGAGAGGTTAGAAAAGAGCTTGAAATCGATGATAAAATTTACTTATTAAACTATCAAGAAAATTATTTAAAAAAATTTAAATATGGTGTGCGATATGTGGATCCCAGTGAAGCTTGAAAATCGACCGATTGTGTATAGAGCCATTCCACAATACAGTTAACAATGGTAAACTGAACCTATCTGTACCGACATCTAAATAAATAATTTTTATAATTCTAGGAAGGTTTTGCAATGGTAAAATTTAGAATAACTAAAATTTAAATGTACAATTTTGAGAGGCAGGAACGAGGTTTGCCACACTGTCATATACTTTTATAGTAAAATCAACATATAACCAGATGAAATCAATAAAGTTATTTCTGCCTAATACAAATTATTACTAAATCGAAATGTCGATCCTTTGCTTTTTTATATAATGTGTAAAAATATGATTCACGGGCCTTTTGTCGTAAGCACTGATAATGCAGTTTATTTTCCGCAAGAGTTTCTTAATAGTCTTTATCCATCTTGATTACCAATTCATACATTAAAGTTAAAAATTTTATGCCTAATGGTGCTTATATGTAATCTTCAACCACCTGATCTGTGCAATTATAACTAGATTAATAATTACTGCTAAAAAATCATTGAAGAAATAATGCTCAACCACATGCTAAAATACAAGAATCTTATCGATAAACAAATAAATCTTTAATTTTTAGTTGAAATTATCTTTAGTTATGAGGGCGGGCGAAGCCGCGACGGGAATGCTAGTGTTTATATAAAAGATATGTACATGTTGTATGGATGTGTTGAGCGTGTATGTTTTATAAGTATATATGTGTATATATTTGTATATTTTCTGTGTATGTAATCCATAAGGATGTATAAATAGAATGTTTTTTTTTATTTTTATTTTTTCTCTTTTATCAAATCTTGATGAAAGAAACGAAAGAATTTCAGGCCTTGATGACCCTGAGAATTTTATATCTTTAAACTCAAATAAACAAAGAAACGAATTAAACTCAATTTGTTGTCTCATTCATAAAATAATGAAATATACATTAAAATAAAGTAAAAAGTCAAAGCTTAAAACTATTATATTTATATTTTCTACCAAAAATCTTATTTAAAGATCATAATATTTTCTTTCAATGTATTTCCTTAGAAAATAAAAATTAAATTACGCTTGTCATTATTTGGTAACATTATAAATTTTTATTGCAATTTCCTATAGAAATAATAAAGAAACGTGTATAGGTGAACGAACTTATCCGTTTCTGAGATTCGTCCTCGAAACGTTGAGTGGAAGTTCGGTCAAGGGCGCATCGACGAGCATTTAAATCAGCTTCTTCGATTAGGGCCCTACACAAACCGACTTAGTTGAAATTTGTTTATTTAATATAATTTTGAATATTTGTTTAGTTTTATTACAATAATTAAACACAACAATATTCAATGCCTTATTATAATACTCTGATTTAATTAATTAGGTTTAGAAAAATATGTATTTAATAAATGTATATTTTTTATCGAAGCAAAACATAAAATACAGTGTCAAAGCATAACAATAATAAAAATATTTTTCATGTTCTAAAATTACAATATTAAATCACCTAATACAAAATAACACCCATAACTCACAATATGAAACATAAATTTAATAATATAATGTCCTATATCCCTGACATGTTGTACATCTAAAATTATGGAAAAGATGGTTAATGAAAGATTGACCGACACCCTAAAGAAAAAACGTGTAATTGCTGATGAACAATATGGATTTGTAAAAAACCCGTTCGGCTGTAGATCATTTAATCAAACTAGACACCCTCATCCATGACACTATTAAAGCAAAAGAACATTTAATAGCTATATTCTTCGATATAGAAAAAGCCTACGACAGGGTATGGAGAAGATTTATAATAGTAAGACTTTTGGATTGGGGATTGAAAGGAAGAATGGTCAGATACAAGTTTTTAGATGGAAGAGTTTTTCAAGTTAAAATTGGAGATACACTATCCAAAACGTTTAATCAAGAAAACGGGATTCGTCAGGGGTCTGTATTGAGTGTAACTGTTTCTGATAGCAATCAATTATATTATAAAATCAGTTGAAGAGCCAGCAACTTGCATGCTATTTGCCGACGATTTCACAATTTTAATAAAAAGCAAATCCACTAAATTTATACTATGGAAAGCATAAAATATCTTAGATAGACTAGAACTGTGGGCTTCTACCACGGGCTTTACTTCCTCAACCTCCAAGACTAAATGTATCCATTTCTGCAGGAAAAGAATGTGCTCTGAAAATCCAACACTGGTTTTTAAAGGAAATAACTTAATATTTGTAGAAAATATACGATTTCTCGGGGTGTGGGTAAACAGACGATTGAGGTAGACTGTCCATTTAAAAAGGCTAAGAACGGATTGCCTAAAATTATTAAACATTCTTAAAGTTGTATCAGGAATGAGTTGGTGAGCCGATAGAAAAACACTCCTAATTCTCTATCGAACTCTAATTAGAAACAAGATAGACTATGGTAGTATAGTATACAATTCCGCTTCA
Organism: Euschistus heros; assembly: GCA_003667255.2. Classification (NCBI taxonomy): domain Eukaryota; kingdom Metazoa; phylum Arthropoda; class Insecta; order Hemiptera; family Pentatomidae; genus Euschistus; species Euschistus heros. The sequence continues at coordinate 1,045,876 of RCWM02000376.1, read as the reverse complement.
GAAACAACTCTCAAAATACTCGATACAATCCATAACACAGCAATCAGAATATGTACTGGTGCGGTCAGATCTTTACCAGTTGAAAGCCTATACGTAGGATGCGGAGTAACGAGCCTAACTTTAAGAAGATCCTACCTTACACTATCTTACTGCTCAACTCTGATTTCCAAACCAGATCATCCAAATCATAACATTTTTCATAACCTTAATAGTAACCAAGGAAACAATCTGGTGGGCATTGCAAGTAGAACCCAAAATCTCCTTCAACTTTTAGACATAAAACCGAATACAGTACTAACCATAGATAACCCATTGTTTTCTCGATAGGACAATACTTACATAAAGGTTGACACATCCCTTAAGGAAAAGATTGAAGACGACAACCCCATCATCAAAAAGTAATTTTTTGCAGAACTAAGGCAAAAGTATCCAAACCACGAAGCAATTTTTACTGATGCGTCGAAAACTGATGGAAAAGTCGGTTGTGCAGTGGTTTTTAACAATAACTTACTAAAATTTAACCTACCGTCCCTAAATAGTGTTTTTACAGGAAAACTATTTGCGATCTACCAAGGTCTTCTATTAATACAATCTACAAATACAAAACATGCTCTTTTGGTAACAGACTCTCTAAGTTCATTATTGGCAATAGGTGAAGGCAACTCTGAAAATGCCCTAGTACGGAAGATTAACAACTGCCTGTGGGCAAACACGAGTCGATGGGTTGGGGAACTGTGCTAATGTGGGTACCCTCACATTGTGGCATCTCCGGAAATGAAGCTGCAGACAGTGCAGCAAATCTCGTGAGACTGAACCAAATAGGAACCATTATTACAGACATTACAACAACTTCTGACTTCAAAACATATTGTAGAAAAAAGTTGCTCCAACACTGGAAAACAAAATGGAACCAAATACGCAGCAAACTTCAAGAAATTAAATAAGACACCCGACCCTGGACAACATCTAGAATAGAAGAAATAATCTTGACGAGACTAAGAATAGGATATTGAGCTTTGACCCAGGGTTACCTGATGAGAAGCCTAGAACCACCGATTTGTACAACTTGTATGACAACACTGACATTGTAACAACATGTACATTATACTCTGACGCCAGAACAATATTCCCTCAATAGATAAAGCACTGGAAGACACAGAAGACAAAATCAAAAACATTTTTGAATTTTTAAAATTTTGTAAATTGTTCGACAAAATCTAATATGTATATTAAGCCGCTAATGACTCATGTGAGTAGATGCGGAAAGTAATAAAATAAATAAATAAAAAATAATATAATGAAAGTGTATATTATAAATAAGAATAAAATAACAATTGGACTATATTAATTATAAAACAATAATAAAAAATTATTATTTAAAATATATTTATTACTTTAAAGTAATTTTTAATTTATTTCTGTGATACAATTAACTGTCTGTGATTCCTGCACCCATCTCCATGAAAGTTTCAGTAAAACATTTTATGCTATTTTGACAATAAATTTTCATTAATATAAACATTTCAAATGCATAATTCTCATACATAGTTCAACATATTAAAGACAGACAAATATAATAGAAGTTAAGGTTGATTGTTAGTAGACCGCCTAGGGCTACGCTCAAGGTGGGAGTTGTCGGTTTCATTGATTTCGTTTTCCTTATTAGTCATACAACCATTTTACAAGACTTTTTTATTTATTTATTTTTTTAGAAAGGATTAGAAAATTGTTTGTTATTCTAGTATTAAAGTTATTAAATTTTTATTTAAATGTAATCAGGTATAGCACAAACTTAATAAACCCTGAACAATAACGTTTGAATAGGCGATAATGTGTCGCTTAATTATATGCAATAGTTTTGTTGGCAATATTGCGATTATTATATCCGTATTCATTACATTTCGTAGCTTTATCTTTAGAGTTTGATTAGTTGAGATATGCCTGATAATATAAAAGGATGAATAGAATTAGGAATTTGTAGGGTATCTGACACATTTATGCTATTTAGTTTATATTGGTTTGAAATGTTCATCTTCAGTTCTAAAAACATTCAAAATAGTCCTATTTAAAATTTATATCCAATAGGAACGGAATAACCGTTCTATTTCATTTAACTAGAACCTAGTTATTTAATATAGATACCTGACTTCCTATCTCACGTTTCTTTCTATCACCTCCAGGACCAGCACTCTCTTCCCTAGGTGAGTGTTAACAAACTTTTATTTTGATATCTTACATTTTGATATTAGTACAATAAAGTACTAATTCAATTTTCTGTTATTTGAATGTTTCTACTCTTTCGGAACTGAAAATGATTGTTAAATATTGGAAACTAGTAATAAAATTAACTAGAATAATATTTGAATAATAATAATAATTTAAACTACAATAAACAAATAATTCATCGATTCATAATTGTACATATGTAAAAATTAATTAGTTCAAGTCCGACTGAAGGCAGAAAAATTATTTTCTGTTATTTCGGTTGTACCTCGATTTCGAGGTCGGGAGACCTTCCTGGGGCACACCCAGCCTCTACAAAGTGGTTACCCTTAAGTGGGGAAAAACCTGAAGGTTGAGCGAGATTTAGGGCAAATCTCCTCCTTTCACAACCGTTGGCCTAGTAACAGTACATCCTTATCTAAGTACTGAACCCAATACCATTCATGGTTGGTTAGTGGTACAGGTTTTATTTTATTAAAATTAATGTTCAATTAATTAAAAAATATAATACAACTTTTTTTTGTTTCAGGCTGTGTTGATCCATATATTGAGGTAAGTGATAGTTAATCCACTATATTATCTTAGTATTTATGAATGGGGAAGGATGTTAATCGTAAGATTTCATACAAATGAACTTCTCAGTTTTTTTTTCCTCTAAATACTTGGAGTTATGATTTAAATTTATTGTTCTAAATAAATAAAATAAAGGCGAAATATTGTGCAAGTTATTTAAAGATTAATCCATCTAAAATAAATTATTTATGAGAAACTGGATGTCTATTGAATTACCTTGAATATTACATTAATTCCTCTCTAAAAACAATAATAATATTTTAAAAAGATATAATAAATAAAAATAATGTATTAATGTGATTCCTGCGATATGGTTGTATAGTTTTTTTTCTCTTTTAATTTTACACTACTTCCCATGTAATTGTATAAAGGTTATATAGCATCCATAATATGTAATCTAAAAATCGATAAAAAAAAAAATAATAAAATAATAAATAAACATTCTTTGTTATATTATTTATTTAACAATGCATTTTTTAAAAATAATGAACTTAATGTTGTTTTGTTATATTCCGTTATAATAGATCATTTAAGAAAAAAATTGAATGTCAATTTATTTACCTTGAATATTACATAGAATCACCCCGAAGAAATAAAATTTATTTAAAAAATAAATAAATAAATGAAACTATTAAAATGAAAGAAAATGTTATTCCTCCGGTATGGTTGTCTAATTTTTCCGTGATGTGGTGACGCCATGTAACATCCACTGCATTTAATAAACAACACTTGAGCTAAACGAATATCCAAAAAGAAAAAAAAAAAAAAAAAAAAAAAAAAAAAAAAAAGAATGAAGTAAACGAATAAGAATAAAACAAAAGAATGAGTCTAAATAATAAAAGGAAAAATAAATAAATAGTTTTTTTCTCGCGGAATCTTTTCCTGATAAACAGGTCAAGGTTGTGAATTCCTATCAAGTACGTTTAGATTTGCTGCGGATGAAATCTTTAGCATAAAAACACAGCTTATCACTTATTTAAAAATTTACAAATGATGAGGACTTACGTCGCTCGTCGTTCTTAAGGTCTTTTATCTCGGGCAACTCATACCTCCGATTATTAACAAGCTGAGCCTCCCACTTAGTGATCCATAACTCTTGCGCGTTTCTTTCTTTTATCTCTCTGTCTCTAGTATCTCTCTTTATAATTAGCCTTTAGTTTTGATCTTTATATTATAAACTTGTATTAATAATTCGTCAGATATGTGTGAGTATCCAGATTGAAGATCTGTTGATTTTTAAATATCATTATATTTTATTGTTCATGTTATATATCAGTAGATAGTATAGTAAGTTGTTGTTTTCGATAATGTCTCCAATAAAATTTTTGGGTGGTGATTCAATTTATTCTTCTTCTTCTTTTTTTTTTTTTTTTTTTTTTTTTGTACGATTTTAAATATTAGTTAATTAAAAAAAAAAACTCATATTCCTTCAGAGATCGAATAATTTTGACCGTGGAACAGCTATAAACAGTGATATACATGTTAATAGAACGTACGAAATAAATATATAAAAAATTTTATGAACTTATTGTAGTTAATTAGAAAACTAAACTTCAAGTTGTTTCTTTTTTTTTTCATTTTAATTATATGCTTATTTCTATGTTATTGTAAAATGCACATATCTGTGACACTTCTGAAAAGTCGGTCAAGTGCATTTTTTGTGTTTAGTGTGTTCCTGATTTTTGGGTTATGGGTATCACCGAAAGATTATTTTTTTCTTTATTTCTGCCTAATGGACTTAGTAATGGTGCTATTATAGAGATGATTACTAATTTGGAAATCATTGTAGAAATAATAGCGTTTTTCCTAAAATAAGATTTTTGAAATTAACCCACTTTTCACAAGTGCCACAGTTACATCATCTATAAAACTTTAGTTCTATTTTTATATTTGTTTTAAGTTTGTTTTTTGTTTTTTTTCTTTTTTTTTAACTTCAAATCTCTATTCACACCTGTCATTCAAAGAGCCTAACAATCAGTAAATATTAAAGAAGTCAATACAGTATATATACTAAAGCTAGTATCGTTAAGTTAAAATAGTTATCGTTGCGATGCTGGCAGTATTCAACTTAATTACAATAATAACCATCAGAAGTACACAACAACAAACTTTATGTAAAAATCGATCAGAAATCATTTTTTTGCCACTTGATCGTTTTTCTCTTTTTTAATATTACTAAATCAACAATTTCTTTTTAGAAATAATTAATATTACTATTGTTTAGTTTAGATTATTTTATGGATATTTACTTTAATTTTAATTATGTGTATTACTGTTTACAATTATTATTCTGTTTTTTCTTCCTACATATTTTTAAAAATTGATTCCGGTAGTCGTATTAAATGTTTTGTAAACATTGTAATTTGATAATCTAACATTAATTTCATGTAGTTTGTCTTAACGGCACGGAGCGTTTATCATTTAATTACACACATATATATATATATATATGAATAATTTTATGCATTTATTTATAGATTATGTAAGAAGACTATAAAGAAGAATCGATTTACCTACTAAGAAGAGTGCAGTAGTATCAATATCCGTGACGTCATCGGGAACTCCGCTCCGACCTGTGATTGACATTCGCCGTGCAATATAGCCGCGGTCCTTGGGGTTTTACCGCTTCGGGCTTCAAGATTTAGGAAGAAATCAAATGAGTCAAACATATTGTACCGAGGCTTTTGCCGAAACTTCAGCGGTGTTTTGTTTGATGACCAACTTCGACGAAACATTCTGTCAGCGACATGTTGCTAAAAAGCTGTTACGACGAAGCACAAGCCCGTTTCGTCAGAAGCCTGTGACTAAGTCGATCCCCTGACAAGCCCCTTCCAAAAAGAAGTGGTCCTCGAGTGTACACAATGCTAGGGGAAACCCGAGAGGCTAAGTATGTTGAGTGGTTCCTTCGAAGACCATTTACTTATACCATAATCGCCCTCGTCAATTATAGTCCATAATGATCGGGTAATGGAGCTTCCAAGGAATGGAGTTGGAATTATACCTCTGGTAAGTTATGTTAAAGAGTGAGGAAGTCATTCGGCAAGTTGTACTAATTCATCACGCGAACCGTAAAATATGATATAGATAGAGTCAGTAAGTGTATTAAAAAAAAAAAAAAAAAAAAAATTTAAAAACAAAAAAACAAAACAATTTTTCGCTTTCTCTATCAAGAATAATGTGATGAAGGTATTGTCTAAATTATCGTGATAAGAGGAAACGCTACTGCAAAACCAATAGCTACTTCAGTGAATTTTGTTTGAAACCTTTTTAACATCTGTATGTTTGCTTATTGGGGTTTAGTGAAATTGCGCACTCCAAGACGATATATCCTAAAGGTTATAAACACACTTCCAATGAATATAAATAAATTTTGACCCGCCCAGGTGAGATTCAAACTCACAACCTTCTTTACCAAGCGCTGAGCTCCTTTTTTTTTTTTTTTTGTCTGGTTGGAGAAGCTGTTATGCAGCCAGGATTAGTAAACTACACATCCAGGTTTAAAGACTTTATATAGAGAGCCTCATGAGTTTCACATTATACACAACAATTACAAACACATACAAAGTAACAACTACAAACTATCACAACAAATGACAGAACACGGTAACTCTAAACATTATGTGAAACGATTTAACATAATACGATCTGATACATGTAATGAAGACGGACAGATTCAAAATTTTAGACATGTACTTTACGAGTGTAAATCATTTGAAAGACAAAGGTTTGATCTAATAAAAAGTACTATGTATTCTCAAATATGGAACGTGGCCAGAGACAGAACAAAATTTGTTTTCTAAATTCAAGAATTACTTACTCACATTTATACGAAAGATCGACTTTGACAAATTGACCAATGATGGCCAGCGGAAGTAGTTTCTTGTTGGCTAGATGATTTTTTTGTTTCTGATTTTTCTTTATTTTCCTTACTTTTGTTTATATATGTTTTCTTATCTTATTACGTTATGTTTTAATAACTAATCGTGCTATACTTTGTACTTTTATATCCATACATTCAGTATATCTATAAGGCATGGAACATGTAAATATATAAATAAACAGTCCTTACAAGAGGGTACCATAAGAGGAAAAGAATTTTAAAAAAATTAATGAAAAAATATGGAGAACTGACGTTTCGTCCATTATTTTTTAGGCCTAAAAATAATGAAACCTAAATGCTAAATGATAAAAAAAAATAAAAAAAACAAAGTTTATTAATTTACAAATAATTCAAATTAAGTTCATAATTTCATAATTTCTCATTATTATTACGACATTTTAATACTCTATCTCAACTTTCTATTTTACCCTTCTCCTTTTCATATATTTTTGTTACATTTTAAAAAAAAATCTTTTTATACCTTTTTATATTAAAATAAAACTAGTTATTAAAAGTTGTATCGTTCAACTAAAAATAACTCATCATTCAACTATATCTTGATAATATTTCATACTCAGTTATGTAATTAACACTTTTGATATTCTCTTGTAAATTAATTTAATTTCTTAAGTTTATGTTTTCATTTGTTCACATCCAGATTTGTTATTTTTAATTAAAATAAATAAAATCTACACTCCGTAACAAGTTTTTTTAAATTGTATCAGTAGTTTATTAAACTTGACTGCCCCCTGATCATCTTTAAAAAATTATATCACACAGTCAACCATACTGTTCTCATTATTTTTGTTTATTTTTTAAATCCATATAAGTAAATCAATTTTCTTTTCCTGTTAACAATTTAACACTTCTTATCTTCAATTACTACCAGAGTAGGATTTCATCGCTTAAGTTAAAATTACAGTAATTAAACAACTTTTGACCTTGACTCCTTAGCAATCCCCTTTAAGAACATGGTCTCAAATAATTCTAATTCTAAGAATAATGGTCTTAAATTGTAAGTTAATAAATCATTTCTATGCCATCTCATTATTTATAGCATCACTCGCTATAAAGATAAGTGGTAGTAAAAATCAGTACTATTAAACAATAAATTATTTTGATTGAATGATCGACTAATCTGCACCAGGCATTATTCGTTGATTCAACCTTTTAATATAAGTGAGTATTAATCTGCAATAAAAACTATTAGATTAAGTATTTAAATAATTTCCTGCAAGTTTTTTAGTAACAATAAGGAGTTGTTTTTCAACACGGTCCATCCCTATGACTATCCGAACAACATAAGTATATGGATTTATTAAGCTGGTTAATTGTTTAAAATAGCAATTTCTTTTCTCGGAAGTGAAGAATTTATTTATTATTAATAAAAAAAATAAAATAAAAAAATACAATCGTAATAAATAACATATAAGGATGAACTTGAAAATAACTACAATTAAGTAAATAAACTGATAAATAAAAATAGGCTTACTGCAGCTTGTTAATCTATAGTAATAATACCATGAATGTAACTTGAGTCTTGGATTATTACATTGGGTCATACATATTACTTATTGCCTTTAGTTTAGGAAGATTGTAATACATAGTTAATAAAAGTTTTTAGAGATTAAAAATAATAACTACTGATACTGACAAAACTTAGCATCGACATCTCATATTTGCTATTCGGTAATTAATGTTTTATACGTTTAACCGTTCATATTCAACAAATGCGGTCTGTCTTCTTCCCGATCCATTTACGCATATTTAAAAGTAAAATTATCATTCACAGAAAGCATCGTTACTCACGTCTGGTGAGTTTGAAGTTTCCTGTATAAAATTTTTGAAGCAAGCCTGATAAAACCAGACTAGTTGTCTTACTGATTAGTCACCGAACACGCTATCACTAATCACCACTCAGTTATGAATGGTTGTAGTAAATTTAGTAGTGCGCTTTTCTGGGAAGGGCGTCATAAATTCTTTGTCAATGAACGTCAGCCGTAAAAAAAAATATTTTTAATTCTTGAGCTATCACAATGTTTCATAATGACTACTAATAGGGGAAAAAAATACTATGAATTCGATATATTTTTTCTTTTCTTTTTGCCTCAACCACTAACACAGTAATGAGGTGAAATAAGAACGATCAACATTGTATCGATTTTTATTATTGTAAATATATTTTATAGTTATCATATAGTTTTTGTACTTTGGATCTTAATTCATACCTATAAATCATAGTGATTAACAATAAATGAATTTTATGAAATAATGAATTAATTGGTTGAAAGGCGTGAGTGGGAGAAGAACCCGTGGCATCTCTTCCTAGCAATTTAATTATTATTATTTTTTTTTTTATCTTTCCGTATTTATTAAGTATGTAGATTTATGTTGCTTCGTACCAGGGTGCTTTCGTGATAGTCCTGGAATTTTTTGCCTGAAAATTTTGGAATTTGTTAATATGTGTCTTTTTAGCTGTTACGTATATCTGTGATAAGTCAAAATATGTTTTCGTACATAGCGCTATTAATTTAATAATTAAAATTTGCAAATGTGATCACTAAATACATAATATAGTCAGAAAAATAATTTGAGAATAAAATTATTCGTAACCCTCCTAGAGCGGTTTATTTAAAGAATTAGAAGTTTTAAATTTCCTCTGTTGGTTTGATTATCAAGCTGGTGAAGAAATGAGAACCTTTAGAAAAATATACAAGTATATTAAAGAAGAATTGATGTTTCGTAAAACAAAATGCATTGATTATCATCGGTATTAACTTGAGACTTCAAGCTGTATTTCATTGTACTCTGATTATAAGTATGCTGATTTTTCCTCAGCACTTAATATTTCCCAAAAATATATTTTTTTTTTCTCACAATCAATTTTATAGACTCAAGAACACAGCGTTGTGTAGCCTATAAACTATTTTCATCATCATCCTATGGCGCATATGGTCCTTGTAGAACCCTGGCCTCCTCAGCAACACTCTTCCATTCAGTCCTATCCTCAGCTGTCCTTTTCCTTCCTCTCACACGCAGAGTTCTAAGATCGTTCTTCATATCTTCAAGCCGACGAAGTCGAGGCTTTCCTCTCCTTCTCTTTCCACCCGAATGTCACTCCAACATCGTCTTAGGTAGCTTACTAGCTTCCATTCTTTTTACTTGCCCTAACCATTTCATTCTGCCTCATTATATATTGGCTACAATATCTGGGGCAGCAAATAAGGTGTTAAGTTCTTCATTCGCCAAATATTTAGCCTATCTTTAGTTTCACTATATATTTTTTTGAGACTCTTCCAGTCCTACACGCTTAATAATCTTTTCCATGTAGTATCAAGAACCTTGTCTCACTAAAAACCAGTTGTAGCATCGTACGATATATTCTTATTTTGAGATAAGAAACTATTTTATAAATATTATATGTGATATATTTTGTGAAATGTAATGAAAACCAAATTATACATACTTTCACACACACGCACACGCACACGTATATGTAAATATATATTACATCTAAAGACGTTGGTTGAGTGATTTTGTTTTGAAAAGCTTAAATGCATCGTTGTAATCACATCAACATTGCAGCCAACTTCCTATTTCGATTGCCAACTCATCTTGAGTTGATTGAATCGGGTTCGCACACCGCAGAAGTTACGAGAAGTACTTGACAGTAGAATTATTATTAATTAATCACAGTATAGTTACAGGATCAAACCACCTTCGATGCATGAAAATCATTATTCAACGTAAGTATTCGTGAGGTAATAAATACTTCTAATATTTCGACGACTAACAATCCAAGACTCAACTTTCACTCAACGTATTATTACTGTAGTTTTTCTCTCTCTCTCTCTCTCTCTCTCTTTTTTTATACTTAATTTTTTCATTAATCTGTTCGTTTACTTAACTATATTTAATTTTCATTCTTTACATAGACCTATAGCCCTGCTTGACTTGCTGGACGATAATCATCCACTCTATCAAGACCCTTCTCCATCCAATTTGCTGCTTCCTATATTCCGATTTCACTTACCGAGTCCTCTATTCAGCATCTTCTGGGACGTCTTTTTTCTCTTTTACCGTACATATAAATATGTCGCGTAAGCCGTACTTATTTTCATTCCACTTATATTTCAGTAATTCCCGTTTTTCTATATTTTTTTAAATAATAAACTAAAGCTGACCTTATAAGATAATATTTTGATACATTAACCATTTAAGGATCTCAATAACCTTTCGAATATTTTCATAGTAGTCTTTGACTAAAATATATTAAACTTACAGTTAGCAAGATTTATTTAACAGTCAGAAAAAAAAATAATTCAAGAGTCGTTTGAGTAATGTTTGGAGTTAAGCTATTCAGCCATACTAACAATAGTTTTGTATAATTTAAATTCTGATTTTCAACTGGTTAAATTGATGGATCTTTATATTCTCCGTTTTTCAATTGTATAGATAAATTTGTATATAGAATTGTTGCTATTCTACAGAAAGATTACTATGTAGCCCTTGTTGCCCATTAGAGGATATGGGCTCCAGGTGTTGGTTGTCCTTGTCCAATGTCGGGAAGTCGCCTTTGGTCTTGCTTCTAAATTGGCTTACTTTACACAAAATAGCTACTTGCTTATTCAAAAAACGTCAAGAATCACGACAACTTTTTTGGAATCGTAAGGTTTTGTTGTTAACACTTATTTTGTCCTAGAGGATCAATATATCTCTTAATTGACTATGCTTTTATTGTTTATCAAAATTATTATAGAATAAATCCAATTTATTATTTATAGAAAAATACTTGTTTCTTGTATGTTAGGAAAATATTGTTTTTGTGTTCGGCCATTTATAATATCTTCCAATAATTATTATTATTATGAAAGAAACTATTCCCATGAAACTCAAGTCATTTATATAGTCATCCTTAGGAAAAAAATATATGGTTTATAATTGTCAAAGTAAAGTTTAAAAAATCATTCTTACTCTTTTTCATAAACCTGTGACTTTCTATTCTACAGAATCCTACAATAATATTCCACTGTTCCTTATTGGACTGGCTACTTTCTCAATTTATCCCCCATCCTTGAACCTCCCGGCGTTCCTCGAGGTACTATTCTAGGTGCAATCCTCTACACGACATAGATAGCTTATATCAATGCCTTTACCCGCACCGTTCTCACCACCTATGTTAATGAGGAGTATTTTAAATTATTTATTGCTTCCCAATACCTTTAATTCTATATCACAAACATTCGAAAACGTCAGGACAAATAATGTCCTTACTAATGTCATAAAATTACTTTTAAACTTTATCGTAAATCCGTTATTTCCTGGTGGATAATAGATTCACTACCATATACAAATAAAAGATAATATAAAATAGGTAATAATTATTGAAGATGATAAATTAAAAAAAAAAATATATGGAAGAAAGAAAAGAATCATAAATACATTCGTACTCTATATACAAAATTTAAAATCTTTTCGAAGAACACCCCGATCCAAGCCTGCCCTAAGAGTTCCCTATTTAAAAACTAGTTTGAAATGTTAAACATCCATGATCAATTCCAAAAACATACAAATATTTCAAAACATCAGCACTTTGTTATTCAGATTATGTATATTAATTTTAAAAATGTCAAGAAATCAAGCATAGTGATAATTTCAATGGACCCCAAGGTTTTCTCTGCGACTATTCGGTTTTATTATTACAAAGCAACTGAAAGATACTGGTTTCAGATCTGCAAGGAACTTACGATTTTAACGGCCGAAGGATGTCCTTGCCCAATCCTTTTCGTCAGTTTAAAATTTGATTAAACCCTTACGTTTTTATCTCTTTCCCGTTTTATCCTTTTTACTCGTATTTTGCCTTTTTTTATCCTTTTTACATTTTGGCTGGCTTTGTCAGTGTCTTAACATATTTGTCGGGAAATTGGCGATTGTCTCTCGATCGTAGGCATCGAAAGTTTTTACTAATGTTAAGTATTTATCAACAGTTATGAAAAAATATCAACACTTTCTTTTTTTTTTTTTTTTCTTGTTTTATTATTGTAAAAGTTCTATATAGCATATATATATATATATATATATATATATATATATATATATATATATATATATATGTATATATATATATATACAATTTATGTAACACTCTGCTGATGTTTAATGAATATTAATTTTAATTAACAAATTAAATTTAATAAATAGTTTAAACCGTTGTTAAAAGTCTTTTTCATTCTACCTTGTTTGAACTGATGATAAATGTTTAACAGTTGAAACCAGTCTTCGAAACAAATCATATGTTACATTTTATGTTTTTAAACCCCCTTATTTTCTTGTTTTGTTATATTTAATATTTTAGTTTTGTCTCCTTGTACTGCAATTCAGTTAGATTTTAAGGAATTAATTGGATGATAAAAAAAATTGAAAAAAAAAAACAAAATCAAATATTATTGTTGCACACTCATTTATATTTGGTATACAAATTTTAATTATGCGTTTATTTTTAAGCACAACCTATATTCGAGATTTCGTTTTGTATGTTGTTTTCTATTGAACAATTTTTTGTATTTTATTGTAGTGCCTGTTACAATGTACAGATTTAATGTATTTTTACTTCTGTCATCCCAGTAAGTACGTGGTTATGTCGAATTTGGACCAAAATGAGTTAAGTGACTAAAAATAATCGTGGTGGTTTTTCTTCATGGCGGATATGTGTTTAAGTAAGATATTCATTTTAAACAGCTACGTATATGTAAAAAAATGTATACCGTATAAATAACTTTAGATATTTTAAAAAATAACTGTATTATTCCCCTCCCCTAACCCGAACTGCCATATTCATAGGAAATGCCAAGACAGTTATCACTAAGTTGTTTACTAGAACGCCCATTTGGCGCCACCGAAATCCTAATTGGCCTTTTGAAGAGAGTAGAGGGGAGGGAGTATGTTTTGGGGACCCAGTGAGAGCTAGATATTAATAGAAAAAGCAGACTATCTGAGGTGAGGTAGCCATTTGGTAACATTGATCTATTACTGAGAATCTATGAGTGTTGGGAACTGCGTGGCTCAGTCAGTTTGGTTGTGTCGGGCAGGATCGTATCGGAGGTAGTGAGTGCTTTATTTGTGGGAGGTACAGAGGATGGTGAGTAGCTAAGTGTAGTATTTGAGAGGTGAAAACTACAACAAGCGAAGTTATAAAAATATGTTTTCATTATGTTGTTAAATATATATTGATAATATAATATAAAATGCATTATTAATTAACAAATTAAATATATAATGAATGAAATTAAATAAAATAGAAAGATGTAATATAAAAAACATTTTAAATATAAACTAATAATTGCAGATAATAATATCCTAACTAACTTTTTAACCCAATATATAAATATACAAATATATATATCAGTCACAATATGGTTAAGATGTAGTGGCAACGTATATGAAAATAATTTAACACTTTAAAATCGGATAAATAAGGTATATATAAATAATTTTTTTTATCAATATACTCATGATATAATAATAAAAAGTAATAATAAATTTTGAAACTATAATAATAAAAGTATGTATAATAGGTAATCTTAAATATTGTTTTCGCAGAAATTTTATGATATTAACATTAACATTCGTTATTATTGTCTATTATTCGTCATTGACATTTATTATTGTTTATTAAACAGTAAGGAACAAATGCAAAAATAAACATTTATTATTGCATAACATGTTATTCATTAAAATTCTCAATAGTATTGAGACGTTACCATCGCTTGTGAAAAAAACTGTCTGTTGATAACCCCCAATCATAGATTTAGATTTTTATACGAAAAGAAGATTTATCTGGAATCAAATTTTTTATTATTTTTTTTTTAATTTCTGTATTCAACATATACAAGTAAATTTGAAGAAATTATAACAATGACATGACGATAACTAGTAAAGAATTTCTCGTTAATAGTTCTTCAATAAAAGTTCTACATTATTAAACCTGTTGGTCATTTTTTAAGACATCTCGGAGAGTATCGGGAATCGAGTGTGAATAAGTTGCGAGACTAGTTGATTTGAAAAGTTCTGGTGCTTACTATGAAAGGGAAGGTACCTGTGGGCCAAATCAGCAACATATGGAACATTAATATCATTATGGATTAGTTTGTTCGTGACATAATAAGGTGCAGTGAGGATTTCGGTTTGTAAGGTTTGGATACGAGAAGAATTGGAAGTTATAGTGGAGCCCTAAAGCTCAACTCCCTACGTCCAAATATGTCTAATACTGCCACATAAGTAAGAAGTCTTTTGTAATTAATTGGAAGCTTCGATCGTTTGTCCAGTAAATGTTGGAGTAGTACACAGATTTTACTGTGTATGGAAGTTTTGAGGTTTAATACGTAACTATAAGGAATGGATGAATTCTTTTCTACTTTTATGATATTTAGTTTATTAGATTAGTTGTTTCAAATGCTAAATTTCTAAAAACTAGTCTTCATTTCTAAAAACATACAAACGTATCAGAAATTTTATATACAGGCCATATTTATTGTATTAATTAATTAATAGCAATGATTTGATTTATTTTCTTATATTTTCTTTAAGTTTTCTTTTCTTGTATTTTTTTAAATAAATATAATCTCTATATAAAATTATTGATGATTCGAATGTTTGTATGTTTTTAAAACTGAAGATGAATCTTTAAGCTTTGAAATGAGTTTTTATAAATTAAATATTTTTCTAATAATAAAATAAAAAGCGATTTTAAAATCGAAGATGAGTTAAAAGTTAACGTATTATGCAATTTCATTACAAATGTCATTAAGCTTAGATCATTCTTTATCAATGAATACTGACGTATCCCAGATGATTAACAGCAAAAATAGGGTATTAAAAAAATATTGTTAATTAAGAGATCTTGTTTTATATGTGTAAAATCAAGTAGATCTGTATTTTATTATCTTGTAAATATGTACCTATACATTTGTATTATTGCTGTATAAATGTAAATAGATAGGCCCAACTGTATTGTGACAAGCGTGACGCTTATTCAATAAAGTAATTTCATTAAAAATAAAATAAAATTAAAATTAAATGTCATCGAAGTAACCAATAATCGAACAAGTTTAATTGTACTGAACCTTCTATACTACCATGCGAACATCAACTAATATATCTGGCTATGTTTCCAGATAAGAAAATATTTAATTTAATTTTTTCCATTATAATCCAATTTATTTATATAATATTAAAGCGTTTCACTCAATATCCGAGATATTCTTTTCTTACTGGGCCTGCCCCAAGCTACAAAAGATGTAGTTTTTACGATGAGAACCCTGGCAGCAATTAAACCAGAGCTGAGAAGTGTGTGTTGACCATATCGCTAGGTTTCCCAGCTTTTTATATTTTGCATTAGATCAATTGACGAAGCGTACCGTGTCAAATCCTTATTTTTTTATTTTATTTTATTTTTTGTCAAAGTGTTTGAATAATACTGATTTTAAAGACAGGCAATATTTAGTAGGTGGCAACTATCACTTAGATATTTATAGATATTTATCACCAGTAATGACTGTTTACTCTCTATGAAATAAATGATTTTTATTCCATGTTCAAAATTCACTATATTTATATCTATTTTTAGATCAAATAATACTTCATCGTTGTTATAATTTTTGACATGATTTATGTGACAGAGGAAAATGTGAAGAGTGAAAGGAAATTTAAAAATATAAAGATTTTATTTTGTAGCACACTATTTCTCCCCATCCCAATTAAAAGTAATCCTGGAAAAAAAATGTTATTATTGTATATCATACTATAATTAATATTTCTTAATATAAACAAAATATTTAAAGTTAATTTATATAGAGAGTTATATCAATATAGACCAAGAGTTAATATTAAAAACCAATCTATATTAATCACAAGTTCGACCAGGTATCATTCCATGATAAATTCCGTTAGTGTTTAGTTTGTTTCCAATCTATTCTTGATAATACTCCAAGGCGTCCTAAAACAAGACCGCTTCGAGATTTTCTAATATAGAATTTGTTTTTAAGTGCTACCAATGGCTAGTTGCTTGCACCTTTACTTAATATATATATTTTCTACAGTTGTAAAAGTAAGCCAATAAACTAAATAAAAATCATTTTAATCACTTGTATGAAAGATGATTTTATTATGATTAAGTGGAAATTAATTATTATGAATGAATAAAACTTAATAAAATATAAATGATACATTATTCATTGTAAATAAAGAAATTATAAAAATGAATAAGCAAAGACATTAATAAATTGAAAATATATATCTAATTCATATTGCATTTAAAATTATTAATATCACCACTATTAATGTTTCATATCAGGGTCATTCTAAGTCAAATCAAAGGTTTGGATCTTGACGACTCCAATTTATATGATTTGTGGTATTGAAGTTGTACCTATATCTCCTTCTTTCTTCCACCCACAACTATTTTATCTTCCCTTGCTTGGCAAAAACTATATTAAAATATTGTAAAGAAAATGTAGATATTGTCATTTTTTGTTAATACTTCCTTGAGTAAAATATGTAAATGCTATTAGAAAAATATTTTTCGGGGCGCTAAAAACTGTTGGAAGTAGCGTATATGTTGTTTGAAAATTTTCCCCTGTGCCTTGAAAAAAAAATCTTTTTTTTTTTTTCAAGAACCCAATTCTATCCCATTCTAAAATTTTGTCTGCATGTAGTCAGTTATTATTGTATGAATCATATATATTTATTTATTTTTTGAAAAAATCGAAGGTGACATACTTTGGAAATTTAAAAAACCGTTTCGAAAAAATTCAAAATGTACAGAAAATATATTGTGTATTATATCAAATTAAGGAAAATTTCAAATGGAAAAGAATGTTGCGAATTTGAGCTCTCTAGGTGCAATAGTTTTTTAATTGTTTAATTTTGAATATATAGAGTGATTGCCGAAAACAGTAGTTTTTTGTATTATAATAGCTTATAACTCAAAAACCAAAAGTCAGAAAATGAATTGTTTCACATATTACCTAGTATTGGTAGGTACAACTTCTATACCAAAAATCATAGAAGAAAAGAGAGGTGAAGATCTCCGTAGAGTAGAATTGGTTGATTTGTCATGGAATGACCCATCAATCAAAATGTACATACAACGGCCATTTAAATTTGAAATATTTTTTAATATGTATATAACCATGTGATGTTATTTATGAATTAAAATTATTTTTTATCTTCTTTTTACATTGTTTAAATGAGTTCATTATCATGCTTATTAATTATTATCATTGATTTAGTCAGAGTGTAATAATCATTCAAAACAAATGTTTTTAAATAAAATAAACCATTACGAAAGTTACATTGATAAAATATAAAAACGATAAATAATAAATTTAATTTTTTGAAATAAATAAATAAAATTTAATAAATGAAAAATAAAAATAAAGATTATATTACGTAATACCTAAATTCTTCAATGTATTCCTAAAAATAGATAACAACATGTTTTAGAATCCCATCGCCTCTTTTTTTTTTTCTTTTTTTTCGCTGGAAATTAAGGTGTGGTGATTTTCTTCTTATCAGTGACAGAAAACTGTAATGATATTTGAAACGTTAGTTTGTGAAACTTAAGAGAGAACGCCTTCTTATGTAATCCAACTAAATCTATGTTTTGAATGTTGAACGTTACGAATGTCCAACTAAATGTAAACTGCAACTCCAAATAGGGCAGAAAGGGTGGTTATCCTTCAGGTTTCCAACTTATTTTAGCCGAAGTGGGAGGGGTGAAACTCATTTTGACATGTCACTCGTGGGACATAAATAAACTGAAATCAACCAACCTAGGATGGAATCTAACCTACAACCTTCATACCTTTGAGACCATCTCCCTACGCGCTTTGACATCGTAAAATACGTACAATTGAGTAATGTAATGAACGTCGTTCACCAATATTTTTTATTCCTTATATTAAATTCAAATTAAAACTATATTATTACAGTCAAAACTTACAGAAAAGTTCGTCTGTGACTTCTTTACTTTTGGTTAATATCACTTGATCCAGCCTATACAAGTACAATGACTCGTATTATATTAACCCAAGGACATCATCTCCACGAGGGGAATCCCCAAAACAAATACGCACTATTTTCATATCCGACTGCCTAAAAGAGACTTTGAATATTAAATCTTTTATATTTAAAATTTCTATATACGTGACATATCATTCCATATGGGTATAAAAAAACCTGCAGTAAGATGATATAATAGTCTGCCAACAATAATTTCAGACAAAGACAAAAACCATAAGGTATAAATGTTTAGGAAGAGCATTTAGTAATGGTTGTTGTAATATTTGATTTTTAAGTTTCTGCTAATATATGCTAATACAAATTATTAATAAAACCGAAGAAACCTATATAGATATATATATAATAATAAAATTTAAATCCTTTTCACTTTGCCTCCTTAGATCTGATGATGAATGTTTTACATTTAAAACTAGTTTTAAAAGTTAAAAAGAATTCCAACAGAAGTGGCAAATAATTAACCAATCTTAATAAAATGTAATAAGTATAAAATAATTTTTGGATTTCTAGCCGTCACTACTTTACATTTAGCAGGATGTGACCGGACGCACGTACACAAAATAAAAGAAAAAAAAAACTGTCAAATCATTATTGTAATATTCCAACCTGTTATCTATTTCGTTTTTCTAATTATTTTATAATTATATGGTATGAGGAATAAGGAATTTCAATGCCAGTAACAATCTTCGCCTGGCACCTCTCTCCGGTAAAATCATTTATTTATTTATTTTTTCGTTGTTATTGTTTATCTTATGGTCGCTTTCTTTTTCATATACTTAACTACATTTATGAGTTTATGTGTCTTATAAAGACTCCAGGCAGAATTCTCCATGTTAAATGAATATGAGCCTACTATGAAATAAAAAGTACATAAATGGCGATTTTCTTGACTATGTCTAATATTTCTACGCCAACCGCTTGAAGTATACCATCCCGCACAACGAAGACCAATCAGCATGTCCCAGCAGGTAGTGATGTAATAAATCAGCACATTTATATTATTTTTGTGGTTAAAATTAATTTATCAATCATGCCTGAACTAGAAGACAAGAAAGTTTGTCGTTTCCGAATACTCAAACATTTACTCGACAAACGTTCAATGCTCCCAATACATGACAAAATACTTTGCATACCCATTTGGACACACGGACTTAAATTTTGGGGCTCCTCTAAACCTTTCAATTGTTCTCGTATCCAATCCTTACAATCCAAATTCCTTGGTAAAATCCTATATGCTTCTAATTAGGTCACTAACAAACTTATCCATAAAGATCTTAATGTTCCTTATGTAGCTGATTTGGCTCAAATCAGATACCCAACCTTTCATAGAAATCGCCAAATCCACTAGTCTCTCAACTTGGCTCACACTCGATTCTCAATAATCCTTTGAGTTGTCTGAAAGAAAAATGGCCAAGAGACCTCAGAATAACAGAATAATAGAACTTTTATTGAAGCAGTTTTTTTACATGTTAATTGCATGTCATTGTAATATTTTTTCTCAAATTTACTAGTTTTTTATAATCTATAGAGTTTTAAATATCTGTTAATAGAAGAAAAAAAATTGGTCGAATAAAAGTTCTGGAAATTGGTATTTCAATGCCCCACCTTTACTACTAGTCGGAGTAATGCAGTTTTAAACAACCCAGAAGCACTTGTTTACCTTTCGAGCAAAATGTTCTAAATCTGCAAGGGCCAGTATTGCTGTTCCCTCTAAACATTGTCATGTTTTTAAAAAACTGAAAAGGTAATCATCTCACAAAAGTCTGTTGAAGTACAACGATTATTAGCGTTAGATAAACATAGATTTACATTTAAATTAATATTAAGCTTAGTTTAACTTATTTAATTTAATATCTAATTATTTCATTAGAATGATTATCAGAACCTTATTCAAATGCTATTTGGGGGATTTTTTTTATCACCCATCCTTTTAACATGTACTTACCATCTCAGTTTCCTTCCCTCCGTTTCCTCGAGCGAATTCTTTCCTTCATCCATTTCCTCCAGTGTATTCTTTCCTTCTTCCAACCTTTCTGTAATAGTCTCATTTCTATATCATTGGGTCCTTGAGATTCTGGCCGGCCACATCCAAAAATCGATCTCCACAACCAGGAATCTTTAGCCTTGAGATTTATCTAGGTACACTGTTTCAAAGCTGAGAATTGCACATTCCAACAGGGCCTTATATATTTATTAATTTGAAGAATTATCTTCCTTGCGAGCTGCATACTACTATACTTTTCGTTGGTAGACATCCTTCAAGGATTTAAATAATATAACAGTTTTCAATTTAACAGCAGGGAGATAATACTAAAACGACAGGAAACTGTCAGTTTCGACTTCTTCAACATTTACTGAACAAACATTCAAAGCTTCCGATTTACTACAAGACTTATTCACATGCCGGTTATCAGACCTATTTGGACAAACGGAGTTGAGTCCCAAAGGTCTATCTTAACTAAACTAAAGGTTTCGAATCCTAACCATACCAAATTCTCAGCGCTTCTTATTATGTCACAAGCGAAATTATCCAGATCTTAACGTTCCATATGTTGCTGATTTGACCTAAACCAGATACCTATTCTTTCATAGTAAACTCCATACCCACTCAAATCCGCTAATCTCTATACTAGACCCACACTTAATTCCCAAAAATCCTCTGAGGCGTTTCATATGAAGATGGCCAAGAGACCTTCTAATGTAAAACTTTTATTGAAGTGCTACTAATGAATAGCTCTTTACATGTTATTAACATAAAATTGTAATCAGTTTCCTCAAATTTACTTGTGTCATACAATGTATACATTTGTAAATATCAATAAATATTTTATAAAAAATAAATATACATAATAGCTTCTTATTTTTCTTTCACTAAATCCTTTGTGCCTTTCAGCGTGAAGGAACAGGCTCAGCCCTTTTGCCCTATGTTCTTCACTCTCTTTCTCATCTTTGGCACAGTACTCCCTTTGGCACTCCTTAGTCTGGTCCTTCCTTCTGGTTTGGCTTCAAGAAATCACTTAGCCTTCCAGTCATCATCCATACGGCACACATGGTCACACTATTTAAGCTGCCTTCAATGATATGCTTAAGCGACTTTAAACCAAAGTCTTCTCTAACTCTTTCGTTTTTCAAAAAATCTCTTCCTGATAATGTTTATGAGAAACTTCATTTCTACGGCTGTCACTTTGCTTAGATGTTTGTTAAGGACTGTCCAACTCTCTGACCCATATAAGAGAACAGGTTGGAATATTATTTTGAATATATAATTTTTATTTCCTTGCTTATTTCCTGCTTTCTTGCTTACCTATAATTGTGGAGCATAGAAGAGAAAGAAGAAAATGAACTTTATTCTGGGACAACTTGTCCCCTAAGAATAACAAATGAGTACAATACATAGAACAATCGTCTGGCTATGGTAATTAATTATAATTAATAATAATAAAAAATGATTAATAATTAAATTATGAGTTACAAAGTAAATGTGAAATCTTGTAAGAGGACAAATCTTATCTGTACTATTATAATGTATATAACACCTTTTTATATTTACAATAAGCTTCAATTCAGATCTGCAGTCAATCCAATACATACAAGATCCCGTCTTTGTGATCTGCATACCCCATCCCATAGAACTTCAACATTCCAACGCTCCTTCCTTTTCCGCTCACCAATCCTCTGGAACTCCATCCCTCCTCACATCAGACAAGCTAAATCCCTGAAAACATTCAAATATTTATATTTCCAATACCTCCTTCTCATCCAGACTGACGCTTGCTAACTATCTAACTACTTAGTCAAAAATTATTATTGCATTGCTGAATTCAGTTCTGGAATAATTGAGATTCCTTTTAATGAAAATTTAACTTTCCATGAATATAACATTGGGTACTTCTATTGTACATACAAATCATATCATTGTACCAAAAGATTTTTTATATCATTTTATTTTATTTTTTTCTCATTTAATTTTATCTTCTCTAATCTGTAGAATGTTATCTTCTTTTCTCTTCTTTTTATTTAAATATTCTCTATGTACATAGTGTCATTAATGTATTATTATTTTTCTTTTATTTTGTATCTCATTAATACTCTAACCAGATTTAATTTAGTTATACCTGAACTTATCTGTTATTCTTAAGGGACTTTGTCCCAGAATAAAATTATTTTTCTATTCTATTCTATTCTATTCTAAATGTTCATGTTTTACATTTGCTCGGACGATTGAAGATCTAGAAGGTAAATAAATAGATGATGTTTGAAGGGAGTAAGAGTAGAGGTTTTTCGAATTGATATGGGCAATGAATTCCATAAAGAAGAAGCGCGGATAATAAAGGATTTTTCGAAGGTTGCAGTTCGATGCATAGGAGTGTTCAGGTTGATGGGTTGGGTTCTTGTATTTAAGAGGTGGACGGAGGAGCGCAGGGTAAGGAGGTCATGAATATAGGTGGGTTTTTGGTTTTAAGGATTGAAATATGATTACACCCAGGAAGTATTGAAGTTGGAAACTGGGGTAAAGCCACCCAATTTCAATTTCAGAATACCTGTGAGATATGTGATAATATCTAGAAATCCCAAAAATAAATCTAATAAAATAGTTCATTAATCTTTTACATCTCATTTCATGCTCACTAGACAGTCCTCCATATACTATGCATCCGAAGTCAAAGTTGGGAAAAACAAGAGATAATACCAAAAGTTGACGAGTACTTCATGGTAATGAATCGCAGTGATTTAAGTTAATTTAGTTTAAGAATAGAAATAGATTTCCTCGTGATTTGAGAAAAATGATTATTTCCAAGAAAGATGTTGATGAAAAGCTACTCCAAGATTTGTAATCGAATGAATTGGTCGATTTTTGAGGTAAAGCAGAGGATAGTAGGGAAGGGCTTTTAGGTGAGGTTTTGACCCAATGAGGATTGCCTTTGTTTTTCTGGATTCAGACTCAATCTATTCTCTACTGCCCATAGGTTAATGCTATCGATGTCTTTCTGAATCTTATGAGTCGCCTCTAGCATCTGGCTAGACTATTAAGAACTAATCTAATATATTCTACCTTCTCTACTGAAAATCGCACCTAGTCATAATAACATGCGTCTTGAATTCATTCAGTAGTAAGCAGTAGTATTGAACTTGGAAGGCGCGGGTATTGTATTCATTCACTAAACCTCCACCCCTGCCTCCCTCCATTCATTGTCGAGGGAGCTCCCATCGCAGCTGCCATTGTCCTCGGTGCCCCTGAACTGCCAACACAGATCCGAGGGGGCCGGGTTGAGGGATGGAGCGGGGGCGGAGGATGCAAATCCCGAAGCAGAACGACGAGGAGTGGGCGGCGGCTTTGACTGGAGCGCTAGGGGCCGCCCCCGGGCTGCTATAACGAGCCCCAATTACCGCCCACTCCTCGACCCCTTTAACAACCCTTAGCCCCCCTAACATCATCCCTCTCGGTAATTATAGACAGCTCTACTGTAACGAGTTATATCAGTTTCGTCGCCTTTTCTCTCTCTCTCACTCTATTTAGTTTTAGTTGACCGATTTTCCTTTTCGTCTTCCCTTAAGTGTTGTTCTCTCCTGTATCCAGGGCGCCTTGTCTCCAGGAGGTTTGTTTTTAGCTTTATTGTTGTGACCATTATAAAAGTAAATACAACACTTGTTATTTATTTATATATATTTTCTATCTATTTTTTTTATTATTTATATATCTATAAATATATATATTTAATTTTTAAAATTCTTTTCCTTATATGGTAACCCTATATAAAGACCGTTGATCTATATAACAGCTGTACCCGGTGTGCGTTGCTGCGCACTAAAAATTAAAAAAAAAAACTCATTGTCAGTACAACAATTATTGTTGTATTTTTTGATTTGTTTTGTGTAATTTTTTAATATCTTATTTGAATTGAAAAAATGAATATTAAATATTATTCGTTTTATCTGTTCCATATACAAATAAATCAGATGGTTTTATTGTTATTTTTGCTGCTAATATCCTACGTTCACTGAGCCACTGATGATTTTTGTAATTTTGCGCGATATTTGGATAATCTTTGTATATTAAATCTTCTATAGTTGCTGTGATTTTACAAAATTTTGGTGGCAATGTGATACACTGTGTGATTGATCGATAGCCATTTTTCCGTTTTCAATATTCAACAAATGTTTTGAGAAACTTTGGACAGTTGTATACGCATATTTGTTTTTAAAATCAATTTTGGTACATGTCGCCACAAAATTCAAGATTTCAAACATGCATTGACTTCATCAGCAGCTCTTAAACGCGGAATAGTTGGTAAAGTTTAAAGAAAATCACCAGACAATAAAATGAGGGCGCCGCCAAAAAGCCGTTCATTTCCTCTTAAATATTTTAATGTGCGATCAAGTACCTTTATTTTATATACCATGAATTTAATCTTTATCACCATATTCATTGTTATAATTTGCCAATTATTATATTGCGGCTAATAAATCTATACGTTATTTAGTTTCCATCTACTTAGGTTCAATTCGGAATCTGATCTGTTCTATTACTATGTTCCTAGATCAACTGTTCCAAACTTGGTAGTTACTTGCTCCAAGTGACCGCTATTAAACTTGTTCATATAATTATCGCTTTTCGGCTCAGTGCTTCCTCATGCTGCTATAGCACGTTAAGTAAGGCTTTTCTGCTCTGTGCCATTATTGACTTCCCGCTAAACTATTATTTAAAAAATAAAAAATACATAAATAACAAATAAAAAATAAATAAAGACAGCATATCTTAATGTCTCGTATGGAAGTTTTGGAGAGAAAGATACAATCAAAATCTTATTTTTACTTTCTTAGACAAATATTAAAAATCTATTCCAATAAATATTATCAATGAAATAGTTAGTGCTAACACATTTGAAATAATACTTATTATGATTGATAAAAATCATTCTGAACATAATTCCAAGTATTTTTAAAACAACTAACGAGTGACTACCTATGAAAGAAAATTTATCAAGATCAATTAAATCATGATGACTGTTAAGTTAAAAATGGGTTTATAAACTTTTGTACAGTTGTGGTTCAGCAACAATAACCATAAAACTGAAAATCGCTATTCAAACATGCCTTGTTATATAATATTTATAATCATAGTAATTAAAAGTTTCGTTATTATTCCAAATTTTAAATGGTTGCATTGATAAATATGGTGGGGATGTTATTTTATTTATCAGGCATAGTAAAGAATTAAAATGTTTGAAAAATATTTAAAAGTTAGAAAATTTCATCAAATCACGAAACGCCATTTCTTAGTCGAAAGTAGGACAGAGCTAACGTACGACCTACATTACATAAGACCCCTGGTCCAGTTTGTAACATGTTGTTCCCTCCACCGGTGAGCAAGGTCGATTTGACGGTTTGTCACAAATAAATATCGATAATGGGGCATCGATTATTATGTTGAAAGCTAAAAAATTCGATTTGATGACGTTGGAATGTTTAGAAACAGTTATTTATTTCGTAAACAGGTAATAGTAACTAATGTAAAAAAAAAATTCATGTACATCCTTGTAAATTCAACGAAGCATTTTATAAATACACAAAACGTCTAGTGTATAATACTTATTTCTACTGTATTGAACACATTATATAATACAGTATTATATAATATATAGTACTCACAGGACACAAACCTTTCAAAGTGAACGTGTAAGTAATGTCTTTATTCATAGTTTTAAAATTTATAATTTTATACTTACAGAGGTTTTTTCTCATTAATTTTAATATATTTCAATTTATTATTTGTTTATCAAGGGATATAGGAAAACTGGGAATCGGGAAATATAACAGAGCACACAGATATAAGTTATTTATTGTGCGTTAATAACATTGCTCAATACCTCAATTATGAAGAAGCAATGAAGTTTAAGTATCGTTTAAGATCGAAAATCCAGGATAACCCGGATCGGAATGTCTAACCTTATCTCTTGGAGGACAGATGTGAATGCGACATTATTTAGAACGATATCCGCTGGTGATGGGCCGAGGCTCGTAACCATTCTCCGGATACCACTTGATACAGTCAGCAGTTGAAAGTCCTTAGCTCCCTCGTATTTAATATGTTTCACATGACAATTTGCCTTATAAATAATAAATTATGTAATCCAGAATATGATATAAATAGCCTTGAAATTCATTTAATTAATAATCCTCTCTTTAGGAAGTTTATATTTTTAACTCCTATACATTTTTGGGATATATATTGCTCAAGGAAGATATATATCTCCTCTCCTTTTCAATTCCTACATCAACGATCTACCTTATTCAATTTAGCACTGTTCCTACCACCTCAACGCAGATGATTCCCTAATCTATCTTTCCTTTCCTCCTTCCGAGCTTCCTTCTGCTTTCGCCAAAATTCAGGAAGAGCTGAATAGAATTAGTGCCTGGGCGACCTTAAATAAATTACAATTAAATGAACAGGAAACTCAGGCCATTAAAATAGGATATAGCTCCCTCCTTAGTGCATACACCCATTATCCTCCCTTAATCCTAAATGATTATCCTATCCATTTTTACTCATCTGCTAAAAATCCTGGAATTATTTTTGATCAAACCCTTTTTTGGAAATCACAGATTGCCCAAATCTCCCGCCGTTCTATAAGTCTGCTTAAATTATTCCACCGATCCCGTCACCTTCTTCCCCAGTCAACTCGGAGGCTTTTCCTCCCTATTATTCCCTTACGCTGATTATCGTTGTCTCTCGACGGTTCTCGAAGACAAATTGAAACGAATTATGAACTGCTTTGCCAGATTTGTCTTCGATATACCGAAGCACTCCCACGTTTCCTTCCTCTGTTCCGAATTTAACTGGCTTTATCCCACATTCCGTTGAAAATATTTCCTTGGATCATTCCTTTACCAAATTATCAGCACACTTCATCCTTACTATATTTACAAAACGCTTTAATTCAGATCTGCAATCAATTCAATGCAGACCTGATCCCATCTTTCTGATCTATATACCCCATCCCACAGAACTACTGCATTCCAGCGCTCTTTCCTCTTCCGCTCAACCGTCCTATGGAATTCCATCCCTTCTCATATTAGACAAGCGAAATCTCTGAAAACATACAAATTCTCCTATTTCCAGTACCTCCTTCTTATCCAAGGTGACGCTTGCTAACAATCTACTTTCTCAATTAAACGATATCTCTTTCTGAAACACTTTCAATTGCACAAATGAGATACCAATCAAAATAATTTTTTCTCATTCTGAATATAACATTTAGGTTCTTATATAATAAGCACTGTATCAAAAGAATCAATTTATTATTTCATTTGTAGAATGTTTTCTTATTTTCCTGTTTATCTATTTAATTAGTAACTATGTATACATTATCATTCTTATTTTATTATTTCTTCTTTATTTTATTTTTTTTTCATTTTATTTATTAATTATGTCTCTGACCAGATGTAACTAATTTTATTACTTTCTGTACTAAGTTGTTATTCTTAAGGGACTTGGTCCCAGAATAAAATTATTTGTCTATTCTATTCTATTCTATACTATATATTTTATTATTTTATTATAACACTTGCATTTTATTTCTCATATACACATACTACATCTAAAACACCATAAAATTGAAATACCTGAAAAATTAATTCAACTTGATAGAAAAAATACATGATTCCCTTATTTTCAAAAAATAATTATTATTAACTTTTAAATTGTATCTTTAACTTTTACTTAATTTTTATTTTCATTATATTTTTATTGTTTATTTATTTATTTTTTTAATTTTGTATTTCACCTTATTTATTGTATAGTTTATCATTATATGAGAAATTAACTTTTAAAACTGATCATGTTCATTTCAGAAAATGTTTAAAAAAGAACAAAATACTTACTCCTCCCCCCTACCCCCTGCTGTTAAATCGAAAAGAATTGTATTATATAAATCCCTGATAGATGTTCACTTGCGAAAAAAATAGTATAGTAGTGTGTACAGCTCATAACTCGTCATATATTGTATTCTTCGTCGTTTTCATCAATTGTATGCATAAACCCATGCATATGGGTACTCTTCTAATTGTATACATTTGAGTCAGTTTGTTTGTTTGTTTGTCAGTTTGTAATACTTTTCATAAATGCTTAAAAATTAGAGAACGGATGAGATACTGTGGACATTGGCATTATACTCCGAAAAGAAAAGCTAAGCATGTTTAAATGCGATTAAAATTGTTGCAAACTAGAAGAATTTTAGGCGTGTCATCGATCATATGCCCAACTAGTAGCAATCGAGTTTACTATCGACGCTGCATTATACAATCGATTCTTCCAGCGATAGCCCTCGATATGACTCATCGAGCTGGACTGCCCTCCCGCCACACTAACGGTACTGGCATCAAATTTCTCCAAAGTCCTTGCCCTCCAAACCCGGACTATCCCACCTGACTGACCAATCAGATCGCAGCTCCTGGAGGGGGCGGTTGTACAGTGTTGTGAAAGGACGTCAGGATCTGGAGGGAGAAAGTGGAGCTGAGTCAGCGCTTACACCACGTGGAGTCACACACCTTGACTTTGCCGAAACCCGCCTCTCCTTCGGTCTTGACGCGCCTCCTCTAAGCGGATCAGGCATTATTTCCACTACTTCTATTTTAGAAGTACCACCACAAAGTACATCAAAGATGGCCATTACGTTCTAATAAATGCGAAGGATATATATTGAAAAAATATACAATAATTCCTTTTAATTTCCAATTTTTTGAGCTTGTAATTAATACCGATAAAACGAAATATATGGTTAGTAGCACAGAATTTCGGTTATGTATTTATTTCCGGTATTGGACACATTGTATAATTCATATATCTTGTGTTTACCCTATCAAGAAAAAATGAAACTCAAGAGGAAATAAGGGCAAGTTTAAAAACCGATAATGCTTGTTATTTCTCATTCGTAAAACTTCACATTTCGCGCTTACTCTCCAGAAATTTAAAAATCAGGATATATAAGACTAATATACTACAAATAATTCTCTTCGGATGTGAAACCAATCCGCTGATGTTATGGGAGAAACAACACGTTAAAGTTTTTTACTGCGTAGAATGTTTAGCCCAAAAAAAGTTGAAGAAACGGGATAAATTAGAAGGCTTCGGAGGCTGCGCGAGATATATCCGGTAAATATAGTTCAGATAATCGTAGCGTGACGGTTAAAATGGGCATGTAGGATCGTTGGGTTTAGTCATGACCGAATTCCGAAAAATGCAATCACTTTTGAGTGGGTAAACAACCAAGGAGCAGACCAAGACGTAGATAGGAGGAATGCGTCTGGGCCGACCTTTGGGTTTTGAGAGAGTGGATTGGAGGGAGGTATGTGGTAGATGGTTGGTGGTATCGGTATCGAGCCTTCGGCTTCGCTAAGCCTATTATTTATTAATTATATTTATAATTCCCCATTATAATGGGAATATGTTTGGAATATGGAAGGGTTATTTGATCCATATTGGAACATGTTCAGAAAACATTTTTAAAATGTGTTGGATAATGAGTAACGATCGATGTGTCCCATATACTGCTGAGTTGCCCCAAACCTGATAACTATTCATCCATAATAAGTTCCATACCAACTAGTCCATCCACTAGTCTTCCAATTACTTCCTTCCCAACCGATTCCAGATAATTCTACATACTATGTAGAACTGACTCTAGAGTATCGAAAGCTTAAAACTATTTTTGTATAATATTATACAAAATACAGATTTGCTTGTAATTTGCGTTGGCATGCATTGCAGGAAAGATATAGGATTAAGATTAAGCGATTAAAACGATAAGGATCTGATCTGATCTGAAATTCATGTTAATTAAGATCTAAAACGAACTTGATATTGGCATTTGTTGTATTACTTAAAATTATTAATTCATTATAGGTGTATTTGTAAGATATTTGTATTAATTTTAATTTGGACCTTAATGTACCATATATTGCTGATTTAGCCCAAATCAGATACCTATCCTTTCATATTAAACTCCATAATCACTCAAATCCTCTAGTCTCCCAAATTGCTCCCCACTCGATTCCCAATAATCCTCCGAGGTGTCTGAAAAGAAAATGGCTTGGGGACCCTATAATGTAGTACATTAATAAGAGTGTTACTAATGTTTAGTTTGTTTATAAGTTATTGTAATATTATTTTCCACATATTTACTTGTTTTATATATTGTATACATTCGTAAATACCAATAAAATAATTTTTAAAACATAAAAGATGCAGATTGAAGAACAGCCTCATAATCCCTTCCTCCACAACATTATTTATTTGCCATATAAATTGATTTGAATTCTTGAATCTCGTCACTTTCTAAATCTGCTCTCCTAACACTTAAAAATATCGAATGTTTTCGGAACCGCTATGTTTGTCAGCTTGGGAACAGGCTTACTAAATACCATATCTTTATCAATATCAGGTATAGTCCCAGGTGACAGAATAGCCCCGTCATTTGTTGTCTTATTTATTGGATTCTTGCTATCCTATCGTGGAAACAAATTCTGTTTCATGTAATAATAACTAGATGATTAATAATTATGAATATTTGGATTGTATTTAGTGACATTTTGAAGTTAAAGGCTGATATTATTGTTTTTAACTTGAATCAGCCAGCAAGGACCACGCGAATATCACTTATTCTTCTTCACATTTCCCGCCTTCATTTTACTCCAATGCTCTCTTGTCCTCCTGGACTGTTCCTTTCGTTCTTCCTTTGTCCATTTTTCTCTTGTCTCTGCCTCTTCTCCACAAGAACCCTAACTTCTTTTAGTTTTTCTCCAAAACGTTCTCTATCTAGTCTTTATCCGTGACTTTTAGCGTACCCAGCTCCTGTTTTATTAGACTTACATATCACCCCACACTCCTGGGTCAATTACAATTTACATTATCCAGTAATTACATGCTATTAACATTAAAGGGTACTTATCTAAGATGTTAAGAGTCTAAGTCGGCATCGCCAAGTTCATCTCTGGCCTGGTCTTCCCTTGTTCATTATGGTCCACTTCTATCCCTACCGTCTCTCCTCCTGCTCAAGCTCATCCACAAGGGAGCTTCTTATTTTCGAAAGAACGTCTTAAATAGCGTTATACCCCCTCCATCTAACCTAAACATTTCTTACAATGAATATTCGGCTCCTATGTTTGAAAACGTTTTCCGTGGCTCTAAGGGCTCCTCAGAGTCAGCCTCCTAAGGTACCACTCACCCTTAAGCTTTTACTGCTCATAATAAAGACATATATATCATTAGCTGCCTCTCCCATCAATAATAATCATTTATATTATTTGATGTTTGGATATAACGTAAATGTATAGCATGTTTTCTTGGTGAATAATTCATAACTTTCCATTTTCTTTCATTGTTGGTCCACCATAGTGAGATAATTCTTTTGTCTTCATTATGATTCTTTGCTAAACCAACTCAATCAGCCCATTTCGGTAATCGGGAAGAAAATTTATCTGACGTAGGTCACGCCAACCCACCTTTGTAAAGCTTCCTAAATTTTCTAGTTCGCTGCTTATTTTATGCAATGATTTGTTTTCGATAATCTTAAGATTTTTTTTTCCTTTTTATTATTATCCCTTCTTCATTAGCTTCTTAGATTTCCATTTGTCATTTTCGCTTTTATTTTTTCTTGATTTCGGTATATTCAGGATATTATCTATATTCCGTACAAAGAATAAGGAACCCTGATATTTTTTCAAGTGGCCAATTATAATGGATACTAAATATTTTTTTCATTATTATTTTATGATTTATTTGTTTATTTCTGTCTGTTACTGTTCTTATGCTGAATTGTTTTCTTTCATTCAATTTCTCTATAAATATTTATCATTAGTTATTATTGGTTCTCCAATATATATTTCCATTTTTATTTTATAAATGCTTCCATGCAATTATTCTATGTCCATATATTATTGTTAATTATTTAACATGTGCGAATCTCGACTTTATTTTCATTGATTGAAGTTTGAACTGTATTCAACAGAAAAAATAAAATGTGTCATTTGTGAAATAAAGTACACATACATCCCACCGTAAAAACAGAATCAGAGAAACTATAATGAACCTAATTAAGCAAACACTTTGAATTGAGTAATATTAAAATCAGATCCTTATTGTACCTGAAACTACCACAGCCAGGAGGAACAGGTCATAAGATAATGCCGGTCAGAAAGGTCTGAATTGGCAGCTAAAGTTAGCCAAACCAAAAACCACGACGATATACATAGCCCAGGACCAATAGCAGTAGTGTTGAGTCCACCAAGCCTCAGAAAATTCCCAGCACACCCCGACCATCATAATTATGATGCACATTGAGGTACTTGACGGTTACGTCTTCTATGATGATTTAATAAGATCAATCAACGATTGATAAGAACCCTCTTATCCAGCAGAAAAGTAGTTTGGAACGCATTATCAGAAACCAAATGGCCACTCGCACTTTTTGCTGAAAAAAAGAAAAGGCAAACCCATTTTACTATCGGCTGCTTTGTAACATATTTTCTCTAGCGCATCAATAACCGGAGAAGGGGTGAATCAAAGATGATAAACTGCAAATATCAGGAAGCAGAGTGAATCCGATAAAAAAAACTAACATTTGTAATCGGCACGTTCTCACATTGAGAATGTTGGCGATCAAATTATGCTCATGATGGCCTTTTCCTTCATTCCCAACCCACCTCCAATTATAGGTACTCCTACTCTAAACAGAACCGAAGAATAGAAGATTGTAGCCTCATACGTTAAGCAGGTAGAAGTACCTTTGTACTAAATTCCTATCCGGCTGCATCTTTGTGCAGATCAATAATGTCTTCCTGTACAGGAATCAACTAAGAATACAAAATCTAATTCGCACTGGAAGTTAAGGTGGTATAAGATACCTCGGTTGCAATGGATCTATAGTACTTCGGTGCAGGTAATATCTGTGGTTATACTATGGGTAGAAGACAGTTATCCTTATCAAAAGTAGAGGAACTTTAGTGCTTAGATTCTACTCGCCCGTAGGTAGTTTAATGTTTTAAAGACTGCTTCTGCATTCGTTAAAGCTCAGTTACCGTCTGCCGGCATCTGTTATCAGTATCTGCTGCCAAACCTCGTTTAAAAGGCAGGTAGAGTAGACGCGACTTCAGAAGGTGAGAGGGTAAACTACTCATTTCATACTGAATCATTATTAGGAGAAAGAAAAAAAAAATAAAATTTCAAAAGCAAATTTAAAAAAATATTTTGAACGGGGATTCAGGCCAATCTTTGTAAAATGTTTGTAGCGTACCGCTTACCGTCTCACCTTCTTAAGCTGCTCCTACTGTACTACTATATCAGTAAAAGCATTTAAGCATGTTGAGGTTCTGTTTTATTTCCTGCTTGGTTGCATGTCGATGTAAGTAGCAGGTTTGGAAAGGCGGCCTGCTAATAAATCAACAATGATTTGTAAAATTACCTGTTTGCATAAGTATAAAAAATGATATTAATAGATGAATTTAAATCTAAGCAAATAAAATCCACCCAGCCTACAGTTCAGAGCCTCAGATGGAAAATTGGCCTACAGTGACAAAGAAAATTGCAGCATTCTGGCAAAGTACTTCGAAACCCTACTCAAATGTGAGACTCTACAGGTCACTAGTTAGTTAGCTACAAGTTCATGAAGATGAACCACCCGTCAAACCATATTCAACCCCTCTCACAAAAGAAGAAATCAGACAGATTATCATATTACTCAAGAACAATAAGGCACCAGGCAAGGATTCTATAGTAGCCGAAATGTGGAAATTCGCTGGTGACAAGATGATTGACCAACATCATCTATAAAATATGGGAAACAGAGAAACTTCCACAAGGCTGGACCTCTGCCCTCATCCATCCCCTTAACAAGAAAAGTGTGAAAACCGATGTTAACAGCTATCGTGGCATATTCTACGCATATCCTTGTAACCTACAAAGTTCTCTCCAGAACTCTTCAGACCAGGACAGAAGAACAACTAGAGCCACAACCGGGAGAGTACCAAGGGGGTTTTAGGAATGGGGGTTCATGTGCCGAACAGATTATGAATCTAAAATCCATCATCTTCTATTTGAAACGCAGGAACAAAAGGTTTGTGGTCATCTTCGTGGACTTCCAGAAGGACTGTGACTCAATTGATCGAACATTTTTAATCCAAACTCTTGGTTGGAATTTGGCTTGAAAGACAAAACCAGGGCAACCATCCAACAGACCCAGAATGAAACAACCTCTAGAGTATGGTTCAGAGGAGAGATTTCTGACCCCTTCCAGATAAAAACAGGAGTCAGGCAGAGAGATGGCCTGTAACCAACTGTGTTTTGGAAAAAGTCATGAAGTCAGACTGGGCTAGAAAAGCATGAATCTTTCAATTGACTGTTTAGCTTTTACTGATGATCTGGCCATTTTCTCTGCAAAGGCAGGACTCCATATTTCTTTTAAGATAATAGAGTTCATAAGCAACATCAAGACGGCGCCAAGAGGTTCAGAAGTAAACCAGGGAAAAATCAAGCGGACAGAAAAGTTTAAATACTTAGGAGAGTGGATGGACTCCTAAGTATCCGGAGGCGAAGCTTTTCAATCACGCATGAATAAAATGGAAATGGCTTATCATTTGTCCAAGGACGTTTATAATAAAAAGTCAATATTCTTCAACGTAAAGCTCAGGCGTTACTGCTCTGTCATCCGAACAGAAGCGCTGTGCGCATCGGAATGCCTTGTTATGAACAAAATAGGCCTTATGGAATAACTGGAGATTAAAAAAGAAAACTTTTTAGGTGAATCTTCCGATGTGAAGATCTTGAAGTGAAGGACGAAGGTGACTATAGACGACGTCACAATCATGAGTTCAATTCTAGAGTTCAAAAGATCACTGGCGTCATGAGGAAAAGGAGAATCACTTTCTATGGCCACACACGACTGACGAACAGGATCTTCACTTACTTTAAGGATAAGAAGATCAAGGGAGCCTGGTTTACCGAGGAAGAAAAAGACCTGCTGGAGATCGGGATTACTTTCGAAGACATCCAGAAGCGCGATCCACTTAAGAAGATACTCGGGGACCACCATAGTTTTCATGTGAAACCAAAATTCAAGATAGGAAAGATGTGGACAGAGAACAGAAAGGAGCAACACCGGCAACGAATGACATTCTGGGCTAGTGTCATAGCGAAGAAGAGAGGAAAAAAAAATGAATTTGAATAATAATGGATTATTTAACTGTGAAATGATAATGAAAAAATAATAATAAATGTGAATAAAATTAAAAAATAAATGTGACTAAAGTGAATAAAAAAATGAGAATAAAAAAATTGATGATAAAAAACAACTAAGAATAAAAGTGATAAAAAATAAATACATTAAAGTAATATATAATAGGTACGAGTTACCAAAACCGTCTCCATTTGGACATAGAGAATTGAGCTTCGGGACATCACTAGTTCTTCCTTCTCGTATCAATTCCTTACAATAAAAAATCCTTCATAAAATCCTGAATGCTCTTAATTATGTTACAAATAAACTATATCTAAATGTCCCATATATATAGCTGAGTTGGCCGAAACCAGATACCTATCTTTCCATGATAAGCTCTACACCCACTTGAGTCCACTAGATTTCCCCGATAACCCTCCAAGGCGTCAGAAAAGAAGATGACCTAGGGATCTTCAAATATAGAACTTCTAAAGAAATATAAATAATAACTAGGTTCTTTACAAGTTATTGCTATAAATTTCTAGTAATATTTGTTATATACTATTCTACTACTTGCCATTAAGTCATTATTACTTGTTATGTGTTTTTATTCAAATTTTTAAATGACGGAAAACAATCAATTCTAGCCTGTGCAAGGATGTTTAGATCTGCTAAGAAATTAGCGTCGAACCGCCTAAGGTTGGCTTCTGACCCATCTGACTCATTATTACATACAAATCAATAAAAGTATTGACGCTTTAAACTTTCCTTTGCCTTCGCAATAGAAGAGGTGTTTTCGAGTATGTACATTTTCTATTCTCAATCAAAATGATTTTTCCAACTAATTGTAAGTGAAATGCCACGATTACTTCTTCGATAAATCGATAAATGATCTCCCTAGAAAATACTTGAAATTAATAAAGAAATAAAGAAAAATAACTTAAACCTGGTACTCAAATAACCACCTATCTATCAATACAGGTTTCGATCAACCGGGTCTTCTATTTTTTATTTCATTTTAATGTATTATATTTGTTCACGAAACCTTCGATTGCCGAACAAGACATTAGGCATAATTAGTACGAGCATTACAAGAGGAAGGAAGCAGGTTCGGAAGGGGTGGGGGGCAGTTAACTATAAATGAATCTTCATTAACAATTTCTCGTTAAGTAAACAGATCTGATGCTACATCGTCCGATTTAATAATTCTAAAGAAATCGTGCGCGACATGTAGAATGTCGGTACATAAAAATAAGTAATTTCTTTTAAACTATTAACTTTTTAGAGAAGAAGATGATCAGGGATGCAGTTAAAGTGGAACACCACGTTTAAGTAGAAATACTTTAATACGTGCCTACGTTTCGACCTGCCTTGCAGGTCTTCTTCAGGACCACCGAACCACACTGGTGAGGAGACGAACGATGACTTTATTTGTTTTATAAACCTTTTGATTTATATATCTGGTAATGTTACTTACGAATAATACTATTCGATTTATGTCAGTTGTCCTACGTTATTTTTTAAAATTTATTTTCCTTACTTTTTATGTTTATAAAATATAAGTAAAGCATATTTTCTGTAAATGATCATAACTTTATTGCTCCTTTAAAAGCTTACTTGTCCTTATTTTTGATGCGTTGGATAAAGAAATACACCATTAAGTGTCGATTATTAATTTCTGGATTTTTCATTTTTGTTTACTTATTTTTTTGGTTACCCACACTCCCTTGCCAAAAAAATGTTTTATTTTAGAATTTTTGTTTTCTTAAACAGGGATGGGAACTTCCTAAAAATTACAGTTAGTTTATTACAGGTATAGAGTTCAACGACCTCTAATATATAAAATTTTTAACGGATACAGATAACAGTAAAATGTCACCCCTTTCTATCCTTGTATTTCACCCTGTCAAAGACTTAACCTGACCGTCATTAGCGGAGAAGAATCTGTTTGTCGGTCTTCCCTAAGAGGTACTTCAAGACTTCTGTAGGACTCATCCAGGTACAATTATTGACAAGTTTGGGGGATTAAATCTTCCGACAGGGCTATTTACCCTAGCCCAAGGGTGGGCCATACCTGAGCTTACCTGACCACTCAAGACGGATATATAGCAGGGCTTTATGGCCCTGAGACAATAAATCATAAAATTTTTAATAATTTTGAAATCCAGTTATACTTAAACAAACTTTTGAAATTATCAATTATCAAAAACATTTTCCTTTTTATTGAACCCAATATAGTATTGTATAAGATAAAATGCTTCCCTTCGTAACCTATGGAAGAGGAGTATGTTTAATAAAATAGATCATTATGAAAAATGATTACCATACGAAAGAAGTTCGACCAAAGAAAAATAACTGAATAATATGACAGGCAAATTGTCTGTGAACAAAAAATTACCTATTGGTTTAATTTTTCTTTAATTTTAACAACTATAAATCGATGTTTACAAATACATAAATATTTCATAACGCATGTTTATTTAATACTGATGACTAGACTAGATGACCAGACACAGAAGTGAGATATTTTCCGTTATCCTGTCGCTATTTGTTACGTTTCAGATATATTTGTCTCTAATATGCCCTTTTAATAATAGTTACATGTTCTCAAATGCTTTATCATTATCTATTACCTTAAGGATAGATCATACTCAAGTAAATCTAATAAGTAAAATAACAAGTTTTAATAAATTGTGTAAGTATATGAAAACAGAAAACTTTATGCAAGATGGAACTATCGAAATTCTGAACCCTCTCAATATTTTAGAATTTTTTTTTTTTTGGAAAATAGAAATTGATATTAAATAATTAAAAAGTAGTATGGCTCGAGGGCCAGGTTTGTGTCCAGAATTGTTTTATTCTGATGGTGGTGGATTGAATCGACCGAGTTGTCAGGAGGCCCTCTGGTGGCACACTGAGCCTCTATAGTAAGAATATTCTTAATTGGGGGAATACATGGCAGTTGAGCGTGATTCTGACAAATCTACCTTATTCCACAACCGTTGGCCTGGTTACATCCTTACCAAAAACTGAATCCTAGACCCTAGTCGTAGTGGTACAGGTATAATTACAAAATGGGGTGTGGTTATGTTTCTGAATACCACATCCAGTTTAAGTGTTCATGATTTGTAAATATAAATATAGTTGAACCCCACTAATCTGCCTCCTGCTAGTCAAACTCTCCAGGTAATCCGACCTTCCCGCGGATTCCCGGGTAGGGGAACGATATTTTGGAGGAATCCCTAATAGTCCATTAAAATTGTACATTTTTGTCGACAATGTGAGCAGAAAATAAGCCCAGTTGCGAAAACGGGGGCTTTGATACAAGCTTTCAAATTTCCGAAATTCTCTTAAAAAGTGGTGAAAAATGTCACTTTTTGACAGTTTTGTTCAATACCGTTTTTAAGGAAAAACGAGGTTTATAAATAAATAAATAAAAGTTCTTTATAATAAAAGTTTAGAGCACAGCTCATCAAGAATGATTTTAAAC
The DNA here is from genome assembly GCA_003667255.2 of Euschistus heros. Classification (NCBI taxonomy): domain Eukaryota; kingdom Metazoa; phylum Arthropoda; class Insecta; order Hemiptera; family Pentatomidae; genus Euschistus; species Euschistus heros. Next base: position 1,006,425 of record RCWM02000376.1, on the reverse strand, counting down.
TTGAGTTAATTTGCTACAAACCTAACACGATTTAATGTTACTGTGGCCAATGCATCTATATTTAAATAGCTGGCTAAAACATATCTACGCAAACACATTATTATATTAGTGTATAAAGTACGTTTTACTATTATAATCTCCGGTTAACCCAGCCTTTTAGTTAATCCGGTCGAATAGTGAGGTTCTACTGTAGATTAAACAATTTATTTATATCTGCAGTGTGTTTTTATAGTGATTACCTTTTTTTTTTTGATTATCAATTTTGGGTCAGCATAGTCCTTTCTTGGAGTGTGTTCGTACCTGGGTTTCAAAGAACCCGTGAATAAGTACAATGGGCGTATGAATTATTGATTACATATTAAAATATTGAATAAATACTTTATTTAGATTATTTACGAGAATGGTAAAATATTCTTAATCTATAATACATTATAGACTATAAATATATATTATTATATTATATAGTTAAAAGATATCTTTTAGCTAATTAAAATTTTCGGTTAATCCGACCTTTTTGCCATTTCGCTCTACCTCTTGGTTCCTTAGTGGTCGGATTAGTTAAGTTCTACTGTAGATTTAAAATGTTTTTATATTTCTTCAGTTTGTTTTTGAGGTGATTACCTTCTTTTGTTTTGTTTTTTGGATAACGATTTTCCCAAAATATCATTTGGTACGAATTGTTTTAGGAAATTCTAATTCTTATCTCGTGGTCATTATTTTGTATAGTATGATCGGTAATGATCCTCCTGCCTATGAACAAAAATAAAATTAATTAAAATTTGAAGTAATTTGTTTTAATTTTTTGCTTTGTATTGTCATTTTATTGTTATTATTTTTTCTTATTTCTTTGTTGTTAGAAACAGACCCCCCATAAATAACGAAACCAAGAACTACCTGGGTAGTAGTGCTTCTTATTCTTGGTTTTTGTTCGGAGTTCAGTTACCTTTGCCAGCCCCGGACTGCAGACTTGCCCTGACCCATTTATTAGTCCCCTCAATATATTATTTTAGGCAAATCGCAGCAAGGATCCAAGGAGCGACCTACAAAACGTGGCGGGAGAACATTCGTCCTTGGTGAGAATGTGGCTTGGCATTTCCTCCCCGAAGAGCTGAATGGGCCCCGTCATCAATACGTTTCCAACTCCACATTCCTCATCATTTACATACCGATCTCTTCTCATTCCATCTCCCGTCCTAGGATAACTTTTCCTCTGTCGCGAATATCTATGACGATACACAACTGCTGCTATAAATAGCCAGGCCATCTGGCGCAATGTTTGATCTGTTATTTAGTCACTCTCTGCACTTGTAGACTCTTTCCTCTAAAGAAACGATCGGGAGGAAATAGAGACCGTACAACTTTTATGCCAAACTTTTTAATTTTTTTATTATTAAAATCACTTAGGGGACTATAGGATTCCTCGTATATTTGTTTTTGTGTTTAATTATTTTAAACTATTTATTGATACTTACCGCTTCTACAAATTACTCACTAGTAGCTCTTCAATAAATCTATCACACATTACATGTGGTGTAGTATATGCAAAAAATAAATTTGAGGAATATAAATGATGTGCGATGTCAGGTACTAAAATTACTCACTAGTAGCTCTTCAATAGATCTACGAAACAAACAAACAATAGATTAATTAAAAGGTCTCTTGGCCACCTTATTTTGACAAACCTCTGAGGATTATCGGGAATTGAGCGTGAGGCAAGTTGGGAGACTTGTGGATTTGAGTGGTTATGGAGCTCTTAGTGGTTAAGGATAGGTAGTGCTAAATCAGCAAGATATCAAACATTAAGATCTTTATGGATAAGTTTATTTGTAAGATAATAAGGAGCTTTGAGGATTTTACGAAGGGTTATAAGGATTATAAGGATTGGCCATGATTGGCGGGTTTAGTGGAGCCCCGAAGCTCAACTCCGTGTACCCAAATGGGTCCTAATTACTGCCATGTAAATAAGTCTTTTGTAATTTATAGTGGAGCTTTTTGTCTAGTAATGTTGGAGTAGTCGGAAATGACGTGCAATTTCTTGTCTTTTATTTCTCGTATATTAAATAAAATTATTTTAATAAGTAAACATGTTTAATAAAATCGACTCTTAATAACCCGAATTATTTAATGTTTTGAGAAAATATAATATTAATAAATTATGTATTTCTAATACAAATAATAATAGTAATAAAAAGTATTTCTAATCAGGGTCAGGAGTACGGAGTGCTGACGTTGTGCATTGCCTACTAGCAAGCCATATTAACGATGATGTATATTTATATTTTATACTTATTTTATATTTTCAATGAGAGAAACATAGAAAATAGAATTTATAAATTATTATGTAGGTAAGCTTAGTGCTTCTATTATTTTTAATGGGATCTCTTAAACGATAAATAAACAAAAGGCACAGAAATCAATAATATATACTACAATTGTAACCCGCACATCAGATATAAAAGGCTATAAACTGCTCATCGTCTCTGACTACTCTTACTAAACAAGTATTCAAAGCTCCCAATTAATTACAAAAGACTTATTTACCTGACAATAATTAGACCCATTTGGACATACGGAGTTGAGCTTTGGGATTTCACTAAACCTTCTAATTCCTCTCGTATCCTTACAATCCAAAGTTCTCAACGCTCCTTATCAAGTCATAAATAAACTTTTCCGTAGGGATCTTGATGTCCCATATGTCGAAGATTTGGCCCAAACAAGATGCCTGTCTTTCCATGATAAACTACACACCCAAGTGGATCCACTAGTCTCCCAACTTCCTTTTCACTCAATTCCCGATATCCATCCGGGGTTTCTGAAAAGAAGATGGATTATAGGACTATATCCTATGTAGAACAATTATTTAAGCGCTGAGTAATTCTTCACAAATTGTTGAATATGTCATTATATTCATTGTGACGCAAATTAGATATTGCATAAAGTAAATGTAATATATATGTATGTAATAGTATATATTAACATTGATATAAATATCAATAAGGTATAATTTAAAAGTATATATATTTTTTAAATTTGTTTATTAATATTATGATTTCTTTATTTTGATAAAATTTGTAGTTTAGAGTTATTTATAGTAATTAAGTCATTTATAGTTATTTTTACTTTTATATCCACTAAAATCACAAGTGTGAACACTAAAAACTCCAAATTTTTGTGAGGTTCGTATTTATATTTTCCCGTTTTACCTGCCTAAGCAGGTCACAACATGTTTTCTTGAGTCATTCTCTTATCACTTAATCCTGTTTCTCGATGTGAGAAAATACATTCATGATTTATCTTTTTTATTGACTGATAAAGTGATACAATCTGACGTAATTAAAAGCAATGAGTTCATTCAAGTTATATTTAACTTGTATTATTTATTATTGAGTTATTTATATCAATCTTCAGAATTTTAGGAAAGTTTTATAATTACGATTAAAGTATTAAGATCTGATAGAATCGATGTGGCGTAAGTTCTAAAGCATACGTGATATTGACATTTATTGTATCGCTTTACAACGTTTTTAATTCATCATACTTGTACTAAGATATTGGTATTAATTTTCTATTCGGATCTTAATGTTCCATATGTTGTGGATTCAATTCAAACCAGATATCAATCCATTCATAATTCCATAAACACTCAAATCCACTAGTCTATCAACTTGCTTCCAATTCTATATCCGATCACCCTCTGAGACTTCTGAAAAGAAGATGGCCTCGGTATCTTGTGATTTAGAACTGTTTTTGAAATGCTTATAATTATATATGCACTTATATACTTATATATTTATTTTCTATGTTATTAATCGACTTTTTTTGTTTATATCATCAGATTTTTTATTTATTTATTTTATCTTTTCTCTCTCATCCTATCTTATTTCATTGTTCATTTCTATAGGCATTGTTACTCTATTATTGCATTTTTGCTTCATCATAATATCTATGCCATTCATTATAATACTATTACCTCTATTAATATCCATTTGTCAATAGTTTATCTGTCAGTTATTCCTATTTGTGTTTATTTTGTCCCTGAAGAAGATTTCGAATGTAGGTTGACATGTCGGAGCTCCAAAAAAGTATTACTTGGACGTGTACCTTTTTTTTTTCTTCTGACACCATACCTTATCATTGTCTTATATTTATAAATATAGTATAAAATATAGATATATTGGACAGGATTCGAACTTATTACGTTATTCTTTTCATAAGTAAATTTTCATAAGTTGGTACTTAATTAACATTATACATTATTTATAACATTGGCATTTAAGTAATTATACTGAAAATCAATTTCTTTAATAGAGTGTGAAACTTGAACTAAATCAATCCTAAGGTTTCGTTGAATGCATTGAACAAACCCCATGAATTATTTATAAACTTGTCCCGTCGTCTTAAGCGAGTCCTTTCGTAGTCTCAATGGCATTATTATTAAAACAAACAATGAAAGTTTCTTTCATTTTGACATCTTCCTTTTTACTATTAATAAATAAAAATATATTTATTTGAAATATATAACTTTATTAACACGCCTAAGTACGATTATCACTATATTCCAGTTTACTCAATTCTGTCGTATCTTAAGTTCAATAAAACTCAGGAAAAGACCTCACGTAATGTTTTGATCTGTCTTATGTGATTTTCATTCGATTCTGCTATCAGTAATACCTTGGACCACACCTCCTTCCAATGGTGCAACTAAATGCTATATATGGTTCCCTGTAATTTCCTTAGTTTGTGAATAACTTGGAAAATCCAGTATGGTACCAAGAAGACGACATTGATTCATAAGTTTCGACATACTTTCCACATCGGCTAAACTTCATAGAAATCTACCCCCACTACTACATTTCATCACTTTCACTTATTTATCATAATGAAAAATATAAATTGTATCAGTATTTTAATATATTTTTCTATAAAATTGAGGGTTTATTTTTTCTCAATTTATTTTAGCAACAGACCGATTCCAACTTAATTTAACTTAATCTTCATTGTTCATTAATATATAAATGGTATCCTTTATCTATGCAAAAGACTAATTTACATTGCACTAATTAGACCCATTTGGACATACGGAGTTGAGCTTTGGGGCTCCATTAAACGCTCTAATTCTTCGTGTATTCAATCCTTGGAATCCAAAATCCCTCGTAAAATCCCCAATGCTCCTTATTATGTCAAAAATAAACTTATTCATAAAGATCTTGATGTACCATATGTTGCTGATTTGGCCCAAGCCTATACTTAGATAGGATACGTATCCTTTCATAGTAAACTTTTGGTCTTATATAGGTCCTTTTATGCATTTTGCAGTGATTTACCTTGGATAAGTGGGTGAGACGACATCAGGCCCTTTAAAATTGTTTGAGTGTGTAACGTGACATAATAAAAATTTCATCTATAGGTTCTTATAGCAAATTTAAGGAGCTTTTAGATAAAAAAATAGAAATTTTGGATCGAACAATTAGTTTTGGAATGAGTATCAATAATCCGGTTTTTTTCAGAGAAGTGCGACCCCAGATAAAGAGTGCCGAAATGAGAGGTGTAGAGTGCATGAAATATTCCATACTTTTTGACTTCACAGCTTCGTTAGTAGCAGTTAGAAGCTGAACATATTAAAAGTCCCCGCCCCTGGGGGGTGAGCTAAAGGTGGGGGGAGGGGAGAAGGTCCCAATTTTGTGTTTCGATTATATATCGAAAACGGTGGACCCTAGAAAAATACGTAGCAGTTCAAAATTAAAGCTCATTAAATTTCCTATAAAATTAATTATATACGTATTCGTAGAAATTCCAACGGTTTTCGATTTATACGTTATTAAAAATCAACAATTTTAAAAATAAAAAAAAATGTTTACCTCACTTTTTGTTAAACATTTGAAGTAAATACCAAAAACGTATATATGAAATTAAAGTAAATTTCTGAGAAACGTTTGTGGAACGTAATAGAAGCAAAAGTTTGACAACAAGTGAAGTGACATTTGTTTTTTCCCGAAAATCACCTATTTTCAATAACTTATATCTCGTAAACGGTTAGAATTACGACAAATTTATATATAATAAATTTTATAGTAAATTTAATTAGCTTTTATGTTTATTTTAAACATATTTTTCTAGAGTCAACAGTTTTCGAGACATTATGGAAAACCAAAAAAATGGAACTTCTCCCCTCCCCCCACCGTTAGCTAACCCCCCAAGGGTTGAGACGTTTAGTATGTTTACCTTCCAACTATTCCTAACGAAGCTATGAAGTCAAAAATTAAAGCCGAAGATTTTTTTTTTTTTTTTAACTTAACTTCAACAAAGGTACTCAACTGCCAAGCTTCCGGTCCTGGGTTTGAGTCCGACTGAGGTTTGAGTACCTGGTTTTGCAGTACCTGGTTTGAGTACCTTAACTGGGGAAATCCTGGCGGTTCAGCGTGATTTTTGCCAAATCTTAGCCTTTGACGACGGTTGAGCATTACATGATATTTTTTTTTTTTTTAATAATTTTGTATCATTCTATAGTTTTAAATATCATTAAAAAAGTAAATTATTTTTGCATTCAAACTTGAATGGGAATCAATTATTGCTTACAATATTTGTGAGGGAGATTATAATGTTTGCCATTGAATTAATTAATATTTAACACAGAAAGTTTATTTTAACTAGACACTTTATTTTTAAGGGAAGCACTAACGGAACACTAGCTAGCCCATATACCGTAATTCTAAAATATGTGTTAAGAATATGTATAAAATTGATGTACGGAAGGGATCATTATTAAAATTTTTGTATACTACAACGAAAATATGAAAATGGGTATTTAAAATAAAAATACTTGTTTAGGGAATTTACCAATAGTGATCTGTAAAAAATAAAATTAAAAAAATAGTAAATATGATATTGCCTATACTTTTCTTTTTTTTCAAATCCCTTTGGAAAAGCTAATTATTATTTTTTTATATTTTTGTATAGTTCATTTATAACAAAAAAAAGAGGAAAACAAAAACGGTAAGAAGCGACACATGGTAGTTATGTGTGGCTGATCAAAGAGACCTTATTTACGAGTGGATATCGAGGCGTCTATAAGCTCCGTCCTGTCTGCCAGATCATGTTTCTCGAGATCGAATCAGAGATATTTTAATTTTTGATATCTTGCATTACAATTAATACGGATTTTGTTTCAGTTTCGATGTGTTAGTTCTAGGCGAGGGTGGTCAAGTAAAGATATGTGGCAAAAAATTAATTACGAAATTAAAAATAATCTATTGTTTAAGTGACGAAACTAGATAATGCCAACATTCGCCATCTACAATTCTGAAGGATACCGTCGAAATCTGTACTTAAAAGGTTAGTCCTAAATCCTATCATTAACCTCTTGGCACAACTATCGTTCCTTTACCGTTGAAATGATTCTTTGTTTATCTAGACCGTTGTGGTATTTATTAACAGGTGTAAACAAATAATAAAGAAAAACATTTTTTTATAAATTACTCTTAAGTGTTCCACTCTAGAAGTAATGGAACGCAGTCAAACACTCATGTTACAAGAGCTATTGATCTTCAAAGATACATTATTTTTTTCTTAATTGAAGAGCGTTTCACTTAAAATAATCAAATGATTAATTATTGGATATTTATAGGCTTTCTATTTTATTTTTTAAATAAAACTGGCTTGTTGTTATTTGTAATTTTTTTGAGATTTTCATTGTCAAGCGATACATACCCCATCCCTAATCTGTAACTATCTTTATTTTGTACCTGGTCGTAACATCCCTCTTATCGTCTTTATTCTTCAACAATACCATTTTTGAGTGTAATAGGATCTCACTTTTTTTTTCTATCTAGGTTACAGATCCAACTCGTTCATTATAGATTTCATTTGGTTGAATAATTTGACATTTTCCTCTGGAATAAATGATTTTTAATCTTTAAACAGGTAACGTGTTCTGACATGTATATTGGAAATATACATCCATAAACCTAAAACAAAATTAAAACAAGTAATTTTTTTTTTTTTTTCAACATGGAATACCTACTGAATCTTAAATGCAACCATTGAATTAGTGTTTAAATTCTTGAAACCAAATGATTTATTTATAAAAATATGCCATGCTCTATTATTATATACTGGAAGAGGAGTTGTTCTAAAAAGTATAAATAAAAAGGAACCAATGAGTAGATGGAATATGTGTGTGTGTGTGTAAAAACATAAAATTAACCAGAATAATTAGAGTTAATAATCGGAATCAGTACTTATATAATCAATGCTTTGTAGGAAAAAAAACTTGAAAATATAAAAATTTACTAGTAGACTAATAGTATATATTATATTCCTCATATAGGTATATTTCTTTTAAATATATATATATATATATATATATATATATATATATATATATATATATATATAGAATAGGTTCTTCTTTTATATCTTTAATTATTAATTTTTTAATTTAATTTTTTTTTTTTTTTTTTTATGAAGATCATTTATTTTATTTTTTTATTATATTATGTGTGTGTGTGTGTGTGTGTGTGTGTGTGTGTGTGTGTGTGTGTGTGTTTGTGAGTGCATTTGTATATATGGTATGAATGAATACATTTATCTCTGTACCCATTGCCCTTTACTGAGGCAGATTGTACACTTATACCAATAAAAAAAAAAAAAAAAAAAAAAATAAATATTAATTTGTTATACAGTGATCATAAGATTTGTTGGAAATACAAAAATATTATAAGCTTTCATGTGTCTTATTACAATGTTCGGAAAGAATCAACCAAGGTAGATTGGTTAAATCGGGTTAATATTTTTAATGTCCATAATTTATTTAATCTTGTCGCACTGAAAAAATGCGACTTTTGAATATGCTGAATCAAATCAAATAAAGTTATTATTATTAATATAAATAAATTTAAACAGTAACTGATTTAATTATTTATTTCATGAGTTTATAGAGAGATGGTCACTGTCTGTTGGGCGCCACCATGTAATGTAAACATATTTCTTAATATAATGTTTAGTAAACATATATTGTCTACCGAATAGGACATGCGTCCCCAGTTTAAAAAAAAACAAAAAAAAAAAAAATATTATTTAATCAGAGAACTGGAATAATATACAAAACACATGAGTCATAAGGATGAGCATCTATTCAGTATGTATTTATGTTAACTATTTAATGTTAGGATAGTTAGACAATGGAATCACCTGTTGTCTGAAGAAGGACCAATTTATGTCTACTCCTTATGAATCAAAGGAGCTATTATTTTAAGTTTAAAATTAGATAATGTATACAGTTTTAAATATCAATAAATAGATTAAAAAAATAAAATAAATTTGGAATCTAACAAGTGAAAAAACATTAGATCGTCCTAACACGCAGTTTAGATTTAATTTAGGACAAAGACTAAAACGAAAAGAAGCTGCCCGTCGTTACAGACTACTCCAACATTTACTAGACAAAACGTTTAAAGCTCCTAATAAATTACAAAAGACATATACATGACTGTGATTAGGCCTATTTGGACGTACGGAGTTGAGCTTTGAGGCTCCACTAAACCATCCAATTCATCTCTTATTCAATCCTTACAATCCAAAATCCTTCGAAAAATCCTCAATGCTCCTTACTTTGTCACCAATAAACTTATCCATAAAGATCTTAATGTTCCATATGTTGCTGATTTAGCCCAGACCAGATACCAATCCTTTCATAGTAAGCTCCATTACAACTCAGATCCCCTAATTTCTCAACTTGCTTCCCACTCCATTTCTTGCTTCCCACACAATCCTCCGAGGTGTCTGAAACGAAGATGGCCTAGAGATCTTCTAGTGTAGAATTTTTAATAAAGAGCTACCGATGAGTAGTTCTTTTCAAGTTTTGACATGTTATTGTGATCGTTGTCAATACCTTTACTTGATGTATATTTTTTGTACAGTTGTAGATTTCAATAAATGTATATATTAAAAAAAAATTTTAGGACAAACACGCGTTAAGAAGCAAAATATTTTTAGCTATTTTTATGATTTTGTTTTATTGCATTTTCCATGTTTTAATTTTTTCTTTTTTTTTTTTTTTTTTTATTTATTGAAATTGACAACTGTATTTACAATATAAAAATATAATTATACATCAAGTAAATATGATGATATGGATAAAAATGACACGTCACTTGTTTTTAATGCAAGTACCCATTGGTAGTACTTATACAAGTTCTATATAATGAAGTACTATATTAGAAGGCTCCGAGCCCATCTTCTTTTCAGGCACCTCGGAATGGAATGAGAAGCAAGTTGTGATACTAATGGATTTGAATCAAATAATTTAAAAATAAAATTTGGACAACCAAGGCACTCGTTCGGAGAAGTTTGTATTATCGTTTATTACACACATTCTGATGAGAGCTTTTTATGAACCAAAACATATAAGACATTTTAATGATTTTTCAGTAAATTATTATTAAATCTTTATTTTATTCGTTGACCAGAAGCCTATAAATCACGTCTCTTTTTTTCCTTATTATCCACTGAAGGGAGAATTTTTGAAAACAAATGGGACTAAATATGCTGTGGTATCCGTTTGATAAAAGTTAAAAACGACGTAAAATAAATGCGTCCTCTTTATCTCTTTGTCTCTTAAAAGGGGCCTGTTTGTTAGAAGTGTCCTCTAAGAGAAGTTCCACTGTACTTTTTCCTTCTTAATAAAATTCAAGCTTCCTAAATGTTATACGTTTTTAAAATAGGGGCCTACAAATAATCTATTTATTCAATTTATGAACCAATAAATTTAAAATACATGGATATATATATATATATATACTCGTATATATAAGTTAAGTTCGCCCAGAAGAAAAACATAAAAAAAAAAGGAAATTAGGGAGCTAAATAACACTCACGAGTACTGGAAAAAGACTAACTTTATTGTTCAGAAATCCTCTTTATATACTTTCGGTGGTTTGTTTGGGATTAAGTTAGGAATTAAGATGTATATTATTCCCCTATACACCTTAACTCCCCCCCACCAGTTTACGAACAATCCTCGTAAACTCCTACACAGGCCAAACAACCACCCATATACAAAAATCAATGTTACAAATAAATACAAAACAAACAAACAAACAAACAAAAACAAAAAAAAAAACACTTCTGTCCTTAACTTAAACCTTTCACTATTCTTTGACAGGTCTTTACATATCTCATTTAGTAAAAAAAAACTAAAATACAACAACCAAAAAGAACTGTTACACTTCTTCTAATTCTTTACATTATCTATTATTCACAAGTTATCTTGCATAGAAAAGAGGATACCCCTCGAACTCCGTCTAATGCCCACAAGAAAGAGTAATACGAAAACGAACAATACGAATAAACGGTAATAACGAAACACGAGAAAGAACGAAAAATTTCCGATAATTAGCTAGAAATGACTTAGAACGACCAAAGAAACGAAAACACCCAATTAACGTATAAACCGATAGAAACGAAGGTAAACGATAGAAATGTGATAAACGAGATAAAACGAGAAAATTACTTTAACGGGATCTTTATTTGTTCCAGATGCACCGTCCTTCCCTTCCGGGGATCCTGCATACTCTGAATGGTGACAACATTATGTTCCCGAATCGCCACGACTTTGAAGGGCCCATCGTAACGTATATCCTCCTTACTCCGGTTCGACACTACCTTCCGGTACACAATAGTTCCAATTGCGACCCTTTCCATTCCGTCACGTACCTTAAGATTCTCCCGAGTCACCCTCCTACTTTTTTCCTCATTGAGCCTCTTCCTCGCTTTCTCCCATCTGTGCCCGAGTGCCACTTTGTTTGCCACCAACGTCGCTTCAACCTCTTCATCCACCACTGCACCGCGGGTATCCTTTCTACGTTCGCGAAGGCCAAATAACATTTCAAATGGCGAAAAATCCCGCGTGTGAATCGAATGATTGTACGCCACTATTGCCTTAGGCATGGCCATGCCCGCCTCTATTCCCTTTTCCGCATAAAAAATGCGAAGGTGATCTCCCAGCGTACTGTGCAAGCGTTCCACCGCCCCTCGGCCTTTCGGGTGTCCTGGCGTATTCAGATGCCATGCCACATCCAACTTCCGCATTTCCGACCTGACACTGGCGTTGTCAAATTCCCGACCCCCATCCGAAGTTATCCTCTCCGGCACTCCATAAAATTGAAACCAGATTCGTAGGGCGTCAAGTACCGCCTCCGCCTACCTATTCTCAATCGGGTATGCCAACGCTACTTTGCTGAAGATATCTGGGACAGTTACCCACTTACACCCTTTCCATGTGAAAGTGTCTATTTGTAGGTCTGTTAGTGGTTCTATTGGTGTCTCCGTCTCTTCCTGTCGCCCGGTAGGGGGGTGACGATCGTACTTCGTCTTACTGCAAATTTCGCACCCTTTGATCACCTCCTCGATAGTCTTCCGCATTTTAACCCAAAAATATTTCCGCTTAAGTGCATGCAAGGTCTCCTGCACTCCTCGGTGATTTGTTTTCCCTTGATGGTACGCCACCGTGACCTCCTTCTGCCGATCCGCCTCCCTTACAGTTTCCACCATCAGCTTATACCGTATGAATGTCCTGTCCAATCCTATCCGCTCATTTCTCCACAACCGCTTTATCTTCTCCCACACAACTTCATTCCCTACATACAAGTAAAAAGTTTCTCCCGGTCGAGATTCATCTGTCAGAACTTTTCTAACCATTTCCTCCGACACTCCCGGCTCTGACCGCACCGTGGTTATATGAAACCTCCCATACTTTATGTACTCCGCTTTTGTCAGTCCTGTCGTTTTTGTCTTCCAAATTATCTGTCTGTGTTTGTCGTTAATTATGTCCTCTAATTCTTCCATTTCTACCGATCTCTCCCCTTCCGAACTATCTCCTCGTGCTACTTCCCCATCGTCTTCCGTAACTTCCGAATCACGTTCCGCTTCTCCTTCCGGTGTCCATTCCCGAATGAATCTTTGTATACCTCCCGAATACTCCCCGGCTTCCCGCTCGATTGCATTCACCTGCAAAGCTCGTGATAGCCAGTCAGCCACAATATTCTACTTCCCCGGCTTATACACCACCTCCAAATTATATTGGTTCAGGAATTCCTTCCACCGGGTGACCCGCGCCGATGATTCCTTTAATTTCCCCCACCCACATTAGGGGACGATGGTCTGTATGCACCTTGAATTTCCTCCCGAACACGTATGGCCTGAAGTGTTCAATGGCCCATACTACCCCCAGCAACTCCCTTTCCAGAGCACTATATCGAGCCTCCGTCTCTGTAAGTCGCCTGCTAGCGTATGCTACTGGTTGTTCCCCTTTCTCACCCTCTTGGGATAGTACTGCCCCCAGTGCATATTCGCTTGCGTCAGTTGTGATAGTAAATGTCCTGGAAAAGTTTGTCCATGCATGTCCGTATATTTTGCTCGATTTCCGGGGTTATCATTATTCTTCTGGCTTTCTTCAACAGGTCGTTTAAAGGTACTAGGTGTCTTGCCATGTCCGGGAAAAAAAACGTCTGTAGTAGTTCAGTGTCCCTAGTAGTCTCCGTATACCCTTCACGTCTGTTGGGATGGCCATTCTCCTAATCGCGTCTACCTTCCGTGTGTCCGGCCTTACTTCCTCTTTTGAAATAGTATGTCCCAAAAAGTTAACTCGGTATTGTCCCAGGATGGATTTTTCTAACGACAGTTTCAGTCCAAATTGTCTCAAGCGGTCAAACACCCGTCTTAGGTCCTGTACATGTCCTGTGTCGTCTTTACTGAATATTAGTAAGTCGTCCATGTACACCTGACAACTGGCCTCATCCAACCCTCGCAGAAATTCATCCATGAGCCTTTGGAACGTTATAGGGGCGTTCTTCAATCCGAAGGGCATCCTTGTGAACTCGTAATGGCCCCTTTCAAACGTGAACGTGGTCTTATACTGATCTCTTGGGTGCATCCTGATCTGGTGATACCCCGCCTTCAGGTCTAACGTGCTAAACACCGTCGCGCCACCCAACCGATCCAGTATATCCTCAAATCTCGGAATGGGATACTTTTCATCTACCGTATTCTCGTTCAGTTTCCGAAAATCCACCACCACCCTGTACTTTTCACGAGTTCCTTCTTCGCTCTTTTTCTTAACTTCCCATAAGGGACTGTTATAAGGGGAGGTACTATCAACTATAATACCCTGACTCTTTAGGCTCTCCAATTCCTCCCTGATGTGCTGACGCAACGCCTGGGGATACCTTCTTTCTTTCACGTATGTCACCCTGTCTTGTTTTAGGGGGATCTCGTGTACCGTCTCCCCTGTCACTCAGTATTTCCCCTTCCTTGAAAAAGATATCGGAATACTCGCCTTTTAATGACTGCCGCCAATCTCCCTTCCGATTGATCACCCCGACCATAGCTCGTCCCCCTTCTCGATCCCTCTCACATGTATAAACCTTTAATCCTGGTCCCTATCTTCCCTGAAAGGTCACACCCGATGATACCCCCGTATTCGCGAGGCATGTCCTCCACTACATGCACCGCTAGTTTCTCCTTCTTTTTCCCCCACCTTCCTAATTCTATCTGCGCTTCACCCTCTACTCTACAGGGGCCACTCAGCGTAATTAATTTACAACTACACGGTTGTACTCGGGGTATCCTCTCCTCCTTACATAAATTTCTTATAACCTCTTTACACATAATCGTATTCGAACTTCCCGTGTCAACCAGACACCACACACCCTTCGCAATTTTTATAATAGGCAATCCTCCACTTATGCTCTTAACACTATTTACAAACACTCGGTTGCCCCTCTTTTTGCACTCACCTCATACCTCCTCGTGTGCTCTCCTCTCCGCCGCCGTCCTTCGCTCTCCGCTCCTCCTGTCGCTTCCTCCTGCCTGGCGTGCTCCTACCCCTGGTTCCCCTTCTTCTTCTCCTTCCGTCTCCGAAGTTTCCGACGATCTTGTCGATTCCGACGGACGTCGGCTCCTCCGCCACACCCGCTGGGCGTTCACTTCCATCGGCTCCACCTGGGTCGGTCCTCTGCGCCTGTTGATATAGGGGCACTGTCTCGCAATGTGGCCTTCTGTGCCACATTCGAAACACCTCGTGCGGGAGCACTGTGCCACCAAATGGCCTGGTTTCCCGCACCCATGGCATTTCCTTTCTTTCCTTCTCCAAGTCTTCTTGTCCGTCCCTTGCCTCTTTTCTCGCATCACTGGACGTTCTCGACCTCTGAAATCCGTGTCCCTTCTTCACCATGGGTCTCCTCGAGGCTGCAAGCTTCTACCTCCGTCATTCCGTTTGTAGGTGACCCTGCTCCACCCGTCCTCCTTCCGAACTTCCTCATCTCGAGCGCTGGAGTCCACCATTTCTCTTGCACATTCTAGGAAAGTCTTATCCCTCGGAACTCCTTCCTTTTTCCCTGTTTCCTTAGCAAGCTGGACTTTCAGAATGGTCGATAGAAAGGCCATTCTCGCTTCCACTTCTGCTGCCTCTGTCGTTTCCCTCATTTTTTCTGTGATTTTATTAAAGTTGGCTAGCAGTGATCCCGCATACTGCCCATTAGATTGATGAGGCTTTCAAGCTTCGCGGAACATACGGAAAATGTCCTCTTCCGGGGTCCAACGTCCGCCCCCGAACGCCTTCTTGAGTCGATCTTTCACCACGACCCATGGTGTGTCCTCATCCGCTTGAATTACGTTGAGTATGCCGCGCTTTACCCGGCATACTAACGCTGCTCTTAATGCGCAGGCATCCACTGGATCTAAGAGATTCTCGCCCGTCTTTGCTTCTATTCTCGCCATCACTCTGTCTCCTCCCTTTAAGAAGTGGTTTAGCTCCCCAATCTCACCATCGTACCTCTCAATATCAGCTATTGCCCTCCTTAAATCTTGCGACATTGCTGTTTTGAGCTTCAGCAATTCGAGAGCATTTGCCTGTGCCGCTGCCATATTCGCGTGAGCTGCTGCTAAAGTTTCTGGTGGTAGAGGCTGCAACTCGGGCTGAACTTCGAACGATGGCGGTTTTAAAATGTTCTTATTCTCCATCCAGAATTAAGTTTGACAATTTGAAAGATAAGAAACGTAAGAACACTTGGATGATAATGATGTTCACAAAAACTTTGAGCGGGAGAAATATTCAAAGAAGAAAAACTCACCAAGAAAAAATGTTCAAGCGTTCCCGGGTTTCGGCACCAGTTAAGTTCGCCCAGAAGAAAAACATAAAAAAAAAAAAGGGAAATTAGGGAGCTAAATAACATTCACGAGTACTGGAAAAAGACTAACTTTATTGTTCAGAAATCCTCTTTATATACTTTCGGTGGTTTGTTTGGGATTAAGTTAGGAATTAAGATGTATATTATTCCCCTATACACCTTAACTTATATATATATATATATATATATATATATATATATATATATATATATATATATCATGTTTTTTTTATTTAAGAGAGCTTAGCTCTGAAATGCAGAAAAATGATTATTAGTTCTTAGCATTGTATTTGTTTGAAAACACCTTATATAGGATTGGACTGGGACATTCATTAATAAACTATTTAAGGTCTAGCACGTTCCATGATTTATTATAAAAAAAAATTCTTTTTTGTTGACTAAGCAGCCAGAAAGGTGCATCCGATTATTGTACAAACAGAACTGTGAATAAATCTATTGGAATGTTTGACGTTCGACATTTTTGTCTACTTTCTTCCGAGCTATCTTATTGGGTGGGAGGTAGCCATGAATCAGTACAGATTAATTCGTCAAAGGAATTATATGGCATCTTGTTATTTACAGGAATGTAATTGTTAGTCATTAGTAAGGAAATTAGATAATTATAATTAAAAGTAAAAATATATTAACTGAATCAGCACATGAAAATTCCGTTCAATTCAGAACATACATAGACGCGGATTACACAGACGCAAGTAGAAAACATATCCTATTGCATTTTATGATTCTTGAGGATGACGGCCAAGACTGGAAAATTAGGCAAATATTAAACAGAAAAAAAAAAATTATTTCAATATTATGTCGGGCTCGTCGGGTTAAGTGGTGGTAGGTCAAGGTTATATTTACTCAATAGAAGCTTACTAAAAGTATAATAGAAGCTTACATTTTTCATTTGGAAGCAAAAACTGAAACATTAGTTCATTTGATAATTTCAGAGCACTAGATATTTTTGTAATGATTATATTATAAATTTGAAAATCTTCATTTCTGTTATTTAAATTCTATTAAATATATAGTCTATCACTCACGTAATCCATTATTGGTTGCTATCTCACTGATAGAATATTAAAAGTAAATAATTGTTTTTCAGCATTCTGGAACCTCTCTTTACTCAATCTACCGACATTTCTTCTATCCATCTCAATCAATCGACAAAAGCTTTACCGAAAATCTAAGAAGTTTAATTTCAAACTGGTTTAAGTAAGTACGAGTTTGTTTTCTGAATAACATTCTTACTGAATAGTCAGGAGTCTAAAATATTTTAGAATGTAGCAACCCACCATTTATATATATGCTATATATATATATATATATATATATATATATATATATATATATATATATATATTTTTTTTTTTTTTTTTTTTTTTTTTTTGACAGCTTAAA
Organism: Euschistus heros; assembly: GCA_003667255.2. Lineage (NCBI taxonomy): Eukaryota > Metazoa > Arthropoda > Insecta > Hemiptera > Pentatomidae > Euschistus > Euschistus heros. The sequence continues at coordinate 988,837 of RCWM02000376.1, read as the reverse complement.
CTTTTTGAGGGAGTCAATTTGATTTTTTAGTTACTGGTCTACCAAGCTTCCAACCTTCTGGAGGGATCTGACCATCTGAAGGAAAATTTTCTACTGGTGAGAAAAGTAACCACAAGTCACAATCCGTTTTTATAGGAAATGTCTTCCAAACGGCCTAAACAAGGATAATGGCTATTGTGGAAACGGACAAGTGATTTAAAATAAAGTACGAAATCAAGAATAGATAACTTGATAGAGGAAGGAAGCCAGCAAATATCTGTGACAGTTGAAAGTGTACAGTCACTTCAACTCATAAATTTTTCAGGCAGATCCCTCGAGGTAAATCGTAGAAACCATAACCCATACATGGCATTCTAATCGCCGTGTGAAAATTCGTGAGGTAATTGAGTAAATTCAGGTATTTTAACTATTGTAAATTTTGCCACATTCAAGAAATTGCTACATCTATTTCATTCCACTTATATCTATTGTGATTATTTAATAAAGAATTATCACTACATAAGTATTTTTTCGGGAACCTCATTAGTAGAATGTAGTTATACATTGATGAAGCATAAAGGTTACTCGTCATTCTTTCAAGACGTAAATTTAAATATTCCTTGATATTTTTCCTCATGTGCATTGATTACTGCAACGTTATATATATATTTTTTAAACTGATTACTGGAGGAAAGTTAGTACTGATTCATACTGTCATTTACGTAGTTTTATGTTACCGGAAAAATATTTCAATCACAATATTAAATCAAAGATGTTGTGGGTTTTCCTTTATTTCTTATTATCCCTTATAACAATGCTATAATTTAAACTGGAATATTCTATCATCGTAACGTATATTATTTCATGCATTGCTCTACCTTAAACTAGACCCACCGGTACCAAATGAAAGCTTTCTTCTTAGCCGAAAGAACAAGTTTTATCCAGTTTATTATTATGCCGAAATAAATTCAGATTTTAATTCACACCTGTTATTAGGGTAACAATCAATGAATGTGATGAAATTGTTATATTAAAGGCCTTGTATGCGTGTGGGAGACAGCACTCAATAGTACCTCCTCCTGGCAACTCTTATCCAGCTTCTTTTAAGCCTTCTGAGAGTATTTCCAGGTATGTCAGTCATAGCCATGTCATTAATGAGTATGTTGTTATGTCCATGAAGTCTGTCATGAAATCGTCTATAAAGGTCATGTATATGTTCCTTTACTGTGGGTATTTCTAAATCAGTGTGAAGTGTGTGGTTTGAAACGTACCAAGGTGATTTCGTGATTAGTCTGAGTAATTTTTATTGGAATATTTGTATTTTTTTAAGGTGTGTGTTTTTTGCAGTCCCGTATATTTGTATGGCGTATGTCCATATGGGTTTCAGTAAGTAAGTGTATGTATTTAGTCGTTGTCGGAGTTTTAATGTCGACCGTTTATGAAGCATTGGATACAGAAGATCTCTTGGTTAGACTGAGACGTTTTTGTTTTACGTGTGGGCCCCAGGTCATTCTTCTATCAAATGTAAGTCCTAAGTAATGAATTCCGTTTGTTTGTGGTATGGGTTGATTGTCGATGAAGACAGGTGGATAAGAGTCTTGTCTGAGTGTAAAGGTTATGTGCTGTAATTTGGTGTAGTTTAGTTTTATTTTCCATTGTTTGAACCAGTCTTGTAGTATTGTTAAGTGGTGTTGAAGAGTTAATGATGCAATTGTGGGGTCTTTGTGTCTAGTTAATATTGCTGTGTCATCAGCGTATGTTGCTGTCAATGTTTGAGGGCTAAGTGGCATATCGTGAGTGTAACGCATATATAACAGTGGAGCTAGTATTGACCCCTCTGGTACTCCGGCTTTTACTGGATAAATAGAGGAGATTTCTGAACCTTGTCGGACAGAAAAAAATCTATCAGAGAGAAAAGATTGAAGGATCAGATAATGGGTAAAAGGAAGAAGATTTTTCAATTTACAAAGAAGTCCGCCATGCCAAACTCTGTCAAATGCTTGAGCTACATCAAGAAATGCCCCAGTAGCATATAGTCTTTTCTCGAGTGAGATTGATATGAAATCCGTTACACGGTGTAGTTGATGAACTGTTGAGTGAAATGAACGGAATCCAAATTGATGTGTAGGCAGTACTTGTTTATCTGTCAGTATGTCTAGTATTCGTCGGTAAAATAATTTTTCAAAAACTTTAGAACACAAAGGAAGTAGGCTAATTGGTCGGTAGGAAGAAGGTGAATCGGTGTTTTTGTTTGGTTTATGTATCATGCTAATATAAGAATATTTCCATTGAACTGGGAATTTTGTAGTCCTGAGAATTGCGTTGTAAAGTGTAGTTAGAAAGACTATAACTTTTTTGGGCATTTTCTTGAGAGGGTCAGCGGTGATTAAGTCAAATCCTGGAGCTTTTTTTGGTGATAGCTTTCTGATTACTTGCAATACATCAGAAGGAGTGAATGACAGTGGTGGTAATGTCAATTGAAGGGGAGCTTCTAGAGTTTCTTGTAGGTAATTTTCATGTTCATTGTCTTGGTAGTCGGTATGTGGTGTAAAAATAGTCCACAAATGTTCAGCAAAGAGTTCAAAATTTTTCTTTGTCCGACACCACCCAGGACCCATCTTCTTTTCTGAGAGGCGCTATCATCTCGTGATGCTTTAAAAGTTTTTTAGTGTGCCTCCATAAGCTTCCGTCGTCTGTCGTGATATTGGATAAGTAGTAATCGTTATTTGGTCTGTTTGATTTTCATAATTTGTCTTTTCAGTTAGTTATTCAATTTATTAAATGTTCGTCTGTCTGAAGGAAGTCTGTCTGTTTGCCATACCTTTCGCGCCCTTCTCTTTGCTGTGATTAGGTCCATGATGTACTGTGGATAACTCGGTAGAGAACCTCTTTTGTTCATTCTAGGAACGGATGAGGCCCATGCAGATTCCTGTACAACTTTGGTAAATACATCAACTGCTTCTTCAATTTCTTCTTCGGTTTTTAGTTGCATTGGTATCAGCAGTTTCGAATTTAACTTGGATTGATAGCTATCCCAATCCATAACGCCTTGGTTTAGGAATAATCTTTTCTCTTTTTTTATAGGTTCATCAAAAAGTGTCAAATGAACCAGGGAATGATCAGAGCAAAGATCGGAACTGCTACTTATTGTATAAGGTGTGGTGCGAAGTCCTTTAGTGATGAAAAAATCAAGTAAGTCTGGGGTTTCCTGTCTCGATGTGGGCCAGTAAGTTGGAGTATTTGGGGATATAGTGTCTAACGAAAGTTTATGGAGAACAGATCTTAAATTTCTACCTCTCGGAGTACACAAACGGGAGCCCCAAGCTTGGTGTTTGGCATTATAGTCTCCACCAGCGACAAAACATTTTCCCAGTTTCTCGAAGAAACTATTGAACATGTGTGATGAAATGGCAAACCTGGGGGGACAATACACAGCTGTCAGTGTTATAGTGTTATGTTTTGTGTAAAGTGTGATTGCAGTGGCCTGTGTGTGGTGTGGGGTGTATGTGGTGTATGTATTAAATTGTGTCGAAGTGAAGATTTGATGAGGATGGCTGTGCCTCCGTGAGCAGTGTTATCTGGATGGTCCGTTCGGTAAATAGTGTAGCCAGGAATGTGAATTTTATGTCGGGAAGTAAGGTGTGTTTCGGTTATCAGGGCAACGTCCGTTCGTTTCTCATGTAGGTATATGTCAAGTTCATTTTTATGTTGAGGAAGTCCGTTAGTGCTCCATAGAAGAATGGACAAGGAACCCACAATTAAAGAATTAGGGTGCATATGATGGGAATAAGGCTTGTTTTACATCAGAAATATGTTGCAGAAGGCTTAAAAGAGGTTGAATGAAGTCATGTAACCCACATAATAAAGATACCATTTGATGTTGCCATATTTTCAGGAGGAAGCGCCTGCCGAGTAGTTCTTCGCTTCATATCTGAATGATCCGCACATGGCTGATGTCCCGTAGCTGATGATTGTGGATAGCTTGAGGGTTCTTGCAACTTTGGTAACTTGACTTGTCCTCGTTGAGCTGGTTCAGAATACTGCGGTAGAGGTGGGTACTCTTGTAATGAAGGTGGGTCTGGTTGCTGAACTGACACAGGCCTGAAGATTTTAGGTTTTTTTCAGATTTCTTAAATCTTTTAGAGTTTGGCAACCCCTGTAGTTGACAGGGTGCGCTCCTTCACAGTTTGCACAGGTTGCAGGCGTTTCCCGTGTTTTTTGGCAACTGCCACTCTCGTGGTTTTGTCCACAACGGACACATTTTGGTGGATGGTTACAGTAGGTCTTTGTGTGACCATACTGTTGGCATCGGATACATTGTGGTATTGTTTTTTTTTTACGCGGTTCTTCAATAGTAAGCGCTGTGTAATAAATTCGTTTTATATCAAAGATATGTTCGTTAAATGATTGCTTTGTAATACCTACAAAAAACATAGGCAATGGTGTTTAAAATCGAGACAGAACATTTGTAACATTGACTACGTCATAGCCTTTGTTTTTTAATTCTTCTATTATAAAATTATGTGGGATTGAGTTATGCTTGTTTGTTTGTTTATTTCGTTTAACGTCACTTTTATGCTGCTATGGCTAATCGGACGATGCTACGGTGGGAGTCCTAAATTTTGCCTATCCTGGTATAATTAGGATAGGGATCTTTAACGAGTACCTGACATCGTACAGGCTCTGGACCCCCATTTTACGTCCCTTCCGAAGGACGGCATAGCTAAGGATTTTTTACTCCCTTTAAAAAATCCTAAGGTCATCTGCCGGGCTGCGAACCCGCGATCTTGGGTTTAGTAAGTTGCTATGCTAACCACTACACCACAGGTGACAGATTGAGTTATGCAAACCTTTGATAACCACCCGTGGGCATCTATCCTCAGGTAACTGGAAAGTGTGGAAGTCGGCATTTTCCTTCCGCAGGGCAGTGATTATAGTTCTATAACCATAGGGTGTGTTTGGGTATATAGATATATTTTTTAAAATTTGTTTTCAGGTTGAATGAAGCAGGTCCAGAAATCTTTTCAAGAAAACCTACCAAAGCTGGTACGTTTTCAATTCCATTCACAAATATAGGTGGTGGTTTTTGCTGTCGGAGTCTTCTGTATTGTTGACTGTGGTTCAGGTTCAGATTGGGTTGTCAGTATTTCAAATTTATTTTTAGTTGTTGTTGCTGGGGAAGTCTTTTTATTTTTTCTAGGATCTCGGTCATATTCTTGATTTCTTTTTCGATTTATTACCTGTTGCCATTCTCCACCTTGAGCAATTTCATTTTCTTGAATGACTTCCATATTGCTGGCCTTTGAAGTGGAAGGTTGGTCAACCATGATCTTCGCGATGAACGCGCACGCACTTCCTCTACAACTTTCCTACGCTTTATTAGGTTTTTAGATAAACAAATTTGCTCTAAAATTAGCTATTTTTCGTAAGAAAACAGTATTTAATTAAGAATACAGTTAATACCTTTTAATATACTTTGGAATAAAAAATCATTCTATCCCTTACAGATCGATAAATAGTTTGATTTAATGACAGAATAATGTGTTATCACTATGATTCATGAGGGAGATGGGAGAGGGTCATGGATACGCTAACGAAAGAAAACGTGATCATCAGCATTTATATTCAACCTCCAGGTTTTTCCTCCAACCCAGAGAAGGATCGCATATAGTCTGCCATAGGAAGTCGCACAAATCAGACTCAATTCAGGGCTACTAATAATAATTGATAATTTAACATAAAATTAGTTTTTTGCTCGCTGACAGAATTGAACATGGATCCGGAAATTGGGAGACCTGAAGCTTACCCACTCAACTACCCGATTGCAAGTGTTATTAAAATAATTTATCAAAATTATATAATGTCCATTTAGTATTAAAATAAATATTTTAATAATATTATTAATTTGATTTTTGACATACAAGTATTGTAATTATTTGACAATGGACCTATGTTTAAACATTTAGGACATCTAATTTTTGGGATTTCTTTCCAACCCAGATCCGCCATTCATCCTCTCTCAACATTTTAAATTCAGACTCTTTCTTTGCTTATTAGGTATTCAATCCAACAGTGATATAGAAGAAAAAAATATTTTTTATATTAAGGTATAAATATTCTCAATGTAGTTTTATTTTATTTTTTTGTATTTATTTCATCATAACCTATTCTATTATTGGAGATCACATTTATTATCGTTTCAGTTAAGATCTATTTTTGCCCCATTTACTGTATTTTTCACTTTTTTTTTTTTACCATAATGTTTGTTTTGTTTTTTCTTGTTATATTTATAATGTGTAAGTAATATTGATTTCTATTACCATAATTTATCTAGTTATCTATCATTAGTATTATGTTTTTAATTTTATACACGGTAGCTAGGATGCCGATATATTGTTGTTCCATTCCTAAATTAATTTATTCGAAAGCTAATAAATATGGGCACAGCAATAAACACAATAGAAGTCACAATGGAATTAAATGTTTGGTTCGTTCGTTGGAAACTGGGGGTGCTAAAATGTTCTAGGGAGTAGTGAAGGGCCATGTTTTGGTTTAATTCCACTATTGGAACTAGTTCCAATTTTCGTTCCGTTCCACGACAGTTTGACTAACCTTCTACATACAAATGAAGGGCCGTTCCGACTTAAAAGCGGAATGAGATTTTACGGTCTGTTCCACTTTTCGTTCCCCGTCAGTTTGACTAACCTACTACCTTACCATGCAGTCTCGTTCCGTTCCTTATTGTGACTTCGGGCTGTTAATCTCCTTTTATTATATAATTAAGAAATTTATAGGTACTATAATATTAGGAATTATTTCATATTAAAGGCATAACTCCTAATTCTTAATAAATCTTTTATTTTCTTCTACTTTTTTCGGAGTACCATTTCTCCATCTTCAGGATCTACAATTCTACCGAAACATGTAGAAGAAAATAAAAGATTAATTAAGAATTAGCTATGTCTTTAATATGAAATAATTAAAATTAATCTCCTTCAATAAAATATTTAATTAATATAAGGAAGTTTAAATAGCTAAGTATAGTTGGATGGAGAAGAAGATAGTCAGGGATGCAGTCAAAGTAACACCACGTTAAAGAAGGAATTCTTTAATACGTGCCAACGTTTCGACCTTTGCAGGTCTTCTTCAGGGCTATAATGAACAAAATACCAGAGGTGACAAAAAAATAATTACAGACCGATAAACAGATGACAAAAGGAATACAGAATTGCATAGATAAAAAACAATATACAGAAACCGTATAGAAAAGATCAGATACATAAATAACTAAGAATACAAAGCAGCAAGGTAAGAATAAGGACAAGACAGGAATGAAAAAGGAAAAAAAAAAAAAAAAATAAAAAAAAATAAAAAAAAAAAATAAATAAAATAATATATATATATATATATATATATATATATATATATATATAATAAAAATAAATAAATAAAATAATATTAATGTTAATGGATAAAAGGATAATAAAAAGGGCAGAAGGAAATGAAATGTAAATAAAACAAACAAAAAAAAAAAATAAAAAAATAAAAAAAATAAATCGCTAAGTATAGTTATTAAAAAAATGTTATTCTTTTAAAATAGTTTTATCTAATCAAGCTTTCTGCTTTCTGTTGAACCCAGGTATTACTATTTCTCACATCCTGTATGGATCGACCCATCTTGGTTTTAGTTAGAGTAGTCAACCAATCCTATACAAGACAGTTTGCATGTTCAGCTCGATTCTGATTCTTAAAAACCAAATTTATTTGAATCCGAAAGAAGTAGCCGAGCTCTGACGGTAAAACGGAAAATTTCATAGAAATCGGTTTATTTTGAAGATGCCTATGCGCGGTATGGCGAGGCGATGGAGGGGAGGGGAGGGAACCAAGAGCAGTAAGATCAACGGCTGTAGGGCTCTGTGCAGATGTAAGGGATCAAGTGAGGGAGAGAAGCAGTCGGAACGACCTTGGGTGGAACGAAACGGGAGATCTTTTGGCGTTGGTTTTCGTTCCAGTTGGAACGAAAAACTTAGGTAGTGCGTTTCGTTCCAAACCGGTTCAAAGCTGGAACCAGTTCAAAGTTCCGTTCCTCTAAGAACGACCCATCACTACTAGGGAGAGAAAGATTTAAAAATGTGACTCCAAGGTCAATGTATGAGCCAGTAAAAGAAAGTGACAAGCGCATTTCTACACATCGAAGTTTATAATCGATAAAATTCGATCTATCTTTCATTAATTTTTTTCATCAGTGGCCATCTGTTATTAGTGCGTCAGAATTACATTCTGTTATTTCCAGGCCTCGTTATCAAACAAATTATATTTGTAGAGTATATTCTTTATTGCCTGAGCAATCAAAATAATCTGTAATTTCTGAATTTTCTTCTTTTTTTGTGAGCATTTCCTATTTCCTTAAGGATGATGAAAACTTCCATTCCGAATACCAGACTACTTGTGAATTTGATATAAATTTCTTTTATCGTTGGGCTTCTGTTCTTTTTTGTTATCAGATGTCTGTGCTACTGTAAATATGGTGACATCGGTATGTCTGTAACTGATTTTTGTCTTAAATTTTAATATTAACTGAATTACTGTATTAAAATGTGATATTTTTGGGTCTGACTGAATGAACTGTTTAGGATACCTAAAATGGTACAATCATTCAAAAGCTACTGTTGGTCTATGAGTAACCTAGTACGTGGGTAGTTGTTAGTTTAGGTGGGGACGTCCTAGTTCATTTTTCACCCTCATTTTAATCTTTCTATTCCAAATCAGAAGTAATTCTACAAATATGATCTCATGGAGTATAAAAATAAAATATAAAAAATAATTTTTTTCTTTCTATGTTAATATAATATATAAAGTTCTGCCAATATCTCCTCTTACTGCTTCTTTGCATTGTGAGGAGTCATGTTTTATTTATCTTAATTTTTTTTTAACTATTAGTAGAGTTTAATTGTTAGGTGGTGGGACCGTTTTTCATGTGTATTCGCCTTACACACGAAAATACTTTAATTCAATTTTGGTGTTGCACTGGTTAAAATTTGGCTGTACATGGGGTTTAAAATATGTTTCACTATATTGAACAATTTTAATATTCTTTCCTCCAAAAACTCATTACTTTTCTTAACTCTTTATTGGACTCATGGATGTAAGAATGTATAATACATTCATTTTACTTATTGTTCTCCATATTGCTCATTTACGTAAAATACAAAAAAATAGATCGACTGTAATCAAAATTCATTCGTTGATTATTGTTTACAACGTTATCAATTATATTGATACATATATTAAAATAATATTATTTTATTATTATGAATTATTTAGACTGATAATAGACTATGACAGATCATCCTAGATCAAATCCTATTGAGAGATAATAAAAATATATAAAATAACGTATAGTTTATAAAGCATAATTATAAACGAAATTTTGAGGAATAATTTACGATTGAAGCCTGCATTAAAAAAAAAAAAATTATTGTTATTAAATAAAATAAAATTTTAAAAATGTATAATTACTTCACTATTGTAAACAAATATATTTGAGTTTAAAAATAAATTTTTAATAAAAAATTAAAAATAATAATATAATTTTTTTTTAAATTAGTCTATCTGCTTTTGATAATGTCCATACTTAAGCAGTTCATTAACTTCAAAAATGAAAATTTTACAACATTTTGACTTTGTTATTTTTTTATTTAAATAAACTATCTAGAGCTATACTGAAAATTATGTTACAATATCAATTTCTTAATGATTTATTTTATTTTTCTCAATATCATAACTAAAAGCTTCCTTTTTAATACGTAAATTATTATCTATATTGAGTTGGGCTCTAATTCATTGATCTATTATAATTCTAGCCATTTTATTTCAGCTTGTTTTCTTTGCCTTTTTCTCTCTTCACTGTCTTCTTGATCACCCCCATATATCAAGTATACTTTTTTTTTGTCTAATGATACTTAAATTTAATAAAATTTCTTTTGATGATTTTACTAATTATTTAATATTTTAAAAACAAACCTTAGCAAATTATTTTCTATTTTTTTTAGAATGAGATCAGTTTTGTCATTTGACCAGTTGATCCCAAAATATTGAAATATTGTAACAATAAAAATATGAGTAATATGAGATTGTTTCGAGTAATAAAAACATTAATTTTAAAGTAGAAGACATTTTTCTTTTAAAAAAGCAGTTTTCACTCTTTCTTTTTCTAAAAATGTGAATTTAAATTAATGAACGAAATTTTGTAAAATTTGTATTTAATTTTTTTATTAGTGTTTAAATTATAATTATTTATTTAAAAGGAATACGTATATACTCAGCTAAACCTTAAATGATTCCATTTCGAAACTCAAAATTATAAGCTTTATGTGGAATCCGGGACACTCAGGTATAGAAGGGAATTAACAAGTGGATTCAGCAGCCAGAGAAGCGTGTTCCCTCTTACTATTACCCTCAATCCCTGTCCCTTTACCAGATCTCGAATCCTTTTTAAAACATCAAATCAATATAGTTTGGCATGAAAGATGGCTTAGAACCGACAGCAATAACAAACATAAAAATATAAGACCTACTCCAGGAATATGGAAGGAAGAGCCAGGACCAAGAAAAGAACAAGTCATCTTTATAAGATTACGAATTGGACATTCAAAATTTACCCACAGTTACTTATTGGAAGATAAGCCACCACAAAATGCAGGTAAACCTGACAATAGAACATATTCTTGTTGAATTAAAAAAAATACCTAAAGGAAAGAAAAGATAACGGTCTCATGAATCAAGACATCTCAATATTCCTTGAAAATAACTCGTATCTCCACCAAAAAATTATTCACTTTTTGAAACAAACAAATCTGTACAAGGTCTTGTAGTTCTCAACCTGAGTATGGTGTCTCTAACCAAATGTGGTGGTACACGGCACCAGAAAGTAAATAAATAAATAAATTCAGCTACAATTTATTTTAAAATATTGAATTTTTCGTTTCTGCAGTACTAAAAATTTAAGTTATTTATCATTGACAAAATATATGATAAATGTGTTGTCGACGGTTATAATGCTAGAACCCTGAAAGTTTGTATTTCATTTTCTAGCTTTAAAAAACTTATTTTAAAAGTACATCATGCCGTCAATCATTTTTGCAGGATGTAACTCTATCATCGACACTAATTTTAAAGATAGCAGCCTAAGAACAATATTTAACTCTATGAGTAATGGCGAAATTTCAGGTACATAAGCTAACATATGTAAATAAGCTGGGATTTTTCCCAGTGACTAACATTTTGAAAATTACAACGAAGAACACTTGAGGAATCCACATGGGGCTGCTTTAACATAGTAAGTAGCACTGTGACTAACTCATTCCTAGCCGCTCCCAGCGGAACTAGATTTGATTTTTAGATAAAATACCCACGTCAAATTACGACGTAACGCTTTTCCCCTAATATTATTACTTATTCTGTCGTTTTAAAACATGTTATTAGCTCAGTAAAGTCAAAATATATATTGCAGAAATTGGTTAAAATGTTTATATACAAATTTAAACTGTTGTTAATTTCTTGGCAATGTCTTTTGCATGTTGAAAGTGGAATCTCTGAGTTTCTTAAGACTTTGATGGACCCAATTATTTAAATAAAAAATTATCCTTAATTCTTTTATTACTCTAATCATAATATTCAAATTCCTTCTTTGAAGCTTAATACTTTACTCGTTTTCAAGGTAATTTAACTTATTTACATCTTCGCGTCAAACATTGATATTTCTTCAATCATACCTAGTGTTATAATATGAACAAAAATGATTTATTATTTTTTTTAAATTAAATTAATTACTCAGTCTAGGACAAGTCTTTTGCGAATGAATATATAATGAATGTAAGGTGGCCTTCTAATCCTTAGGTTAATTTAAATTAAATAAAAATAGAAAAAAATAATAATGATTAAACAAAATAAATAACTGTATGTACAACTAAAGATAAAAAATAAAAATAAGTTTTGAGACATAAAAATAAACAACTAAAAAGTAAAAGAGAGGGAGAAAATGGAATTATTGGCAATCGAAAGAAGGCAATCTTCAATTATATTGGGAACGGATGGGTAGAAGGTGTTCAGAAAGGTGTGGTTTGAAAGTTTGAAGGATAGCTGAATGACGGTGATCATTCAGGAAATAAATATTATTCCCAATACCCATTTATTATTGTTTTCAAGTCATCTTTAATGCTTTAAAACAATTATAATAATAAAGCCATTCTTCATTGAATGGCCAACCACTTCTGAAATCGACGTGTTTAGAGATTGTTTTGTGTCTGTAATTAAGAGTTTAGATGTATGCCTGGATTGAATACCAAATTGTTAAGATGAATCTAAAATAAAAATTAGAATCAATATAGCCCATGTTTTTATTTCAATCATCCTACTTTTAATCTTATAAATACATAATAAAAATGACCTACTAGTCGGAACATTTTGCCAACTAATCGGCGATTGCAAAAGCATGATGGGGCTCCAATAAACACACACACACACACACACACACACACACACACACACACACACACACACACACACACACATATATATATATATATATATATTCGCCCTCCTGAAGATCTTACTAAATGTCTGTAAGTTTCTTAAGATTATTGTAAAGAACGAGTAATAGAGTCATCTATGCAAACATAGCTGATAACCTTGACTTACATAGTACAGCGGCTGGCAAACCATAGCTCGATAACCGTTTGGGAATAATTCGCCGGTGCACTTCCTATCGACCGAAGTACGAACAATCGGGTTCAAGGACGACTGACTAAAATACGGAGTAGAATCTTTGAAATTCTTCGCTAGCAAAGCTGCGTTGATATTAATATGATGTAACATGAAATATTAGTTTCAATGAAATATAATCCTTCAGATTTTAACATACAGATTATGGTAATAGTCAATAATCAAAATAAATGCTATCTATTTTATCAACATGATGTAATAATATGTAAGATTTTTTGTTCCCGAAAAAATTATATGGATTTATGACTCATTTTGAAGTGAAGTTTGACTTGAATGAGTTAGTAAAAAAATTAACCAAATTAAATTTTAAATCGGGAAACTATTGTCAAATTTTCGATCCGATCAATATCAACAGAGCTAGAGCGTGTAAAAATGTTACATTTTTGAGTGTCAAAAAAAAAGTTTTAAAAAAAAACATACCCACAGCCAAAAGACCCATTTCATGTATACATATTAAAAAAATTAGGTATAAAAAAAATCCAGACCAGTAAGACCACCGACTCCTGTTGTACATTCTAGCTAACTATATATATGCTGAAAATATTATGTACAATACATATAATATTATGTTCATATTATTATACCAATTACTTTTTTTTTTCTAAATTTCGTTTAACATTGAAAAATATTACAATCTACCATTTAGAGCATATATCGTCGGTGGAATTGCCAATTCCGCTATATGAATTTGAGCACTTTTTCTGACATTAATACACAATGTACTTTGTTGCACATGAGTAATTATTTTTTGGGCAAAATTCACAAAAGTGTTTTGTCAAAACCTGATCCAAGCTGAATTTGAGTATTCGGGTTTTTACTTTAGAAGCGATATTAAAATTTAAAACCAAACCTACAAAAACGAAAAAAAAACACCTAAAAACAATATAAATATACATAACGGAATTGGTAATCTCACCATCTATATATTAATATATTTGTTTCAAACATTAAATATTTTAGCATAAACATAAAATATTAGACACTTATAGTGGCACCCTCCTTTCTCAATAGAGAAGGTTTGTTTGTTTGTTTTAGTTTTATGGCGTACAACTACACCTGTTAACAACGCCAATTTTTCCTTTTTATTTTATTTATAGAGGAACATCGGAGGTAAATCAAGGCTTTAGTAGGTCCCATTTCCCCTCCTAAGCCGCATCGCTGTTTTGTTGCCACTGGAGGCTGAGTAGAGGCATACTGACCATAGGTATACATACACACACAGCGGAGAAGTTGGCCATCATCAGAACTCAATTATATGATCGATATCTAAAAATAGGCAGATCTGGCTCACCTATTGTACAAAGGTTCTAAAATTGGCACAGTTTTCTATTTCCTATAATTTATTTTCTCAGTGAATTGTGAGACTCATAATAGTGGGAATCCCCGAATATGAACCGTTGTTTGCAATCCTCCAGGTTGAATCCATTTCCAAATTTAAAATCCTTTAGCGCTTGGAGCTGTTCGTCACCTGTTGACAAGTTCAATTATCGTTAGACTTGAGGGGGTTTCCTCAGTAAATATCTGTCACCGGTGTGGAAGTTGGCTCAGCGACTCCTATCAATGATGTCATATTTTAGATAATACAGCCGATGAGTTTCTCAATTACATTTACTCAATTAACAGTGATGTCACATCTGTGGCGTTGATCAGTGCGTGACGGATATGTGACACCTGAATTTCCGTTGTCGAAAACTGTTCCCTACAAATATAACGTCCAAAAGCATTAAACTAGAGATGGGCTGGCCAGTCGGCTACTTTTGTGGTCGGCGATTAGTCGACAAAACGTGGTGACTAGTCTGCCATTTGTATTCATTCATTTATATTTCAACTGTTTTATTCATTTATTACAAATAGGTTGATATAAATGAAAACAAGGCCCTTACTCATTATAATTTTTATTTTTAATCCATAGTTTTTTTTTGTTTTTTTTTATTAAATTTGGACATTTAATGTTATAAATAAATTATTTTCCTTTATCTTTACTACTAAACTATCTAAATAGGTTAGATATACATGGGTGGATAGGTTGTCTTCATTACGGCTTTATCCGATTTTCCGTTAGTCTCGGTTTTTCTGTTATTCTAGAAACATATTTAAAACGAGACTAAGTATTGAAAATATACATCAAGTCGTTTAAACAAAAAACTTGATTGGTTTTAAAGTATATTCATAGTTCTAATGAATCGTAAATATTTAATTGTATACTCTTTTCTACTTGATGTATAAAATTCACTCTCGAGTCTTTGTTTGGTTATATTCATTTTAATGGATATCGAAGTTGGAATTCCGCTTATATGTTTTTTTTTTTAATCTTTGATTTATTGTTCGTCTAGCTTCACCCGTGTAAGCTATATATGTGTTATTTCATTTCAGTAGGAGTCTATCTTTTCTTTATGAAATATGATGACACAATGATATACCCATTTTAAAGGCGGGATTGAAACCTATTTTTTTTTTCTTAATTCCTTTTCGTCGTTGGTAGGTAATGGGAATATATATATTTTGTTTAATATAGGTTAGTGGGTGTTAGTTGGTCCCCTTACTTTTTTCACTGAATTTCTTTCTTTGTTCAATCTTATTTTATTTTTGATTTTTGTATCGTATTAATGTTATTTGACATATCCTTAACATTCCTCTAATTATAGATAACAATTATACAAAATTAAGGAATCCACTCAAGTGGCTGATCCTATACCCGCCGAGGCCCTATTAGTGACGGGACGTACCAATTGCTATCAAGATGCTAAGTACCTAGACGAAACCACAGGATCAATCAAAATATACAAGAGGAAATAACCATAAACAAGAAATAGAAACGAAGGTGAACGTCTTAAAACTAGAAGAAAGGAATACCAATGAATCGCTGGAGGACCTCATTGAAATAAATTATTGGGGATCAAAGAGTTGTGGCTGGAACAGTTAGCGGATACCGGCTGCATTAGAAGTAGCTACACTTGGGTTAGTCACGCCGGGAAAAGGGGCTATTTAGTATGTCACGTCCGTATTTTGGGGACAACTGCTATACACATAGCTACCTATTTTTGTAAAATTATTTATCTGAATCTGGGTTATTACAAGGAAAAAAAATTAAATGAACTTTTGGGACATGAGTATTAGGAGCTAAAATATATATATAGAAGGAAAGGTGAAAGAAAAAACTGGTCTTACTGTTTTTCAATATATTCTCCTCTAAGTTCAGCACACTTAATACAACGCTTTGGCAACATTTCTATACCATAAAAAAAATAATTTTCTTCTTTGTTAAAAAAACGTTCTTCCACTGCTGCTTGGAAAAACCCGATAAAAATGCATGGCAGCAGTGAACTCGTTCCTGTTTTTGAGCAGCTGAAAGAATTTTTGGAACCCATCTTGCGCTAACCTTTTTCATATGCAAATGTTCTTTGATGATCCTCAAAACACATGTTTTTGAAAGCCCCAACCTCGCGCTATTTCCTTGGTTTTCAGTCGCAGCAGTAATTCAGATTCCACAAGTTGGATTGTTTCAGAAGTGACAGCTTCCAATGGGCGACCATCATCTTCCTGACGTTCTCTCCCTAACTTAAATAATTTTGCCCATTCTTTCACTGTGGGATACGAGGGGGAGGACTGCCCGTATACACAATCCAAGCGCTCTTTAATTTGCGCAGGAATAAGACCCTCTTTACAAAATAATTTTACAACCACACGGTACTCGAGTTTGAACATTGTAAAAATGGGGAGCTTCCTTCAAGCCTGGACACTGATTGACCGGACTGAGGAGGTGCGGGCGATGGGTATGGTGTGAGCAGGCATGGACCTGCATAGGCGTACAGGTCCCGGCACGTTTGAAGGAGGAAAAGCAGGAGAGGCCGGAAACTTATGGACCTTACTTCGTATATATATATTGGTGAAATTTTTAGTTAAATCTAGACTTCTATAATAATTTTCCTATTTTTTTTTTTTTTTTATATAATCATTATAATATACATTTATATATACATACCAGTATATTTTATTGTATATAGGCCGTTTATTTTTATTAATTTTTTATTTATTTATTTTATTTTTGTTATTATTTTCATTTTTTATATTGTATGAATGCATTAATTTCATCTATATTACTTATTGCACTTGAGCAATGTAGCTTTTCATATTTATTCAATAAAAAATAAGATAAAATTTTTATTTCAATTTAATTTTAACGATTAATTTCCGGACTGTATTAAATATACTGAATCATGAAAACAAAATGTTTAAACTTTTCTTTCTGGGGCAATAAATCGTTAATACTTGTCTATTGGTGTTAAAGTAGACAACTCGCACTTTATGGGATAATTGGACGGAACCCGATGCCTGTCCAGTCTGTCCCAAATATGCCAAGCGGTCTAATACAGAAGGATTCTTGGGTTATTTTTTTTTAATGGTCTACCGAAGGACTGCTGGGAGGTGTGTGGACCCCTGGGTACCAGGTATTTGTGGACGGTTTCCGCTAAAGGGAAAACTGAAAAAGATGGCTATCTCTTCAGGTTTTCCAGACTCCTCAGGTCCGGCGGTTTCTTGAGCGGCTCTAATAGACAGATCCTTTGTCATCTAACGAGAAGGGATGGTGAATGGAAGAGGTAGAAGATAGGATCGCCCCTACCTGGTCCTGGCGCCTACTCCACGATACAGATCTCCAGCAACTAACACCATTAATACAGCCCCAACCGCCCGGCATATATCACATATATCTCAAAACCACTCTGGATTTATGTCTTTTTTTTCTCCAGTACGCTGCCTACCCCTCGGGGTTTTAATTTCAATACAAATTGGCTCTAATGTTTATCTTACGTGTGAGGATTTGCCGCCTTGTTAGAGATATTTTAATAACTATCAGTTTAGAGGCAGGTCTAACGCCCGACCCTTGTAAAAACACGCAAGCGCCAGGTCGCATTAGTCATATAAAAACTTGTCTCTAAGGCCCACCGCGCTCCCTTCATCCCTTCATCGGGCACCGCCCCGCACGGCTCTCGGCTTGTTAACTTGTTAGCACGTTCCCATCTCAACTCCATTACAAATACTTTCCTTCCTAATTCAATATATTCTTTCAATAATTATTAATTTAATCATTATAGTTATTTAATATTTGTATTTATTATTGATATTTTTTACCGACAATTCCCGATTATTGATTCCAGTAAACTCCAATTATTTGGAATAAGTTAAAACAAAAAATTTTTTTTTTGTTACATGCAATTTTTTTATGTAATAGTTTATTAGCAGACATTGGAGCAGTGTTTTGGAGGCCACGTAAAATACGCTAGGTCCCGACTAATTAATTTTCATGACACAATAAAAGACGTGAAACTAAATAGACCAAGAGGCAGCTAGCGGAACAGCGCCTCAGTATTAGAAGCGGAGCCCACTCACCTGAAAGAGTCAAGTTCTGAATAAACGTACTTGGTAAATTTTTAGAAGCATAGCACATCTATCCTACACGGGTTTTGTCCAGTGTGGGCCCTATCGCCATCGCAAGTCTCTTTATAAACTTAAAGAGTTGTGGCACCTAAAAGAAAACTTGTATAAACTGTGTCCGAAAAACTGTCTATTGTAGGAATGTCAAATCCAGGAAAAAAATGGTGGATGAGCTCTTTTTCGGAAAACAACGATTTTCGACATGTTAAGTAAACTTTGTTGTTAAATAGATATAATTTTATTAACAGCCACATTTTTAATTATTCACTAAAATAAGTATATTACATATGTCTGTATTTTTTATTCCGATACCCTAATTCGATAGTGAATCTGAATATCTGATTTCGGCTCTAATTAATCCAGATATTCGGGGTTTCACTGTACTCTGTACTACAATGTGCTGTAATATCAAAAATTAGTATCTCGATACTTATTGGATTAAAAAACAATTGCTGTTAGAAAAAATGATGTTTATGAGAGCTAAAAAAAACCAAATCTATTAAAAAATTATAATTATTCAAGAAATAAATTAGTAAGCAGGAAATAGCATGTATTATAGATACAACATAGTTAAGTTAATTACGATTATGTCTATATTAAAAAAAAAAAAATTATAAATTTTTATTTATATATTTTGATTTGCTGGCGGTGGTTTTTTTTTATCTTATCTTCCAGCACCTTAGTATATTTAATGATCGTTACAATCGAGTTTTTTTCTCGTCAATTAGTTTTCAATTTGCTTCAAACATATCTAATTATTGCAATTTTCGGAGGTTTTGTATAAATACTTTTTTCTCTTAATATGATGTCAAGATCTAATTTTTAATGCAAAAATATTTGCAATTTTTAATCACCGGCAACTAGATGCTAACAATAACTTGGTTTCTTTTTGATTTATTCTATTATTATTATTATTATTATTATTACAATATATTTGTTTTAAATATTTTCAGATGCTTTGAATACTATACACGGTCAAATGATAATAATGAAATGTAACATATTCAAACAAATATTATTTTTTCAACCATATGTGTTTTATTTCAAATTCTTTGTATATTTATTTATTTACTAGTGAGATAGATACCCTCATTGATATTCTTTGTCCAAAATTGTAATATTTATCATTAAAAAGAGTTTCATCCAATGAAATTACACATACATGAAATATTTATCTCACTAATTGATGAGTTTCTGTCTCTATTTATGTCAGTAATTTTTAGTGATGATTTTCTCCTGATGACCTCCTGATATGATTCTATAAAACTAATAAAGGAAAATGAACTTTATTTAGTTGACTTACTGCCTATTAAAGAAAGTAATGATACTTTCATGCGGATGCATATTAAAATAATTTCATTATTTCTATATCAAATAAGAGCGATAATATTATAGTTCGATGCCTACTTGATTGCCGGTGCAATAATTCTTTTTTAAATTTTCAATAAAACAAAACAAATTAATTGTAAACTCTATTCAGCACTCCTCAAAAGTTGCATGTATACAATTTTTAAATATAAACATAAGGATACATTATAGGTAGAAATTTGAAGGACATATTAGTGGACACAGATTAGCGTAGGACACAGTTAAGTAACTCCATTTTGGACACTTTTCAAGAGATGATGAGTTTTAATCCATTTTCTGTACAAACGAATATTCAACTTAAAGTTTCATTAATTCTTAGATTTTTATGTTCCCGTATACATTGACCAGGGCATCTGAAAATTATTACAAATATTATTTTAATAAAAACAATGAATATTAAAAAAAAAAAATAAAGTTATAAAATTTTAAATTAATATGATTTATTAAAGTTTTCCATTAGATGGAGCATATCCCACAGGAATTTATATAGAATCACATTTGACCTGTACCCCATTGAATGCAACACGTAATGAATGGAAGGGAAGGATATGAACTTTTTTTATTTAAAATTTCGTAAATTTAAAAATGATTTGATAGTATTTTTTAAATATTGACAGCTTTTATTTAATTAATAATCATAATAGGTCTCATATGCCTTGGTTAAAGTATATGGGGTCGTGAACACCTCAGAACGAATGAAACTTTTAACCAGGAAAATTAAAAAAAATCAATGGGGCGAAATGTTTTGATTCTCGGTGTTTAATAATGATTTAAGAAATTAAGAAACTTAGAGGGAAATAAAAAAAATCTAAAAAGACAATAGTTGCCTAATGATCAGATGTGTGCAGGACCTTTGCCATGGATAAGAAATGGAGAAGACAGTTTCAACATGGATAGTGCAGTCGTTATGTCACTCAAAGCGCCAGGTTTTTCCATGGCTTAGATTAGCTATCCGCTTCGTACAAAACAGCCAAAATGTTTATGGTCCTACTTGTAGTAATATTACCAATATTAATTTTATGAATTATTTTAAAATATGGAGAGAGGAAATGAAGGATATAATGTTTTTAGTCATTTTAAAATATTAATCGTATTACTTTAAAATATTTTATACACAGTGAAACTCCAATTATCTGGATATCCGATTATATAAGACAAAAAAATTATATATATATATATATATATATATATATATATATATATATATATATATATATATAATTTTTTTATATACAGTTTATTAACTGTTATTGTCGGCTGTAGTTCCTAGTTCACATAAAATAAGATAGGTCCCGTTTTATTAGTTTTCATGACATAATAAAAGAGGTAAAACTTAATAGACCAAGCGGCGCAGCTACTGGCACAGCGTCTCAGAATTAGGGGCGGAGCACACACACCTCATTCCAGTCAAATTCTGATCGAACATAGTAAATTTTTAGATGCATAGCACATCCATCCTACACAGGTTTTGCTGAAACTGGGCCGTATTGTCGTAGCGAGTGGTGTCTTTATAAACTTAAAGAATTATGGATCTAAAATAAAACGTGTTGTATTATCTGTGTCCGAAAAACTGTCCATTGTAGAACGTATTAGGAAAGGAGAATCTGGAAAAAAATTGATGGACGATTTTGGGGAATCCGGATCACTTTCGACTCCACTCAATCCGGATAATCGGAGTGTCACTGTATTACTTATGTAATGAATAATTAATTACAATAATGATATTAAGTATCTGTAATTTTGCTTATAAATTAAAAAAAAATAGTCTGTTGCTATACACAATATTCTTACACGATAATAGAATCTGCTTACTTGGCCCAAACGAGATACCTTTGCTTCCGTGATAAGCTCTCGAATCCACTTGACACAAAACTAACTGGCTTCTCAGCCGAATCCTAATTCACTCTAAAGTGCTGAATAGAAGATGGCGACGGGACCTTCCAATGTAGAACCTTTATAGAAGTAAACGAAACAGGTCCGGTTGTAAGTTACATTCTAAAAGACATTTCAGTATTCATTCCGCTAAAAGGAAATCAAATATATTTGAATGTGTATGTTTATTTTTTATAAATCTCTGGATGATTTTCAGATAATAATAATTAAATCCCTTTTATTGAAGTGCTAGCAATGGGTAGTTGCAGCACAAGTCTTTAATATAAATTACAGTTCCACTAATTTACTTATAGCATTATTTTACAGTTTTAAATAATTATTAAAAAATACTGAAATATATTGAAAGAGAAAAGAACAAATACTATCTCCTTATAAAAACTTTATTAGAAAAATTTCTATCTTTCCTTTTTTGGGCAACGTTCCATGGCTAAGCTATATGAGGCGGTCCAGATACGAAGGGCGAACTCAAGAAAACTTTATAACTTAGACGCTGAGTTCGCCGTTCGTATTCGTAACCTATTGCTCATTTCAGTTAGTTTTTCAGCGTTAAACACTGGTTTTACATTGTAAAGAAGGACGAACTCGACAAGGAAATCCTAGCTGCTTGTACTGCAACGCCATAGAAACATTTAAAAAAAAAATTCTTTTAGTTCAAGTTCGAGTTCGGCCTCCGTATCCGGACCGCCTCATATTTCCAAGCTCTGGAATCAACAATAATAATACATTATTACAAAAATTAGTGTCGTGATATAAAATAAAAAAAATAATAAAAGTTTTTTATAAGGAAATATTATTAGCTCTTTCTTTTTTTCAATATACCATAACTGTCAGGATATAAATAAACCATTTTGATACCTGCAATTCTTTTTACTTTATTGATCCCTGTTATAACCAACACATCTCTGGACAACATTTTTATGTCAAATCTATAATTAATTATAAATACTTTAACCATTAATAGTAATCCCTTGTAACTATTTTTCAACTTCATTTTAAGATATATTTTGTAATAATTTTATCGGAATAAATAATTTTTTTCCTTATTACTAGGATATATCAATGCACTTTGAAGGTCTTTAATTTAGCCGAGTGATTAGGACCGCAATAAGAGTCACTTTCTCAAATGAGGTTGCACACTCTTGTAGGGATGGAAATTCCCCTCGTTGAATTATCTAATATCCGACTTCTGGAGCGGTCATCATTTTCCATCGAATTTTTTTTTTTTTTTCGCTGGAGTCTGTTGCGTCAGAATGCCATCGGGCCGACCGCTTGACCCAGTACATCTGGACATGATCCACGATGAATCATCACTCACTTAGTGATTGTATCACAAAGTAGAATAAGACCCGCGGATAATAGCATGGGAACCACAGAGGAAACAAACTTGGATTCGAAAGTAGGCCGCGTGGAATTTACCACTGGGTGCTTACTCCTTCAGTCCGCGCAGGGACCAAGGTTGAGCCCCAGCATATGCTACTCATTCTTCTGTACAATGAGCAGATCAAGTAATTTATGAATTATTTGAAGTTTATATCTTTCCCTAATAACTCATAATTAATAACCCTAATAATTAATAATTTAGTTTAATACATATAAGGAATTACAAATATGTATTTAACCAAATAAACAGTTCTATGTGTATATACCTCTGCTCACTGGGCATAGTTAAGTCGACTTCTCCAATAGCGTTATGTTTATCATTGTTAAACACTTTGACTCTAACACCAATGGTACAATTTTGTAACTCTATATCCCAATAGTTTTCTTTTGGCAGATTATTCCTCCTACCAACTATTACCAATGGTCTAAGAGCCCAATGATCAACTTAAAGTAATTTGAGAGAAGTTGAATTAAAAAGTTATGGTCAGTGACCAGAGATATGAGTATCAAGATTTTATTTTTTAGGTAGCAACTTATATATTTAAACAATTATATTTATTTTTGGATTGTATTTGTATGCTGCGAACAAGACCCCAATTTTAACTTACGGTTTAACCAGATCTCAATCAATATCTGGCAATGAATTTTATAAAAGTTTTATATTGGATGGGCCTTGGCCTTTTTTTCAGACTCTTTTTAGAATTAACAGGAATCTACTGGAAAGCTAGTTGAGAAACTAGTGGCTTTGGCGGGGTACTGAGTTTGTAATGACAGGATTGATATTTTATCCCGAATAAATTAGCAATATATGAGACATTAAGTTCATTGTGAATATATATATATATATATTTTTAAATTTTGAATCTTAAAATTAGTTTAAGTGTTCATTTCGTAAATGATCTTGTTGATTTTTTTTTTTTTTTTTTTTTTTTTTTTGTTTATATACGAGATCACAAAAGATTTTCACACCAATAACTAGGGTAGTATAGAAAACTATTAGAAAGTGAATATCATGAAATTTTTTGTGATAAAATAGTGATATTACAGAGATGACCTAGAAATACGTCACATACAGACAGACGAGGGAAGACCCGTCAGAGTAGAAAGTGTTGGCGTAACGCCTGCAACCGGATCTGTCGAGGGCGAAAACAACCGCCTTTCAAAACAATCCCTTACCGCCCGCATAGTTCGCATCTTTAGCTTATTACTGTCTTATAATATTATTATTATATTATTATTATTGGGCTATAAACATTATATAAATTACAAATAATTGTTTAATATACTTTTAGTTAATGAGTTTATTGGAGTTAATCTGTTGTAGGTTTCACATTATAATAAAATTGACAGTTGCAAATTTGAACGATAAATAAAAAAAAAATTATTAAATAAATGCATTTGCTTGATTGAATACAATTTAGGCATCTACTTTAAATTTTAGGTCGTTTAATTTATTGTTTTTAAATATTTTCTTTTCTTTAACCCATCATAATTAAATAATTCTTTTTTTATTTTCATGATGATGATTCTATTGCTGTCTGTAGGATGTAAGTGAAGAAATGGTCAGGGGTGGAGTCAAGTAAATAAACACGTCCAAGTTTTTAAATAAAAAAACTTTAAATTTGGCCTGCCAACGTTTCGACCTGCCTTGCAGGTCTTCATCAGGGTGATTGTTTGGTTGAAGACTTGACTAACAATCAAAGATTAAGATTTTCGTTGTAATCTTATGACTTGTCATTTTTTTGAAATTATATTGCGTTTTACAGTATAATAATTTGTAAATTTATTTACCTGAAAATTTCAATCAAATAAATTTTTTTATCTAATATTTAAATTCAAATGCTCTATTATCTCAAAGTGCTTCCCATTCTACTCCCGATAACCCTCCGAGGCTTCTGAAAAGAAGATGGTCTCGGGCCTTGTTATATAGCACTTTTATTTAAGTGCTACAAGCAGGTACACTAATTAACTAATTACACTAGGTAACTAATTAACCTGTTAATAAGAACATTATGTGATATTAAGATGTATTTTATTTTATTTTAGTTTGTATAATGTTATAAATTTTAATTGATTTATTTTATTTATTTATTTTTTAAATTGTACTTATTTATTGTACAGATTTAATTATACAATCTTGTCTGCTTAATTTATTTTAATTATTATTTAACGATATATTTTGATATTGTTTTATAATATTTATAATTTTTACAATACTTATGCCTGGTTCTAAAATTTTTTAAGAAGAAATAAGGTGCCCAATAATTGTAAATCTCGTAACGAATATAAACTGAAATGCTACTGATAATGATTTTGGTATTTTGCTCAATAAATCTTATGTTTTTTCTTTCTATATTTTTGAATCATAGAAGGTTTCATTTGTTTAGATTTCTATTTAGATTTTTTTTTTTTTTTTTTTTTTTTATAATAATTTTATTTATGAACGCATTACGCTTGTAAACATCCAGAGAATGTGATATAACATTAAAAATAACAGACATGATAAAATAAGAGTTAGCACCCCATGGTACAATCTCCAGGGGTGATTCTACTAAATCAAGTAAAAAATATAAATTATATTATTTTAAAAATATTGTGGTATATTGTTATTAATTACCATCAATAGCAATTATTAACAATATATTAAGTGATTGACATTAATATTCCAAGGTTACCAATTACTTATTTCTTCTTAAATATATAACTTATATTACGGTTTAAATTGACATATTGGTTTATTATTAAATTACTTAGGTACATTAAACATATAAAGTAATGCATAATTTTGGCTTTAACTTTACGTGATGTAACAATGCTTATTAAATAAGTAAGCTTTTTGATGTTTACCATAAACTGGAGAAACCAAAACATCTCTTCCGAGAACCTCATTAAATTTCTAGATAAAAATTAATATTTATTGCTTATGATTGTCCTTAATTATTGAGGTCTAGTAGAAAAATTCTAATCATTTTTGAAAAACGAAAAAACCGAAAACATGTTTGCGAGCTGGTTCGGTATGGCAGTGACCTTTTCAGGGTCTGCCCGAGATTACTGTTTCAGTTTCCTTGTATTGTACAGTCACATCTTGGGTGGGTCATTTCTTCTCTCTTCCGTGGCGAAATATTGAACCTACTTTGCTAATATTCTATCCAATCAGCAATATTTTATATTTCTGCTAAATTTGTATTATTTATGTTGTGCTCTCTATTACTATTGTTATGATAAGATATTTACTTTTTTACTAAATACAGTGATACTTTAATCAGAATGCAGAACTAAGGTATATACATAGTGATGTCTTTGAATGGATCGATCAGGTTACAATAAATAAAATGTTGTCCTTATATTTTTTTTTTTATTTAAGTATTGACTTATCTGAGCTACAAACATTTTTGTGATAACTTATATGTTTTATTCATATACGAAAAAGTGATAAAAAAAAAAAATGAATAAAAAACAAACATAATTAAAGGCAATAATGACATAATTATTAAAAAAAATAAAGTTAATGAAAATGAAGCACTAACGATAATTATGGAAATTTATAACTGTTTTCTCTCTCAATAACATTCTTAAGAAGTTGGATAAATCTGTGTTGAAGCTCTGGACTCTCAGTAGACTTCGGTTCGAATCCGGCTGGGGGCAGAAAAAATATTTTGTGTTAAGTCAGGGATGGATTAACTCCGGGATTGGAAGGCCGTTACTGGAACGCAATTAACTACTGTCAAGTCTCATTTAGCTGTTCAGAAAGGAATAAGGTGGTTGAGTTTGAGACCTGAGAACATCAACTCCTTGCATAATAATATATTGTTGAAAATGAAAATAGATTTTCTTATCAAGTGCTGAACCGAAAATCTTATAACGAAGATTTCAGCAGTAAAGTTTTTTTTATTTTGAATACGCTTTTATTAACTTCACCTTTATGTAACGGAATCTTGCATCGTAATTTTCACCAATTTCCAGCTATCTGATTCTCTTGAAAATTTGCACACGTGTCAAGGACCAATGACAATACAATAATTGCACAACTTTGTTTTAATATTCTTACTTAGTCAAGTAGAAATACCCCCAAAAAGGGAGCCTGCCTTGCAAAAGGTGGAGAAGTAGGTTTTATGATTCGCTATGGTCCACATGGGTTCTGAGAATAAAATATCAAAAATGTGACTACATTTGATAAGCTAAACATTTTTGGTGGAAAAAAACCCAACATTTACGCATTTTTTTCAGATGTTTTAAAAAACATATACAAAAATGCTTTAAATCGAAAAATGTGACATTTTAAAATTAAAGTTTATTAATATGTGCGCCTAAAAACAACTCTTAAGCTGAATTTGATTTAGGCGTTTAGCCACAATCGACTATCGAAAATCGACGAATTTTGCCAATTTTCTCAAAAAGTTAGTTTTAGTCATATTCAAGAGTCTATAACACAAAAATGGCTAATCCAATTAAAAAATGTTATATACTAATAGTTGCAGATCATTAGATTTTGTCTAAGATAGGTTTAGTTCGGTTCGCTATTTAAGCGTGTTTTTTTAGATTTTAACGATATTTTTTTTTGTTATATATTTTTTATTATCATATTTATAATATATTTTTCATTCGCAAATAATAAAAATATCCGGACTGATTTACTTCCTAGGTTGTAAGATGTAATATTTTTTTTGTTTTTTTAAAGCATTATTTGCTTCGAGTGATAGTGAATAGTAAATTAGTATCGACATATTCTATTCTTTAAACATATTAGTTCATATAATTTAATTAAATGAATTTTTTTTCCGTTTTCTTTGTATATAGGTATATTTTTCTTAGCACTATTGTTTTTAGATTTGGTTGATATAGTTATAATTTACGTTAAAATTGATTTTTGCTACAGTTTAAAAAGTTAATATAATAAATGTAAAGCAATAACAACCATCAGCAGCTTTTTGAGCTAAAAACCAAACAACAGCAAAAACTTTCCAGGACCACCCTAAAAATAAATTTGAACTGATCTAGGTGGGAATCAAAGCCATTCGCCACAGAATCTGGGATCCTTGGGACCCCCACTCCAACCATCTCATATTTAATTAATAAATGAACAATATGATGATTAAATTAATTTAGAAATGAATGATCTTCACTGTAAAATGACACTTCCAAAGAGTGAATAAAAAACAAGTTCATAGTAAAAATGTTTTTATTTTTTATTTTTAAATCACAATTAGTTAAAGTAACTTATAAATAAATGTTTCCCCACCTCCTCATTAATATTAATAAATACCATGGCAACCTTAGATCCTTCTGGTATGAATAATTATTCTCAGTACACTTGAGGAAACAGGTTCTGATTCTCTAAAAAAATTGCCAGTCAAACGAAAGGGAAAGCTTGAATTGACGTCATAGAGGCTATTGCAACCGTTCTGGAGAAGCAGCCCGGGATTTTTGTTAGAATCGTTAATGTGTCATTAAGTATACATCCTTGTCTATATTCAGCCTAATAGATTGGTATTTTCTCAGTTTACTAACTGGATAGATTATCATCATTTGTGATTTGCATTATTCATAATATTTGGCATCTAACTAAAATGCAATCAGTTATTTCTCATTTTTTGTACATAATGATAAAAGTATAGTTGCCTGTTAAGATGAATGCAGAAGAAGAATCAGGGATGCAGTCAAAGAGGAACACCACGTTTAAGTAGAAATACGTGCCAACGTTTCGATCTGCCTTGCAGGTCTTCTTCAGGGCTGTAATAAACAAAATACAGATACGAGAAAAAAAATGAAAAATAAAATCATTGGTATTTCTACTTAAACGTGGTATTCTTCTTTGACAGCACCCCTGATTATCTTCTCCATTTTTTGTACATGTTTTAAACGCAGAACAATATTTTAGAATTATCATTAGAAAACCTAAAAATACCACTTAATCAGTTGAAGTATTCTTCATCATATAAAAGGATTAATAAATTTAGGAATTGATGCATTATTTGTTGTTTCTATTATATTGTACAGTCCCGCTAAATCGGCAGCCTATAAACCGGCATTCCTTATTTCTCGGCGAACCCGTGAAAATAATGAATTCCTTCCAACGGAATGAATTTCAGTTTATACAGACGACCTCAAGATGAAGCTGCAAAGATTCGAATTAAGTGTGAGAAGTAAACGAGTATCATGAACATTTTTGGAAAAAAGTAAATCCTGTATTTTCTCCATCAAGTAAAATGTTGTATTTATATATAAGAAACAAAAAAAGAAAAGATTCTATGTATATTATATCTTTGTTATTATTTTTGGCCCTCATTCCCGATAAGCCAGCATTTCATGAATTCGACACCCTTCCAGGTTACGCCAAGTTTGAAGTAATTTTGAGCATAGAAATGCCAGTTATATCAAATAATTCATCAGTTCTTGATTAGATCACTTAAGAATAACAACCCAGGCATCAATCATTTCTGGCAATGGGATATTTTCCAATAAATTGAATCAAAATATTAAATAAAATCTTTATAATATTTCACTGATCCCCATTGAACAGATACGTTACCAAGGACTCCGTTTGGATAAACGTTTAAGTTGGAATCCACATATCAGACTAAAACGACAAGAAACTGCTCTTCGTTTTCGAGCTCTTCAACATTTACTAGACAGACGTTCAAAGCTTCAAATGAATTACAAAAGTTTCATTCACATGACATTTATTTGGTCTATTTGGACATACAGAGTTAAGCTTTTAGGCTCCACTAAAACATCCAATCCTTAGAATCTAAAATCATATCGCCCATTTGCTGCAACAACGACATAACTCAAAAACAAGCTTTTGAGTTATGCCGAGCTTTTGACTTTATAATGGACTATTCACCCATATAGTTTTAGTCGGTAGAACGCTGTATTTGAGCTTCAACTATTCACTAAGGGAGAGCAGGATATGTCACCATTGTATGTCTACAGATCGTCCTGTACTTTATTCACAAGACTGTCCTTTTGCAAAATGGAAGGATCAATCTCAATGCAACTTATTATTGCACAAACTTATCCATAAAGTTCTTTCTACGTTGCTGGTTTGGCCCAAAACATATATCTTTCTTCCTTACTATGGAGTTTACTATGAAAGGATTGGTATTTGGTTTGGGCTAAATCAGCAACATATGGAACATTAAGATCTCTATGAATAAGTTTTTTTGTGACATACTAAGGAACGTGGAGGATATTACGAACGATTTTGGATTGTAAGGATTGGATACAAGAAGAATTGGATGCCTATCCTTTTATAGTAATTTCCAAATCCTCTCGATTCCACTAGTCTCCCAACTCCCCGTTCTAAATCTTCCATGCGTTTGAAAAGAAGATAGCCTCGAGACCTTTTAAATTTAGAACTTTTATTGAAGTGCTAATAATGACTTTAGTGCTATCTTCACATTTACTAGATAATTCACATATAATTTTATTTGATTGCATTCAGTTGTTAATTTTAATAAATAGCTTTTTAAAAAATATGATAATGATACTAGGCTGTTAAAAGAAAGATTCTATATGTTTGGGAATGTTTTTGAAATGAAATGAAATTAAAAAATAATCATTATTCTAGGACGTATTGTCTTTGTGTTTGTATTGTATAGTATTGGTTTGCATAGTTACATACAGCGCTATTTGTATATTAAGAACATGAGACATGTAAATACGGTTAATTGTAAATCGATATATAAATATCTTTAGTAAACATAATAACATAAGAAGGAGAAATGAAATAAAAGTAAAAAAATAAATAAATAAATAACCATGAAAAATTATGAAAAGATAATTACAGAAAATAAACTATAACTATATAAAATGAGTTTTATAGAATATATATATATATTTTTATATATTCTATAAAACTCATTTTAACTGCGTTGAGGCATAGGGTAAGTGGGAGGATTGAGTCTGCTAATTCAGTAAGTTCTTTGGGTTGGAGAAGTGCCTGTTTATTTAGTTAATTTATTACTTTACAAACCTGTCATATTTTGCATATTGTTCTCATATTTATTATACGTCATGTCAATAATAACAGCATTACTTTCTGCAAAGGTTATATTACGCGAGGCAGTGGCGTAGAGGTCGGATGTTATACAGTGTGCAATATTTATGCCACTGGTGAGAAAGATATACATCCCCAGTAAGAGGCAGCACTCACACAATTCTATTAGACCGTAAACTACCCTGTCAGTCGTGACAGTTGCCCTTCGGGGGCTGAAAAGAAATTGGCCTAACTGAATTGACCGTTGCTAAAACAGTAGTTAGTAACGCTCTGCTACGTCCAAGGGGGCACTTCTCTGTTTGTTTATTTTGTTGACGTAGTCAATATGATATATAGCAGTTTTAGAAATTATCAATGGTTTTAAAAATTCTATCTTCTTAATATATATAACTGTTTACATATATTTTTTCAAAACCAAAAATTTAATAAAATTGATTGATTGGTTTACAGTTTTATAATTACAGTAAAAAAAAATATACAGGGGCGTGTATTTAAATACCTGTACATGCTCCATGTAATTAGCATATTACATGTATCTAACATGTTTAGTATTTTTTAAAATATGTGAAATAAACAATGTTAACAAAAAAACAAAATTAAATGAAAATTTCTGAATAATAACTAACTAACACAAAACATAAGTGAATAAACACAAAACAAATAAAAACAAAACTAAAATCATCAATGAGTTCGGCTCCACGTCGTTTTTCGTCTTCTTCACTTCTTTGAGGAATTCTAAATCACATTCAGTGATAACATTTTTCATTTCCTTAAAATATTTTTAAAAAATATCCTTCCCTGGAAGCGGCCAATCGTCTCCTTTTAATAATATAGATGAGTTCGTTAAATGAAATCGGTTCAAGTAGGCATTACTTTGTCCGTGTTCAATCAAGAATTGGGTCACTTTGTAATGTGTACTTTTAATTTTGTCGTAGTAATATTACATTTGTATATGAATGATCACTGCAATATAAATTGATCTTTTTTTTATCTCCGTTTCTAAGTGCCTCTTAAGATTAGAGTGAGTGTCAATGAAGTATTTAAATAATTATATATCAATTTGGCAGAAGTGGAATCAATTAAAATGTTTCCTTATTGTAAATTACTGATTACGCACAGAAATACAGGTCAGCGATCTGAGGACCGTTATTTTTCTTATTTGGGGGTTTCATCCCTAAACTTTTTCGGCATAATAACTTTCCATTTCTAAATAAAAATGTTATTCAATAATAATTACTAATGCCGATACCAGCAGATGTTCAGCTAATGAGAAAGCAGATCGGTCCAATGACACTGATTGATATCTCGGAGCGAGCGAGATGTTTACTACGCAGCCGGATCTAGGCGGAATATCTCGCCGCGGTGGCCAGCTGTAGTGTTTGCTTACTGATAGTCTCCTCTTTGTTTTGCTTCGCGGCCTCTTTATTTATTTACTCCCACAGCAATCATATAAATAATCAGACAATCAGCAATTTTATTATTATTGTAGAAGTCAAATAAAATTAATAATAAAGCATTTATAATGAAAGTACTAACATCTATTTCAAATATTATAAAATTCAAATAATACTAATAATTAGTTTTTTATAAGGTAAAACAAAAAAAAAATGATATCAACGTAACAATCTATCGGAGTTAGAAGATATTATTTTAATAATAATATAGTAAATATCAGAGCTGTCGATTTAAATTTTCGAACACACCAAATTTAAAAACCAAGAAAGTTTCCGAATACTCCAACATAACTAGACAAGCTTTCAAAGCACCAAATCAATTACAAAAGACCTATTTCCATATAATTATACCCAATAGGACATACGGAGTTGAGCTTCGGAGCTCTACTAAGCTTTTTAAATTTTCTCGTATCTAGTCCATCGTAAAATCCTTAATGGAACAAAATCCTTATCATGCAACAAATATACTCGTACTTATCCATAAAGATATTAATTTTCCATTTTTTCTGATTCGGCCCAAACCAGGTATCTATCCTTTCATAGTAAACTCCATAACCACTCGAAGCCACCAGTTCCCCAACTTGTCTCAGCTCCTAATAATCCTCCCAGACATCTGAAAAGACGATGGCCAAGAGAACCTCTAATGTAGAACGTTTATTGAAGTGCTACTAGTGAGTAGTTCTTAACATGATATTGACATGTCTTTGTATCCATTTCCCTCAAATACCATTACTTAAAATTTATTCCTTATGAGTATTACGATAACCCTAAATAATAATGCTATCTTCCTAACTTTTTTTGTAGTATTAGATTTAAAAATTTAATAATTTATTCTTTTTCTCATAATACTGTAACTCAATTACATTTTAAGCTATTATGTGTAAAAAAAAAAAATATAGATTTGAAAAACATTTTACAATTTGACAATCCCTACTTTTAAATATATACATATCATATATCAGGCGAATAGATAAATACACGATCCTGGTATTTTACAGTTTATAGTACTATACTGAAAACATTTACTATATTTCAGTAAAAAAAATTCTAAATTTAATTATATTCATAATAAAATATGTCAGTTTTTTTTTGTATATGTTTCATTTTGTGGAGTAAGTATATGGAAACTGTCATTTGAATTAATCCCGGAGTAATAAGTGTCACGCAGGCCATTATAAATTGGGCAAGTGTAAATAATATGTCCGAGGTCTTCATTAGTTTTCATATTGCAAACCATACAGATTTCTTGTGGATTAATTTGTGTGATTTTATTTGGTGTTTTTTGTGATTTTTATTATATGTTTTCCTGTAGTTCTTAACTGCGCGACAATTCTTTTCTCTCATGTTTGGCAATTCTCTGTATGCTCAAAAGCCAAATGAAAATTACCTTCAATTTGTTCACTTATAACTAACGCCTTAAATTTCAGTAAACAAAATTAAAAATAATACACTCTTAATGTTGTTTTCTCGCCTCTTTTAATGTTATTAATCCTCCATATCGCATTTAGTTTTCGTTCGCCTCGCCGTTTCCTCATACGACGACACCAGCGCGCTATCCCCCCAGCCCAGAGTATTACATAAGAGGAGGAGAGAGGTCACTAAACCGACCAAAACAGAGTCTACTTGGCCGAGAGCCAGCTCAAGGTTTCGCTTCTCGGAAGTGGCTTCGCGTCACCCATTGACCCAACACTGTTCACCCTTGTCCTTCCTCTTCTGTATTTCTGCCTCTTCTACATCACATACGTCGGGTATTGTCCCCCTGTCATCGAGATACTTGGAAACGTCATCTTATCTTTAGGTCTTTTTAACGTTCTCAGTAGATTACGTCGATTGTTTCTGCATAGCCTTAGTTGTAAGTTCACCATTAGGAATAGCCAGTGTGGTCATCTTTAGCGTCACTTCACGCTTCGCCGGTACTTGTATCGCTAAGTTGTACTTTCTCTTTTGTAGTATCTGCAAGCATAACATTCAATTTCATATTTATCATTTTCTTTTTTTCCTTAATTAATTTTCATGATTGGAATATATAATTAAAATATTGTTTAACAGGTTCGAATCCCAATTGGGAGGGGCTAAAATTTATTTCGTCGTGGACCCACCAAATGAATCTTGACCTTACCACCCTAGCTGGAATAGGTCGGTAACCTGTAGGATAACCCGTCCTTCCTGCCCTAGTTGGAACACATAAGGACGTTAAGCCCAATAAAAAATGCAGTTCTTAAAAAACTATAGATCTTGGATATGTCAATCTATAATGTACTGCTTTTGTGTATAATGCGTCAAATTTGCGATCTGAGCAATACAACATAGCTAGAGCGTGTTAAAAAAGCTCAACACTTAAACAATTTAGGCAAAACGTGACTTTTTTTTTTTTATTCAGACCAATATAGGTCCTGAACTGTAGGTACTAAAAATATTACATGACAAAGAAATATTCTCTATTACATTTCTAATCAGGCAATGCCACTCAAATTTTCAATCGGAGTAAAAACCAATTGACGTAACATTCTAGTTTGCCATGGCCGTCCTTTAGGTTAGACCAGAAAACTATAGATTTCCCTCTCCCCCCAAAAAGACATATCCATGTCTTAAAAAATAAAAAAAATAAATTAATATATAGTTGATTTATTTATGTACAGTCTATTAATAAAATATAAATAACTATAAACAGATCTTTGTCGATTATCTCCAACTCTTCATTAAAAAAAGAATCCTTAGGGATTCGTTGGGTGCTTCTAATCCAGCATTTTCAACAGCGAAATATCAAATTATTAAAATATACTTCATAATAATAACATTAATTTGTTTAAAAATATTAAACGTCTCACTCAGCCTTCAGCCACTGCTTAAATCCTCACTGTGTGGGTAAGAATTAGAGGTCTTTAGCCCGAATTTAAATATGCTTGAATTTGCTGTTTTTTATTTTTTTTATTTGTGTATACATTTATTTATTTTTCATTTTATGTCAATGTTTTATTCAATTTTATTTCTCATTTGATTTTATAGTAAATCAGGCATAAATGCGTACTTAGAGCTTTACTTATTGAACTTAACTATGACAAATTGTAATATTATCTTAAATAAAAGTGTGATTCTCATAAGGGTAATCTATTATTTTTTAAATGTCTATATGGCTTTATACAACTTGCTTATTTGCAGTAAGTGATTAAACATTCTTATAATATTGGATATTAGAAGAGTTGGACGTAACTGGATCAAAGAGCTTTCCTTAGATTATATACATTGATTTTTTACTATTCATAACTTACTGCAATAACGTCTCATCGCCACTTTTTCAAAAGTTGACCAAAATATATATAAAACAAACAACATTAAACAATTTATGTATAGTTGTAAATTTGATTTTGGATATATAAAATCAAAAATACTGTTACTTTTTTATACTATTTTTCATTTTATCATATATCCTAGATATTGCCCTATATCCTGATCACTCTTGTCCACAGTAATCCAGACAAAGGAGACTCATTGTGTATATATTGTTTAATTTAAACATAAGTATTTAATTATTGGCGTCTTATTCTTATACTCTTTTGATCACGTGACGCATATAACGTACGCAGAGAGAGTTGATGCAGACGCGGCAGTCTGGAGTAGGCTTGGCCTTAATAGCGTTCAAGGAAAATAGGAGTTGTCCCTCATTGCCTGTTTGCTGCTGGCTTTGGTCTCCCAGGTTCAGTTTAATTGTTTTAAGATTGCTCATTTATTACAATTATAATGAATGATGTAACGGTGTACTATAAAAATAAAGCATAAATCTTACAAACTATTTTTATTTTTAAATCTATTTACTGAATTTATTTATTGAACTGTATTAATAAAAATACTACATCTTGTAAATATGATTACAGCGTTCATAATAACATGTCAATGCTACTGCTACTACTACAACTACCCACTGTTAGTATTTCAATAAAAGTTCTATATTAGTAGGTACAGAGGCCATCTTCTTTTCAGACACCTCGAAGAGTTGTTGGATATAGAATGAGACGCAAGTTGAGAGACTAGTGTATTTGAATGGTTATGGAGTTTACTATGAAAGGATATCTGGTTTGGGCTAAATCAGCAACATATGAAACATTAAGTTTTTTATGGATTAGCTTGTGACAAAGCATTAAGGATTTTTCGAAGAATTTTGGATTGAAAAAATGGATACGTGATGAATTGGATGGTTTAGAGGAGCCACAAAGCTCAACTCCTCATACCAAAATAGGTCTGATAACTGTCACGTAAATGAAAGTTTTGTAGTGAATCGGGAGCTTTAAATGGTTGCCTAGTAAATGTTGAAGAAGTCGAAGACGACGAGCAAATTTCCTATCGTTTTAGTCTTGTTTGTGGATTCCAAGTTAAACGTATATCCAAATGGAGCCCTAGATAGCGGATTTGTTCAACAGGGATCAGTGGAATATTATTAAAGGATACTGTCTGACAGGAAGTCGTAGGTTTACGACGAAGGGCTTATTTGATGAGATTTGTTTTGATTTATTTCAATTCTCCAATTTTGACACTATTCTCGAAGATATGTGATATGAGTTTAATTTATTAAATACAAACAAAAATAGATAACATAAACTTATAATTCCGAAGAATCTGATTATATCCATATACTTCCGGTTTTAAACTATCAATTTGAATTTTTGTAACAAAGAGTTTTGGCTTGAAGAGTTGTTTAAAGTTGGCTGAAGATTACATGTGACTTGTTGGTGTGGAGATATCTGACGCTTCCAAGTCTCTCTGGAAAAGATCTGTACACTAAGGTTAATTGAAAAATATAAAGATTTTTATTTTGCTATGGGTTTTGATGGATATATTTATCTATAATCTACTGTTTCTGATGAGGAAACTGTCCATGTCGTAAGTTATGTTGATAATTTCTGCTATCTTTCTCACAATAGGGAATTAAAAATGAAAAAAATATGAAATATGGAAAATGGTGAAATCTGATATACTTCCTCATACTTCTTTTTAGATCTTTGTGTTTTATTGAATTAATATTACAATCTATCTCACCTTAGAGCAATAAGTAAAATGTATGACAATGAATCTATTCACAAAATAAGTAAACTGAAAATTTCTTACGTAAGGGAAGTGGAAATGAGAAAACATCAATATGTGTATATATAAAACAATTAATCCATTTTTTCAACTTCTGTTTCACCTTTTCAGATTTGAAAAGACGAAATATCAATAGAATACAATAAACAACAGAATCTAAGTTGAAGTTGAAGAAATGGAAGTTTACATTTGAGCTGATAGCAAAGAGCTATCGATAAATGTGAAACTCGAAGTGAAGCATCGGAATCGATCTCGTAGTGCATTGCAGGCCGGGAAAATTTAGTGGACCATTTGGCACATTTACTGTTAACAATTGAGAACTTTTTATATAAAATTGCGGGGGAAAAAAACGACCTGCTCAGGTAAACAGAAAATATTCTGCTCTTCTTCATGTCAAGGCACTTCCACACATATCAAGAACTATATAAGCTGCAAGAGCTGAACATAAAGTTGCTTCTCCACTGATCATATCCATACCTATGTTTTACAGACTGAGGATTGATATGCTTGTTTTATGTTGATAGAATCGCATAGACAGTAAAACAACATATTTTGAGGAATAAAAGTTTTTTTTTTTTTAAATTAAAAATCTAACAATTATAATTGAAACCTTTAATTACATTCTGCATGTTACAACCCTATACAAAAACAAACAAACAATAAAGATATGAGGATATAATAAAAACAGGAAAAATGTCCTTTCCTCAATTGGGATTTTGTAATCTATTTCATTTTGCTTTAATGCTTTAAAGTTTCCTTCTTTTGCTCTTTCCTCGTGCCGAGTAAACTGCCTTTTGCTGACGTATCCGATCGCGTCAGTAACCCACCTCTTCGATGGAATTACTCCAACTTTCCATGACATAATTTAAGACCCTTTATTTCGTTTTCCTCAGTTGTTCCTTCGAGTGATTGCCGTCGTATCACGCCGTGCCAACCTCCGAGCCTTATGGACACCTGTTACCGCAAGAACGCTTTATAGATAATAAGAGGCATTAGCGTTTGATACAAAACAATTCACCGACCACAAATCAGCGGGATGCGAGTTATGACGCCATGATTCCGTCATTGCCTTTATTATTCTTAAGGGTATTTTCTCCCAAAAAGGCAGTAAGCTAACAGAGTGGTTATATGTGTTATAATAAAGGTATACATGTAGGTATACCATTCCTTGGACCCCTTTTTGAATAAGCATAAATAACAGATATTTATATCTAAATATTTCATTTCTCTTTTATTTTATTTTATTTTATTATTTTTTTTTTTGGTAGTGTCTTACCGAAACAAGTACCAATATTGTATAGTGATTAATTTATACATGTGGAACACAAAATGTATATTTAAAGGTTCATTTTGCTGTTCCATATGCGTATGTTTGATTCTTCCATATGAATTTTATGTTTATATATACAGTTTAGGTAATATATACAGTCGCTATTGCAGTTCATTTTCTTGGTGAATCGGATCCAAGAGCTAATGCGTCTTATTTAAATTAAGAAGCTTTTTAAAAGGAGGCATAAGCAAGCGATTACGTTTGCCTGTTTTGGATTTAATTCACAATTAAAAATTAATATAATTTCTAAGAATATGTAAAGGTATTTAGTGCTTGATTGTATGGATAGAAAACTGTAAGTTTAATTATTTACGTATATATGAGGTTATTTTCAAGTAATATCAGGCTTTCTATGTAAGATATATTTATCTACAATATTAAACAATACAATCACATAAAAATACGGTGTCTATACACACTTTCTTTTATACTAAGACTAATGCGATTTACGTACGACTCCAATAACTAGAATTATCTATGATTAATTACCAATGTATCGTCTGTGTCAAAATGCTTGCTATTAGAAATGTTTTTGTTATCGCTTTGCACATAGCACCGTTCCTGCTCTTGGAAACAGCGAGTGCAAGCAAGCACTTGGCATTCACACCAGAACAATACAATACCTTTTGGGACGAATCTGCAGACCTGGCGTTCTCAGCCCCTTCAAATGGTGCATTCCGATCTTTCAGCTCATCCGGACATCTATAACAGGTGTACCTCAGTCTCTCCCAACTCACTATCTCACTATTGCAACTTCAGGAATTCCAGAAGAATGAGTCCTGCTTTGTTACTATAATGGAACGACAGGGCTGCAAGTTATCTCTTTTTTAAATTCATATCTTGAGATTGACAACTGTAAATCAATATCCATCTAATAAATTGACTGAATCCTGAATATAATTCCCAAAAATTGTAAAGCAACTACACTAGCAACATTTAGTTTTTAATTTTTTTATTTTTTATAAATTTATTGAAATTTACAACTGTATAAAATAAGTAAACGTGTTGAAAGTGAATGCAATGGCATGTAAATAATATGTGAAGAAATACTCACTAGTAGCACTTCAATAAATTCTACAGTAAAAGGTCTCTAGGCCATCCTCTTTTCAGACGCCTCGGAGGATTATCAGGAATGGAATAGGAAGCAAGTTGGGAGACTAGTGGATTGGATTGGTTATGGAAGGATAGGTATCTGGTTTGGGCTAAATCAGCAACATATGGGACATTAAGATCTGTATT
Source organism: Euschistus heros (assembly GCA_003667255.2). NCBI lineage: Eukaryota > Metazoa > Arthropoda > Insecta > Hemiptera > Pentatomidae > Euschistus > Euschistus heros. Next base: position 948,903 of record RCWM02000376.1, on the reverse strand, counting down.
AGATCTAAGGACATTAGGATTTTTCGAAGGATTTTGGATTGTAAGGATTGGATACGAGAAGAAATAGAAGGTTCAGTTGAGCCCCAGAGCTCAAGTCTGTATGTCCAAATAGGCCTGATAAATGTCATGTAAATGAGTTTTTTATAGAAAATCGGAAGTTTTGAACATTTGTCTAGTAAATGTTGAAGAAGTCATAAACGACGAGCAGTTTCCTGTCGTTTTAGTCTTGTATGTGGATTACAAGTTAAAGTCCAGTTGAAGTCCTAGATAGCGAATCTTTTAAACAGGGATCAGAGGAATAGCATTTAAGTTTAATTACTAACTTAGATGATCCCAAAAGGACAGGTATCTGGTTCCTGCCAGATCAGCAACATTATTATATTTTGATTAGTTCGTTAGTGGCATAGTAAGGGGATTGATAATTATGGATTGGAGAGACTAGAAACGGGATTGTTTGATAGTAATGGTATTTTTAAAACTATTAATGTTTTTTTAATAACCTTCATATATTTTAAGACAAACTCTGCAGTGGTCGATTTTTGTTTTTCTAAGAGAATTTCTCCCCAAGTTTATTATGCGAGCAGGGGAATTGGGATCATGCATGGAATGATAAATAAACAAATATTTTTGTTTAAAGAATCATACAGATTAAAAAAAAAAGAACGGTCATGTTATTTCAAGGATATATTATATAATTGCTATATCAGGGATAATATTTCTTCCAAGCTCTCAAGACCAAAATTGGTGGCAGAGTAGGTTTGAGTGTCAGGCTCTTAACCACGGCGCTAGTGAGAACTGATAAACATTAATTTTATGGCGAAACTACGGAATATAACTCGACCTCTTGACTAGAAAAGGTGATAACTTGTAGAATATAGTACACATAAGATGCTAAGCCCCATCAATCTTACAGGAAGCTGGCTGAACGATTATAAATACATATAGGTATAAGCTCTAATTCGACATATTGAATTAATATGAAATTTTTTTCTATTTTCCTCTTTTATTTATTTTTTATTACCGTTTTAAATTTTTCAAATTTATTCTATCATAAACTCCCGATTACAAGAAAATTAATATAAGCTTCTTTAAATGGAAGTTTCTTTAAATACTTTCATGTAATATGCACAGAATGAATATTCGCTTGGAAGTATATAATGAAATATGAATTTCAATTGTTAATGATTGATCTTATTATAATGTTTTGAATTTTCTCCAAAATTCATTCATTTACTCCTTTGTCTAAATATTCGAACAGCAGTTATTCGCATGCTATTTTATAAAATGATGAATCTTGAAATATCATAAGCGTCATGCATTCGATGGCAATGGAATAAAAACAATTTATTACATAAAACGCTTAGATCAGTAACTCATTACATAGTACAAGGTTACGGACGGGTTGCTTCTGCAGGTCGGGGAAAACCTGAAAGATGAACCTTGAGGCTGCCTAAATTTCTTACCGCGAACTTTTACATTTAGTTCAACTGAATTATGTTTATTAATAGTTTAATTATCAATAGTTTGACATATTACGGTTCTTATAAACATGTACAGTATTTTTTATTTTTTGGCGATTTTCATAAGTAATATGAATTGACTGTTCATAGTCATTGGCCTATCTGCGTGTGGAAAAATAATAATGATGCCTCCGTTAGTGAAACTTTAGCGGTTTAGTTTTTGATTGTTATTTGAAGAACTTAGTACTTATAACTTATTCAAATTTGGTGGTTTATATTATTCAAGGTCGTGGTTAAATAACCTGTATAGCAAATTTCTGATGTTTTTAAAACTGGGGATGTATGTCTAAAATCCGTGGAAGTGGCAAATAACACAATCCAAAAAAATGTAAAACTTTTTTTAACTTTAATAGCTGATCTTTATAGATTTTTATGAGGTAAATCCAAATCTAGCCTTAGAGTCTTTGTATCACACTTTGGTTTTGAGCAATCTGTATCCTATTATATAGTGTAGAACCCCTATACGGTACTTAGGCAAAATTATGAAACGATATAAAAATGTTATATAATGTGTTTATACAGGTTTCAATTGTCAGCTAGAATTGCATTATAGTTTCTTTTTCTTTTTTATTTGAAGTTTCTTATGTAGCTTTTTATATGAGTGGGTGAATCTCTGGGTGAAGTGACCAGCAGTCCCCTAGCATGTTTGTGTACCTACACCGTGTCCTATTGGTCCGATGGTGAAAGGAAGGTTATAGGATACTCAAAACACTGCGAAAGTAGCAATCGTTAAAATGATTTTTTGTCTCCCTCCATATTTTGGGAACAGCAAAGGTTTTTTTCTATTTTTTTTTACCTAAGATCTACGCATACATAATATCTCTTAAGCGGTGCCCACGATTTATCCTGATCACCAAGTCTAGTTCCAAAGTATGACAGATAAACGTTCTTCACTAAATCTGTAATCACTTGAGGTACGCATGATGGTATAGAAGGATCAACACAACTCGGATTGATGAATTAATTGTCACTTCTGTTGGGATTATGTTATAAGAAAACTAGTTTCGAATGTCAAACATTCAAAACTAGTTTTCTAATAAAATAATCCCAATAGAAGTGGCAATTAATTCATCAATCCTAAAATCTGTAATGTTTCTTAGGTGCTTTTTAACCACAAACTCACTACAGATGTAACAAAAACTGTCAGCTGAATTTTTACAACCGCTACCAGTTGTAAAAACTCATTTCTCCAAGCACATGTATAGGAAACATGAAAGTTAACAGGCTAAGAGGTTAAGTTGACAGTAAACAGAATATCAACTGACAGCAGAAAAACATGATCAACCTTTCAGCCACAGTAACAGCTTCATTAGATCTAACAGTTGTTAGAAAATAATAGCTTAATTTTGAAATTGAACTGTAAAGCGTTAAAAAATGGCGAGTGATACAGCTTTTTAAGTTTCATATTTGGATTCAGCACCCTAAACTTCATAACAATAATGTATTTTCTATAGGGACGGATTTTCATCGTTGGCCTGTGTAATTCATCATCTGTACTCATCTTTTTATACCGTTATAACTACCTCAAGTGGCTGTTAAATAATCCCTTTTTGCGAATATTTAATCTAAGGTTTGATAAAAAGTTTCATACAATCTTTTTTTTTTTTTTTTTTAAATGATCAGGAAAACAAACTCATGCTTTTCTCTTGTTTGTATCTGATGAAAAAGTAAATTGGGCTGATCGAAAGTTGCTATTGTTCATATTTTACCAAAAAGCTGAATATTCTGCTGGTTGGATTGCAGAAAAGACACGAAGTGTAGGAGTACAGAGCTTTCCTACCCTTTGTTCTTGGTTGGCATTGAGGTGCCGCAAAGGATGCCCGTCGGTAGGAAGTCACTGACTCCACTTCCGTCCTATACTAACGCCCCATTCATCAAACATTCCTCATATCTCCCGTACATGTCGGACAACAATCCTCCAGATCGTGTCCTTATTCTCGTTTTCTGCCATAACATTTGAGCAATTAATCCATAAAATAGCTAATCGGTAAGAGACAAAAAAATAAATTATACAACTATACATCAAGTTTCGCAGAAAATAGTTGTATTATTATATTTCAAATAAATTGAGTGTAAAGCTGCCCGCATACGACTCAATAATATGGATCAATAAAGTATCAGGATACTACTATCAACGAGGCGCTCCACCAAATTTTTGTTATTATTTCCATATATCTTTATTTTTGTATAGGTTTGTAACATGTAAAATATAATTAAAGGTTTCAATTATTAGTTTCTTTTTTCCTTTTTTTTCATTCTTTTATTCCTCAAAATATGCTTTTACTGTCTGTACAATCCTCATAGTATAAAACGTAGGTATGGATATGATCGGTGGAGAAGCAACTCTATAATCAGCTCTTGCAGCTTGCTCTTGATATGTGTGGACGTGCCTTAACATCAAGAAGAATAGGATATGTATTGTTTACCTGAGCAGGATGTTTTATATAAAAAGTTTTCAATTCCTAAAAGAAATCTTGCCTTGATATCTTGCCTTCTTAAAATTGAAAAGTTGAAACATAAGTTAATAACATGAGTTAACTAGGATTTAGTGTTTTATAAATCCATTTTTTGTTCTATTCTCGCCTCTAATGTGTGGAAGTGTATCACAAGTTGACAACCTTAATTTTTACATGGATTTGGTGTTTTATATATTTTTATTTTGTGATTTTCACTTCTCCTAACTGAGTTTACATATTTTGTAAATGGATTCTTTGTCATCCATATTACTTATTGCCCTAAGGTGAGACAGATTGTAAAATTAATCCAATCAAACACATTGAGCTAAAACGAAATGTGAGAAAGTATGTTAGAAGTTTTATATTTTCGTATTTAAATTTCCCCTATGTGAGAAAATATAGCAAAACTTAACAACATAACTTACAACATGTATTTTTTTTTTGTATGTATTTATAATTTGTTATTTCCGGTTCGCTAACGTGATAATGTTTATCAGATGTTAACACTACTTCTGTTTTAGTTCTATATTAATTCTGATTTACTATAATATAAATGCAACATTGATTTAGTGTTTTATATTTTGACATTTCCACGTAGTTGTATCCTTATTTCTCATTTTAATATGAGAATTCATAACAGAGGTTACTATCAATTTGAACATGGATAAAGCGTTTGTGTGTAAATGAAGGAGAATAACACTCCTCGTCTAAAGGTAGCGACTAAAACATCGAAATTAATGGGAAAAAGGTTAGGACCAAAAAAGGGTTGGAGCGCTTCGTCGATAGTAGTACCTTGACGCAATATGAGGGAAAAAACGGTGACCCTCAAAGGATTCAATAATATTGATCAACAAAGTATCCGTTTCAATTGTCAATTGCCAGGGATGAGGGATCTACTTGTTCTAATCGCTTCTGTTCTGACCATCAAGAAGAGGAACGAACAGAAGGAGGTAAAGGACAGTGGACAAAAATATGTTTAACTAGAAATACAAGACACGGATGTGGAGAATTCAATAATGAATCAAATGACTATAAAATGTTTTTTAAAGAATGGATGAAGCACTGTTTCAGCAGCTAGTTGCATTGGTTTCACCATTCATAATAAAGCAATTTAGAATTATGAGGGACTTTCCCCGGCAGAACGACTTGCAGTCAGAATAAGACCTCTAGTTACAATAATTATGTTATTATTGGACGTGTCAATAGTGTTGTGCTACCTAATTATTTAAATATCACAACACTATTGGCAAGTCTGCTGTATCAATCGGTTCCTTGGGATCGACTTTTTATCATCGATTCTCGATACTTATTCTTTTCTCAGGAATCGATGGAACCGTGAATCGATTTTTGGAATCGCTTTATGGTATCTTAACCTTATATGTATTCCATAACGACTGCTTATGTGGATGTTATTGCCTGGACGGGGACTTTCCGATGATGTAACATCAAAAACTACGACCAGACACAAGTAGCTAGTTGCTTACTTGTATGTTAAGCTTTCTGTAAGATCAAGCGGTTGTTGGATTGTCTTATCACGGATTCTTGTATCCCTTTACTATTTAGCTTGACGAATCGCGGTGAATAATTCTGCAATGGTCCCTGTACAAATTATATATAAATCACTGATGGGCTGCATTAGCGGCACAACTCAAAAAATAATTTCTTGAGATATGTGGGTTTAAATTAAAGGAAAATACATAAGAAATGCTTTAGTTTGCTGAAACGAGAGAAGGTATAACTTGGAAGTAATCTCGTTTAAGCAAACTAAAGCATTTCCTATGCATTTCCTTTAAATTCCGTTATTCCTTTTCAGAAATGCCTTCACGATGATCACAATCAACCTATTTCCCTGTTTGATATGCAATTGCTTACTCAGAATATCGAGTCATGCGGACTGTTAGTCTGCTAAAATCTAGTTTCCTGTAAATCCACCTTACCTCTCAAATTCGCAATCCTCCATTTAAATTTACATACTTATTTTATAGATTTTGTGTTCAGAAAAACCTAAAGATACTTTTGCTCGAAGGAATCCGTTTTGAAATAAGGATATGTAATTATCCTTTATTATAATTTCATTATATGTTACTATACTGAACAGTCAATGAAAGATTCATTTCCTGTCACCAACGAAATTGGACTATTCATCTCATTCACGAATTTCTTGGAGTAGCGATTTTCTAAGACATTGCGATAAGGTATCATGTGTTACTGAATGAACTTCCTGTAGTGAGATAGCCGAGATATCTAGCTATACATCATGTCACAGCTGATTTATAGTTTTTTTATTGCTATTTTTCATAAACCTTAAAATTACAGGTTTACAGGATATTTAATCTTTTTTTTTTTTTTTTTTCTAAAACTCTCAAGGTTACTTTTACGAAGATCCCTTATATCTTCTTTTCTACTTCATCGTTGTGTTAGTTTCTCTTTGCTGTTTTGATAATTTTATCAGTCTATCCGAAATTATTTACTTTGGGAATGTCTATTTCACGCAACTTTTGATTACTTTGAGAGTCTTTGTACAAGTCGAGCTAGCGGTTCTGAATATTATTAATTTGTACTTTGAATTGTATCAAATATTCTCATTCTTCGCCTGATAAACGTTCGTCGGTTAAATGTTTATTTTTATTCATGACTATCAAGTTATTATGTTTTCCTAATTTCCTAACAATAATTTTGCCACAATAGAAATTTACAAATCCGTACTAAAATATAAATTTTTCACCTAATGAGGACAGAGAATATAACTAGTAAAACAATGCAGACTTAAGTACTAAGCTCTTTTAATCATCAGGGTGAAAATTAAAAAAGAAATACCTATGACCGAAATGTTGGCATGATAAAATGATGAGTTGCTAATTTTTGCAATGGTTATTTTTTATTTCATTAAGTGATCCCACTGAAAGCTACAGTATATATGTTATATTTATTGTATATGTTTAAACAGAATTTTCATGTTGCGTAATGTTTGATTTTAAATGTCATTGTATGGCAAAAATTTTCGAAATTATTAGAGTTTGAAATTTCATTCTGTGAAATTGTTTTAATTTAAAAAAAAATGTCTACGAAAATAGATTTTTTATTAGTTGATTATTTGGTGATATCAATTGGTGGCATTTAAATTAAAAAAAAAAAAAAAAAAAAAAAAAAAAAAAAAATGAATCTGATGTTGAAGAAGTAAACCATACTGTATCTCTCTATGTCAATTCTTAAATTCATAAAGTTTTAAAAAAAAATTGTTTTGTCTACTCCAACATTTACTAGAGAAACGTACAAAGATCCCAATTCATTACAAAGTCTTATTTACAAGACAGTAATTGGACCCATTTTGACATAGTTAAGCTTTAGTGCTCCGCTAAACCTTCTAATTCTTTTCTTATCCAATCCTCACAATACAAAATCCTTCGTAAAATATTTAATGGCAAAATAAAATAAAAAAATAAGAAGTTATACAATATTAAAAATATAATAAAAAAACAAGCAACAAAGGTATTGTAAAATCATAAATACTTCAATATTGTTTAATAGAAAAAAAAAATTAAGAAATATGAATTTTAGATTTGTTAAAGTTATTTCATTATTTCAGAATTTTTAAAAATATTTTCAGGTCTTCAAATAAATTTCTCATCAAACATTGTCCATCCACCGGGCAATGCCCTAGTTTCTGTACAGTTTCTGCCTCTACTATAGTTTTGTAGTCAGTGTGTAGTCTGCATTCATATATAAGGAAAACTATCATTGCCCTGTGATTCCTTGTTTAGTGTAGAATTCGATCCAGGAGTCTGAGTTATTTTATTTTATATTATTTTAAACGGTAGTGAATATAAATTTCTAACCAAACTTTAGAATTTTACAATATTATAAAGTTTTATATTCATATGTTTCGAAATATTTTTACCATTTTGTAATAATAAGAAAGCGATAATCTTCTTTTTATCTTAATATCGTTGTTATCTAGTTTTGCTTACATCTAGGAGGCTTGTAATCACCGTCATGTAAGCTGGTTTGTTTTGAAATAGTGGGGACTAGTTCCTCTGAGATATAAAACTAGGTCAAAGGCAAGGACGTTTGGTCACAGACCGACTACTTGCAGCAATCCTTTCTTTCTGACGACCCAAGAGAATGTTTTCGAACAGCTTTTTGGCGAAAGGATCGACAGTGGGTAGTGGGAGTCAATGACTCTACTGTTTACAAGGTTCCCTTCCCAGCACCGCTTGGGGAATTCTAGCCGCAATTTCGCAGAATTTGGTGTTACGTGTCTACATTGCAATACAGTTCTCTGGCTTGCACAAAATGTTACAACCGTTAGAATAATCTACCTATATTAGCAGCGATCATTTAATGAATTAACTACGTTAAATAAGACTACAAATATCAGTTCGTTTAAATGAGGTATATGAAATCAACAATACTTATTCATAATCTTATCTGATAACGTATTTACTAGTAGCATTGTGTTTAGTTAAAAATATACGCATTGCATTAATAATATTAAATAATTAATAAATAGCTGTAGTAATAGGTAACTCTTTATACCTATCTATAGATCATCCAATATAAGTTTAAAAGAGTTTAATTCTGCTATAATTTTTTTTTTTTTTTTTTTTTTTTTCAATATACATTTATTGAAATTTACAACTGTACAAAATATGTTCATCAAGTAAATGTATTGACAACGATCATACTAACAAGTTAAAACTTGAAAAGAACTACTCATCAGTAGCACTTTATTAAAAATTTCACATTAGAAGGTCTCTAGGCCATCTTTTTAAACGCCTCGGATGGAGGGTTATCGTGAATCGAGTGAGAAGCAAGTTGGGAGGCTAGTGGATTCAAGTGAGTATAGAGTTTGCTATGAGTGGATAGGTACCTGGTGGGGGCTAAATCAGCAACTCATGGAACATTAAGATCTTTATGGATAAAGATAATTGTATTATATATTATGATATACTTTATTTATTTTTCTTTTATTTCTTATTGTATATATAACGTGAATTTATCCATAAAGCTATCTATATTACTTATCGAAATATTTGAGGAAGATTGAAATACTTTCTCAATAAAAGATTGATTATTAAAAAAAAGTTGATAACGGATACCTATTTTTTATCCCGATGTGTATTAATATATCTAGAGAGAAGAAATTAAAAATAAATTTATTATAAACAAATAAAGAGATTGAACCATAATATTAAAAAAAAAAATTAAAACAGACTTGCAAATATAATTATTATTAACAACAGGAAACCACAGTACACTGACAAGGTTTTATATATATAAAACTATCGTCACTTTTTATCAAATACATCCCATGAGGAAATAATATTTAAAAAATTTAATTTTGAGATAAGTAATTTGCCTCCTCTGTTATCATTAAGTTAAATTAAGCAATTTCTATTAATATTATAATTATATAAAATCAACTATATATATATATATATATATATATATATATATATATATATATATATATATATATATAGTGATAAAAACTAATTCGAAATCAGTTATTGATACCCTAAGGATATATTTTAAAATATGGACAGAATAGAAAGTATTTTAACATTTTATGGTTACATAACTTGTATGGTTTAAAAGGAATTTTTTTGAATTTTTTTATTTATTTATTTTTTTTTTGTAATGAATCTGTTATTTTTTAATTTCTTAGTTAGAGCGTCAACAATTATCTGAGGTGTCAATAACTGTCTAGTTTATCCTATTAACGATTTCATATTTATTTTTTTAGCAGAATAATTTTTACTAATATTTTTTAAAAATTTAATTAACCTGTTTCTCAATATTTTTCAACTTAATTACAAATCAATTTGGATAGTTTTTCATCTCTTAAAAATATTTTAAATAACTATATAATAGTAACAAATATAATTAAATAAGTAAATAAATAAAAATATATTCGCAGGAGAGAGGTTTCATCGCCCTCTCCCCGGCCGCCTACTGACCCATATTTACGAGCCTGGAATTCCTCAACACCTTTCCTCATAAGTTCACCTACAGCTCGGCTATTGCACAACTCATTCACTCATTCTTTCATTCATGAGTCGGTGAAGACCCCAGCTCCCGGGATAGCGGCCGGACCTACACGTGTATTCTCCGCACTGTTTCCTCGATCGCTTCTATTTCTGTATCACTTCCTGGTTATATCTCTAATTTATTTTTATTTGTCTTCATCTCTTGTACGACCGAGATAATTGTATTTATTGTTATAATTACAAATATACCAATTGGCAATATTTATTTTTGAAGCTCTGGGCGGTAAAAATGAAAAAAAGAAAAAAAAGTAATCGATGATAAAAACAATAATAATCCTTTGAAAAGTCAATATTGTTTATTTTATTAATCCCACATATTTTCGAATGAACTCTCTAATTTATTTTTCATTTTGATATGTTTTTTTTACTGTAGAATAATGATGATGTAGATAGTTGGGATGTGCAGTCATGGAAATACAATTAAAAATATTAAATTATTATGCCGACGTTTCGGTCTTCAATGTAAGCCTTTATCAAAGCTTCATTTTTAATTTTCACTAGAGGTACTCATGATGGTATAGAAGGATCAATACAAGTAGGATACATGAATTAATTGCCACTTCTTATAAAACATAAAAAAATTTATAGCACATCAGTACTATGCAACATTGATTCCATGTAACATGTTACATTCATGTATCTTAATACCGATGTGTTGATTTTTTTATGCTTTATAACTGAAGATGAATGTTTAGTATTCGAAACTAGTATTCTAATAAATTAATCCCAATAGAAGTGGCAATTAATTCTTCAATCCTAATTGTATTGATTCCTCTACACCATCATGCCTACCTCTAGTGAAAATTAGGAATGAAGCTTTGATGAAGGCTTGCATCGAAGGCCGAAACGTCGACATAATAATTTTATATTTTAATTGTGTTTCTTACAGTTGTAAATTTCAATCAATAAAAGAGTAAGCAATTGTATTTCCATGACTGCACACCCCAATTATCCACATCATCATTATTTTAGTTTAGCATTGGAAACTAGTATTCTAATAAAAAAATCCCAATAGATGTGGCAATTAATTCATAAATCCTAATTTTTAATTTTTTTTCCAGGACTGCACAGTCCAACGACCTAATTTATGTTTCTACATATTAGAATATCAAAAATTTTATTTTGCAAAGTTTCATGAAAATGACGTATATAAACAAATTAGTTCTAATTATTGTATTTTTTTGTTAAATATTTTTTGACCATCGTAAGAAGAGATTTCTCTTGGGTGTTTTATTAATCAAAATCCTCCCCATTACGTTTCTAAAAACCTGTTAATAACTTTTCTATGCCCCGTGAATAGAGGTTTCAGTCATCGGTATTAACTATTTTCACGAAACTATTTTTTATCGAATTTTGATAATGAATTTTGTTATCTCTTGACAAATGGTCCGCGTCAAATTTTAGTTGATTGGTGAGAGGTAAAATTTAACCGAGTTTAATATCCAAGAACTGACATTCTAAAGGTTAAAGATAAAAAGTATTTTTACGTTATAGGTAACCTAGAAGTAAGAATAAAAAAATAAAAATATATATACTAAACAACCATCAATAATTTTATAAAAGAAATAAAATTTCCTCTTATTTAAGCTCTAAGTTAGTTATTAGTGAAATGAGGTTGAGGTAACATCCTAATTTATTTATTCAAATAAATAATTGAAATAACTATAAAATTTAATAAATAATATTTGATATTTTATAAAAACAACCATAGACCATGGTATTCAAAAGAGCAATTCTTCAAAGTTTATCCCATATTATAACAGCATTTTTTGTTAGCTATTAAATAATTAATGATATTATACTGTTATTTAATTATTTAATAATATATTTAAAATATTGAAATTAAAATTGTTAGTTAACTAATGAATAGGAGGAAAAACATCTTTTTTAATCTCAATTGAACTAAATAATCTTTCATTTTGAAAGATCTATTAATATATAGCTTTTTATCATAAAATAAGTGATGTATATATTTATATATACATACATATTATATAATATAATTACAATCTAATCCTTAATATTACTGTAAAAAATACACATGTATATATAAAAGACTTAAGGAGGAATAAATCAGTTTATATCCAGCTATTGTGAACAAAAGTTTTAGATGCATAATTTTATCGATTTTTTTGTTTTATTAACCACTCAGAATTTAATTGAAATATTGTTTAATAATGGTGTAATGGAATATATTTTAAATTATCTTATTTAACATATTCATTCCGTAATTAAATAAATAATTATAATTCTTTATTAATGCGGGGTCCCTTAAGAATAAAAAATAATGTCCCGACAGGGGTCTTGGGAGCCTTAAAATGAATATGAAATGATATTATTTAAAATATAAAGACAAATAACAACAATAATAAAATAAAAACACAAAAGAAAGATTATTAAAATATTTCGGATTTAAAATTAGGTTAAATAAATATTTCAAAGTTGTTTTCCACCAGGCGTGTCGGCTATACCATGCCGCATAACAAACTATCCTTGCTTTAAGTTACATTAAACAGACTGCCGAAGGTTTAATGATATTTTTTTGAAAGTCGTTTTCAGTGTATCTGTGTGTTGTTTTTGATTAACAATATCATTTTTATTTTACATTTTAACAACTTTTGTTTTACGCTACCGTTCATTGCTGAAAAACTATATTAGCTTTTGCCTTTACTCATCCTTTATTATTTTTCAATAGCACAAGCGCTGTTTGCCAACAAGTTCTATCTCTTACACTACTCTTCATTATCTTGTAAACGATTGTCATAAACTTAATGATGAAGCTTCGCACTAATTTTCTTTGAATAAATTATAGTTTTGGAGGCAAATCTGTGATTCCATTGAACTCAGTATTATAACTTGGCGCATGGACAATTTATGTAATTAATTTCGTTTTAATAATGCTGTCCTAAATGAAATTTATAAGTCATTAAAACTCAAAAAAGTCTTTAGAAATTAAAAAAAAAAATTAAATAAATAAATTTAAACTTAAAAGATCTTTGTTTGAAGAGACCTGAGGTCAAATTTATTTTTAATTTGTGCTCAGGTAATGGGGAAAGGCCGGTGCGTTGAGAGTTCTTTTTTTAATTTCTTTTCATTTATATTCGATGCTAATCTCTTCTAGGTATTGGTTCGCGGGGAGCCAACTACGAAGGACAAGACAGTATTAAACTTGGAACAAGACTTGAAAAAAATTTTAATAATTTATATTTAATTTTTTTCTATTGGTTTAATCGATCAGTAATTATTTAAATTAATTTGAATCTCTAAGTTATCCAGATGCAACTTGATTGCTTCTCCTGTAAGGCGCTTCGTTTTATTACTCATGTCAATATAGATAGGATTTTATAGAATATATTCCAATATTTTTTATTAGTTTTTTTTTCTAAAACGTAGTTTTAGTATATTCTATAAAAATATAATAATTATACCAATTTAAGATTCAAAGGGCTATAATTGAAATAGTTAGTTGATAGATTTTTCAATTTTATTAAAATTTCTTTGTAAATCCTATTCCAACCCAGATTTTAATCCTACGAAGTTTCCTTTTCGTATTGCTACCTTTTTATTACATTTCAATAAAGAATTAATATTTTTTATTTTGTTTAATATTAAATAAGTAAATTAATTAATCTTTACTAATATCATAATCATTCTTAAAGATCAGTGATTTATTACAAAAAAAAAAACATAACATACATAAAAAAAAAAAAAAGGATTCCTTTTTAAAAATTAAACAAACTGTAAAAATAAATATGAAATAAAAATTATGATCAATAAAGGCCATTAGGATTGATGAATTTATTGTCACTTCTATTAGATTTATTTTATTCGAAAACTTGTTTCGAAAGCTTAACATTTATCTTCAGTTCTAAAACTCAAAATTTTCAAAACATCAGCACTTTGTTACATGTATTATATATACTAAAGTATATATAATACATGTATACAAGAAATCAAAGACATTGGTACTCATCTAATGTAATTCTAATGAAATATATCCAGAGTGAAAGGGGAAGCCAGGTAGGTTAAATAGATTGGTCTAACCGCGCTCGGTACAAAAGATCGTGGGTTCGAATCCCACCTGGTTAAAATAGGTTGGTAACCTGTTGGATAACCCGCCCTTCCTACCCTAGTTGGAGGGTTTATTGGACCAATAAACAACAATTAATAAAGACCATGTTTTCATTTCAATCTAGTTTTCAGTGTAAAAATGTAAATGAATAAAAATGGATGGCTAGTCGGCGCCTATCTCAAATAATTACATATCTCAAAACTGTCATCAGCCATAGCAGTATGGGTTGCTTCTTAGAAATAGACTTCTAGGATCTAGGATCATCGATTTTCGGCACAGATTGTTTTCTTAAGAATTGGTCATCATCGAGAATCGACATATCTCTGATTAAAATGTTTACCAACTGCTTTTTTCCCCATTAATATAGATTAGTAATAGCAGCAATTCAGATTTTTTCTTTTTGTAATTTTTAATTTATTTAAATAAAGCTCTCGTTGTAATATAGGTACTACCTGGCACCATTTTTCTTCAATACCTAGGTAACACTTATCTCACGTTTCAGTTCTAATTAACCTTATACCTTTAATTATTGCTAACCATTCATCATTTACACCTATTTAAGCAAATATCTTCGTCAACATTGTGAACGCTCAAATGTCACACCAGCGGCAGATTTTTGTCAGTTAATTTCTAGATTGATATAAATTGATAGATACGGTTTTCATTGTAATTCACCTTAAACAATGGGGGTTGGGATTAGAGGCAGTGGGTTCTGGAGCTAAAGGTTGGGATTAGAGGCAGTGGGTTCTGGAGCTAAAGGTCAATGTCAGTAGGCGTCAATTAATAAGTCCTAAGTCATAGCATGAAAATCCACTTACCCAGTTTTCCCTGTTAGGAAGATTCTATAAACAATATAATATAACTTTATTTATTTATTTTTATAGAACCTCTTGAATAAACTTATTTTTCCAATTATTATTTTTTTGACATGGATATGTGGGGTCTATACTTTTTTGATATAACATTTTTTTCACAATCAAAAATGTAACATTCGACACTCGCTCTGTTGCGAAAGTTTGCCGAAAGTTTCCTTTTCAGACAATTAATAAAGAATATTTTTTTTATATAATATTTGTCTCTAGAGCCGACTGTTTAGAATCTAAATTGGTTTGTTTGAAAAAAGTCACGTTTTAACGTTTTTTTTTACCCTCAACAAAAATGGAACATTTTTCGCCCTCTGTTGTTGTTGCTCGGATTGAAAATTTGTGGAAAGTTTTCTCATCAGAAATTTAATGGAGAATCTTTTTTGTTATATCACTTCGTCACCAGGACCTACCGTTTAGGAGCTGTACTGGTTTGAATGACTGAAGTCACGTTTGAGATTCCTATTTTATCTCAACTATGTTTATTTCGGATAATCATAAATAGTTAATTTAATTTAATTATTATTTGAAGTAACTAGATCCTATTAATTCTAAAATGTAAACTTGGAAAAGCAGTCGATTATAGATAGATGCATCCGTGATTTTATTTTTTGTTTTTTACAACAGGAACCACAATTGTAAAGAACGAAAAAATAATAACATCCTCTGATTTTTATAGTTTTAGATTTATTTATTAATATTTAATGAATAGGAGATATCTAAATGAATGTAGAAGAAATGTATGAGTGATATTTTCTTATACATTTTAATGAAATACAATCATATATTGTTATTTTCAACACCACCTATTTGAAGGTTTTTTATATATATATATATATATATCGATAAATATCTTGACTGTTACTATAAAATGTTTAATAAGGTTCTTGAGGTTTAGTCAATAAATAAAAACAACTATTTTGGCGACGTTTCGAGACTATATTGTTCTCATCATGCCCTACAGTGAAAAAACAGGTTATACAAGTTATTTCAAAACATAAATTTAGCTAAAATATAAATATATAACAACATGTGTTAAAATAATAAAAATATATATAATTACAGTAGTTTCATACTCCTCTATATTCTGTAATTATATCTATTTTTTTTTTATTCTAACACATGTTTGTATATACTTGTATTGTAGCTAACTTTATGTTTTGAAGTAACTTGTATAACTTTTATAATTTTATTGTAACCTGTTTTTTCACTGTAGGGCATGATTATGAGAACAAGATAGTCTCACACATATATTCACTCATAACATATTTCATATAGTCTCAAAACATATACACCAAACCTTATTAAACATATATATATATATATATATATATATATATATATATATATATATATATATATATATATATATATATATATATATGCTCAAATTGACATAAAAAACTTTATGACATAATCATAAATCATAAATCATGATTCATTTAAAAATAAATTAATTTAACCTTTAAATTTTAACATTTTTATATTGAAGAATTTTTATTTGTCATCCATTATAAAAATAAATTTGAAAATTTACCGAGTATCAACTTCATTCTCCATTGGATTCAAGATTACGCAAAGCATTAACAATAGAATATTTTATTTATGAAGCTTCAGTCCATTTATGACTTTTAATTTCCGAGATACTCGTAAAATGGACTATAAAATACAGGACTAATTACATCACCTCAGGGTATTAATTGGATTCAGTATAAACAGGTGATAATTATGTCATCGGGCAATAAAAACAATAGTGCCGAGCATGAAATTAATAAAGAAAATCAAAATAAAACGAAGAAATTTAAATTAATAAATAAAAAATATCTGTAAATAATTATTATGGAATCAGTAATTTATTTGTTATTTTTAATGAATAATAGTTTCTTAGATAATTAATTTTAGAACGTTATGGGATACATATCACCAGGACATTATATTTGTTATGTGAATTTGAAATTTTTCTTTCCTACTCCATTATTGTAATGTTATTTTATCTTTTTAATTATTTATTGTTATTTACAGCTGAATACATTAGGCAAATTTAAGTAAACTGATTACAATAACATGTAAATAAGCTCTTCAATAGACGTTCTACAATTGAAGGTCTGTAGGCCATCTTCTTTTCAGACGCCTCGGAGGATCGGGGGACTTCTTGCCATAGTAGGTACGCAGCTTATAACGAAAAGATACAGGTACCTATTTTGTAGATGACTGGGCGACCTATAGGATCATTGTCAAGGTCTCTGTGGATAAGTGATAAGTTCCTTTTATATGTATATATATATATATATATATATATATATATATATATATATATATATATATATATATATATATATATATATATATATATATACATCGAATATAATATGAATTAACAACCTGAACAAAGATGGCCTTGGCAATGATCCTATTTGTCTCAAAATAAGGTACCCGAATCTGATAGTTTTCCAGTTCTATTCATTCCAGGCTGGTAGTTTTCCATTGGGTTCATGATAATCCTATGAAATGCCTGAAAGAAAATGACTTTGGGACCTAATATACAACGTGGATTGCAATAAAGTGCAAAAATAAAATTAATTGATTTAAAATAAATTAATATAAAAAGAATATTGAATCCAGTATTATTATATACTCAATTATGTTAACAATTGATTGGGTCCGCCGAAAAACGTTCTAAGCGACAAAATTTCCGAAGTGGCGATTTCAAAGGTTTTTGAATATATTACTTGATATATCATTATTTGTCTTCTTTTTTTTTTTTTTTTTTTTTTTTTTTTTTTTTTTTTTTTTTTTTTTTTCTATTATTATTATATAAACTATGCGAATATAGAGTGAATAATTGTGGTAGTCCATATTACTGCCCTCAGTTGAGGCAGATTGTAATACTCCATAAAAGTTTTTTTTTAATAAAAAATAAAAATTTATATTAAATTATAATTATAGCTATAATTCAAAGTTATTATTAATGATGCGGTAAAATTATTGAACCGACAGACCCAACAACCTGTTCCCTCCAATCAATGAAACGAATTCCGTTCTCAGGATTTGTGGTGGCTTACCTGGTGCGCCCTTTATCGTATCCACTTATCTGATTCGGATGTCGCTCTGCATGTTTCGGATTCCTGTTTTAGAATCAGAATGTTAGGGCACTAATCGGGAATAGGATCTGCATCCTGTCTTCCTAATTGTTTGTTTAATAAGCATTTATAAATATTATAAGGAATTAATGAAAACAAAGTAACAATAAGTACATTTTATCTGAGAATTCTGACTTATAATGAATAATTCAGTTGTTGAGAGAATTTAGAGAATGGATTGTCTGCCGCATTTTAGCCCGGGTGTAAAATTTTTCTTTGGTAGTTTTATGATAAAAATTTATTCTTGAGCTGACCTGTTTATTGCAGGTATAATTTAGGGTAGGTTTAGTCTTGAACTAGGCCCCAATTCTGACCCCGCGGTACCCGTTGTGTTTTACAAAATTTACTCTCCTTAGCTATCCTTTATACTATAGACTTATATTCGTAAAAGAAAAAAATACTAAAAATTTTATTTCGATTACTTAAAACATACTAGCCTCATTTATATTATTTACGTTAAAATTTCTTACTTATCTCATGTTTTACTACTAAATTTTTAAATTCTTCAAAGATTCAACAATCCTAACACATCTGACAACTATTTCAAAAGTGACACAATTCGAAAATATGCATTAAAAAAATGTAAAATACCGAAAGTGTATACCTGAATTATCATTTTATCCCAACCGCAAGTGAGATGTATCGGGTGGGGTTTGAAGTTAATTCGATATATTTTCGACATTTCATAGAAGACTATTTAACTTAACGATGAGAACTCAAAAATACAGATTTTCGAGATTTATCACTTCTGAAATACATGTTCGATACATTCTACATTTTAACTGAAGTCACTAAGCAATGAAATAAAAACATATTAACCATGGAATTTTCTTTATAGAGTATCATTTTGGAATTTAAGTAACTTATGAAGTCATGATGAGTATTAAGTTTGTTGAACAAAATCTATAAAAAGGATTAAAATTTATGAAATTTATTTGAATATATAAAAGTATTAGAATATATAAAGTATATTTAGGTATTTTAAGAAAGATTATGATTGGAGGAGCTGCTACAATTGTTTTCTTTTCAACTTCGCCAGATTATAATATTACATGCGATTACCAATACTAAATGCCACATTTTCCATCATTAAAAGTAAAATAGTCAATGTATTATTTATGGTATTGTTAAATATTTTTTGTGAATCGAAAAATGGTAGCAGCTTGTGAACAGTAGTAGTCCTTATAATAAATGCCACGCAATATATTGTATTTATATTTATGTTTTGTTAAATTGAACTTATTATACCTTTATATGAAAATTATATTTAAAAATCGTACTTGATTAGAATACATTTAAGATTTTTTTTTTTTATAAAACGGGGTCAAAGCAAATGATCCAAGTGCGTATATTCTTTTTTAACACAAGCTTTCCGATGTAGAACAATTTCGTTCTAATTATAGTTCAATCTCGATAATCCGGTCCTTCAATAGTCCAACACCCCCAGTAATCCGGCCATCTTGCATCCCTACAACTGAATGGTAAAATACTGAGAGGCAGTTACCGTCTGGACTTAAGATAATTGTGATGTTAGAGATGAAATAGTGATAAAAAAATTAAATAAGAAAGCTAAAGAACTCTCATTAGCAGTTAAAAAGAAAACAAAAAATTATGGGCTTTTCTTTATAAATATATAATTAAGTTCGTACAGACATATATTTTTGCGTTTTTTGTTATAAGAAATTTAGTTACTTAAATTTTAGTTGCATAGTTAAATATGAATTTGGAGTTCCTATTATGTTAGGGGTTTATAGATTTTTTCTTCAGAAAATTTTTAATAATTAAAGGGTACCGGGGGAAAACCCTGTAAGTCAGTTTCTTTTTCAAGGAAATGGGACAATGATTCCATCTAGTGATTTATGAAGATTACTTTTAGAATAGTCTATTACCATTTTTGCAAGACCTCTCCTACATATGTCTGGTGAAATATTTGTGGCACTTAGTTTTAGTAGGCAAATTATTATTCATCTCTGTAATAACATGATAACCAATTCCAATAGAAATTGAGAGAAAAAAAATAGAGTTCTGGAGGTGCATATAATCCAAAATTCACTAAACAACTTAACACATATTCACATATGCACTTAACTGACTACTCACAAGTGTGACAGATATGTGTATGAAAAATGGCGGCACTGGGTGGAAGCCCAGGTCATGTGTAAATTTAATCTTTTTTCTCAAAATCATTTTTTGACAGACGAGGTTTTTCCCATGTGCCCTCCATTCGTTATTTTTATAACAGTTTATTTTTTTTTTACAAGAATAAAAATTCAATAATTATTAATTTATGTTTTATTTTCTTTACATCCATTAATAACTCGGCACCCCTCTGGTCAGAATTGGGCAAAATGCAATCATAGCTAAACTCTAATTAAAATTTATTCATAGCTATTTGACAACTAATTTCCTGGAATCAATCACCTAATTTAATCATGATTAAATCTTTCAGTCAAACAATCATTAGTTAACTAAAAATTGACTAAGAACAGGAAGTTAGATGGAAAATAGCTATGATTAAATTTTTCCCAACTCTGCCTCTTGTAGATTACCGAGATAGTACTATATTTGCGTTTTTAGTTATTTATTGAAGATAAACTATAACCTTTGTAAATACCTCTGCTATTTAATGAAAATAGTTAGTACAGAATATTGTTGTAAATATATTTTTTTTTTTATTAGGGTAATAAAAATGCCTTAATAATCATAAAGTATGATAAAATGGTGATTTTCCTGCATTTAATTTTTTAGTGCTACAGCTTCGGCAGTTTGAAATCGTAATTTATAATTATATTATGAAATATACTCCCATTTTCCATTTGCAAATACGCATCTTCAACCATTGAAGTAAGAATGATTCATTATTTTATGATAATTGTTTTTAAATTCCCTAGCAAGCAGTGCTGATCTAGTACAAGTAAAATTGCAATTATTTTTTTATTTTTTTATAAAATATTTACTTAAAGAAAGTATTACAATGTTCCTCGATATGAGCAATAAGTAATGTGGATGGCTTAATGGATCCATTCATACAATATGTACAATATGAAATAAATACAAAGAAGAGAACTGCAATTACTAAAAATGAAAAAAATGTTTTGTTTTGAAATAGATCATTATATAATTAGGTATCACAGAAATATCGATAAAGTCAGCGATATTCCTAGGAATCGACTTAGGGTCATCGATTATCGATACTGTTTTTGTTAGTCGGTGGAATCGAGAATCGACATTAGGAATTGACACATCCCTAATCTGTAATACTGTGAAGCATGGAACAGGTATAAATAAAGGCTCGTTCCACAGAGTATATATTTATATAAATAATATTTATTTTGTATATTTATATATCTCCTTACAGTAAACTCTGTGGAATGTACCTTTAATTTATACCTGTTCCATGCTATATATAAATATTATAAATAAATAAATATTATTTATTTTGTACACAATGTATTTTAATTAATAAATAAAAAATATTAGACGAGAAATACAGTAAGATAATAAATGGAATGAGAACCCGAAGGATGTAGTTGATATGATAAAAGAGATAAGGATTATAGGAGTTACGCGATAGTACGCAAGAGAGGGGGTGCGTGCTGGGGGGTTCCACCCCCACCGCTGACGTGGCCAGCCCCTCATGAATGGGCCCCATTGGCCGGTGCTACCCCCACCCCCCGGCCTCGCCGCCTATAATACCTCCCGCCACCTCCATTCACCAGTGTGCGTGAGTGAGTGCTGGTGCATGGACCACATGGACGAATCTTTAGTCCGATCTCACCGAGTCTCCAGTGAGTACACAAATATTATATAATTGTCATCTATGATGTCAGCTCCCTATTGTGCAACGCTCTCATCTTCTGTTATCCTATCTTCAGTCCCTGAGCGGGAGATTTGAGAACTCTTTATTTATAATGAGCCAAAAAAAAAGTGTTTACCCAATTTTATTTTATTTATTTTTTATAAATCTAAATTCAATTTCTGTTGACGTTGAGTGAAAAATGTAAGCGAAGCATTAATAAAAAAAAAAAAAAATCAAAACTCAATAACTTTTAAAAAATATCGTACTTCCTTTATTATAAACCAATAAAAAGAAGCATTCAAACCATTACAAAAATTATCACTCATAACAATTTAATACTAAAATAAATTTCAGCTGATTTCTAATTTTAAATAAAGTACTATTATTTAACAAATAAAATAAATTATACATTAAAACTATCATAAAAACTATAACTCTGAAAAATGTCTCCTTGTATATAAAAGCAAAGTATTTATCATACGCGAGTGTTAGGATCGTCCGAGACGGTCAACGGAAGGATGCAGCCCGCAAAGGCTGTTCGTGATCTATCAGAAACCGTTCGACTACCGATCTGCTGAAGGTTGTTCTACCCACTTATTTTAAAAATTCTACAAAAAATCACTTGTTTCATTATATTGTTAAATGAGCTTTTAAACTCACGAAATTGCCAAATTTAAGACTAGAAATTTTTTTTAAAAAAAAAGGAAGGAATCAAAGAGAACAAAAGTAAATACATCTAATTTTCGCCGGCGTGACTACTGTTTCGCCGTGAGACATAATAACCACAGATTCCGCAACCATGAATCAGCCAGATGAGAATAAACTCTAAGTGCTCTATAGCGCGGGGAACCCCGGTTTCCCGAAGTTGAGTCCCTGTTTCTAGGAAAGGTTCCCGAGAACAGACCGAGAGGAGACTTCAACGCCATGTCTTCTAAGGATGGCGGGCTTATCAAGAAAAGTAATACATAAAAAATAATATATGTACATATTTAAAAAAAAAAATGTTAAAATATCGACCATTCTTAAAATTACTGCAAAAATTACTATTTTACTTTCCATAATTATCCTTATAACCAAAATTAAGAACTAAAGAATTACATAAAATTGAGTTGTGAAATTATCAATTTCATACATATAGTATAAAAATAAATATAGTCGGCTTACCAATCGGAATTAGCCTGGTATTCACTGACATGCCGGGTGCAGTTGTAAAACAGAAAAAAAAAGTTCAGAATTCCTGAATTGGGGTCCTCATGTCTTTGGTCCTGTGCGGTATGGTAGCTTGGAATACCTGTTTTTATGTTTTCGAGAATAGGAAAAAAAAAATTAACACTGAAAATTGATTTTTGTATTATAGTTTAATCGGATATTCATAAATATTAAAAAAATAATAAAACGTTTAATTATTAGTCTTGTAATTATTAACAGCTCTTGAAATTCCTTGTTTTGCACAATTTAAATTACTTTTAATTTTAATTAAAAAAAAATGAATTCAAAGACCTATCGAAAATTTTTGAAACATGAGAAGTCTGTGTATAAATATTTGTTGCTAAATAGAAATTAATTTTCAATTAAATAAAATTGTAGACTATTTTTTTTTTTCTAAAAGTTTAGAAATTTTTAAAATTTCTAATTTTTAACAAATAAACAGAATAATTATTTCTTTAATAATGATAAATAAACTAAAATCAGATAAAATCTAAATTCAAATTTTTATCTGAGTAGCGGACAGGTATAATAATTTATAACCTGCATTCATTCACCGTGAGTAAGGAGTAATAATTGTTGATTCACTCATTCACAATAATAAAGATAAGAGCTCGCTTAGTTTTGAGTTGTCAAATCATGAATGACAGGATGCGGAACCAGCTGATAGCGGTTGCATTACGTACTAGAACTTTGATATTGTAGAAATACGTATTCAAATCTTGATTATTTTATTTTTATTATCATAAATTAGATATATTATTTTAATAATTCAACTGTAAATAGAACATGTTTATATGGGACTATAATCATATAACTTAAAAATTAATGCATGTTAATTTATATTCTAAGGTATAACTAGTAGCTATTTAATCCTATTCATTGTTTATTATTATTCATTCATTACTGATATTAGTATGATAAAATTCAAGGTTGTACTAATATTATAAACAAAATAATTAAAATTACAATTTTTTCTATGATTACGTTGTTATACTTGTAATAATTTATAATATTCACATTTTCACAATTATTTCCAAATTATATTAATTTTCGAAGTTGTTTAATTTTTAAAATATTTGTCTGAGAGCTGTTTTGTGTAGACCATTATTTTGTAAATCTCCATTAGATGTTGTGTGCATTGAAATCCTCACCAGTTATTTTTTTTATTTTGCAGTTAATTTGGCGATATAAAGCTCAATTACGGTTTATATAATAAATTTATTTTTATAAAGCACTACGGACTATTATCAACTTGTGAATATCTTAAATTGGCCATGCCAATGAAGATGAAATAACTAAATTTCATGAATTTGCCTTAATAATTAATCATTCAGTTAAAATTGTATTATATTTTACATTCTTATAATATAGAAGCTATTCCACCGGTAAGCCTGTTTCCATCACTGCCATCCTTCCAGCCTAAGGTCAAATTTCTTATTGCACTGTTTTCCTAGCTAACAAAGAGCGACCTTGTTCAGTTTGCTGTGTGCAACTCGAAATGGGTCGGCTATCTTCCATTCCTGGAGCTTTTGTTTTGTATTCGAGATCCGTAGTTTTCTGTGAACCAGGAAGTTCCTTCTGACCGTATTTAATAGAACAAAAGGCTGAAGGGCCGCTAGGAGCTAAAACAAATCAATCCTTTCAGAAAAGATCACGTTTTTTTTTTTTTTTTTTTTTTTTTTTTTTTTTTTTTTTTTTGCACTTAATGGCGTTTTCGCCGGTCCTCTGGTAATTTGACGGTGTTGGGATTTGCATTCCGTTCTGGTGTCCATTTCAATCGTATCCAGGTAGTCTCAAGTATCCTTAATCGTGGAAAATTACTTGTATTCTGATCTCAAAATTATGAAAAAAGTCTTAATAGGAAAAAAAATATAGCTGTAGCTAAAATGTAAAGGCGCATGGTTGTCCGAACCCATATATGTAGACATATGGACTTGGTTTTGGAATTCCACTCCTCATTTAAATTAATTAATACAAAATTATTAGTCTTAACATTGAAATAATTGATAAAGTAATCAATTGATATACTAAAGTAAATAAGAATTACTAAATGTATTGTAGCTGCTGATACTCTCAAACACAAATCGCTTCAAGATGTGCCCAAAAATTATAACACGAGCAGTTACTATAACGGTGAACCATTACGTGGGCATCGCATAAGAAAAAAAAAAGCATTGAAAAAAAATATAACAATAAAGAACCCATAGACTTTGTAGTCGATCATCTCTCGCGGTGACGAAGGTACCTGTAAGAAGGAAGAGCTACCAAGACTCCTCAGTACTTCCGCATTTACCATTGCTTTAATTTTCGGCCTATTAAAGATGAGACGACACGAGCCGGAACCGAGCATAGGAAAGTGTTTCACCGTTCTCCCCCCCCCCCCCCCCCCCCCCCCGGGTTAATCGATTTTGTATGCTCTTTTTCATATCCCTTCCTAACGGCGAAAGGAAAAACACAAGAGATATAATAGAGGTGCACCTGAAGAAGCTCAATCTTGAAAATTGACGCCCACCAGAATACGAAACCGTTAGAGCCTTTACAGATCCTAAACTCTCCCGATCGGGATGTCACATGTTTACGTCGACGGCAGCCGCTCTCACCATAACGCACGGGAAAGAGGGTCATTGTTAAAAAAAAAATTACCGAAGCCTACCACTATTCAATCGATTATATATCAGAATAAAAATTTATTTATAACGATGAAGATTGGTTTGAATGTAATTAACAGGTGGTCAGAGATTGCAAGTACAATGTTGTAACTAATTATATTTTCGTTCCTCATTTATTATTTCATTTTACTTTACTTCAGTTATATGCATTTGTATATAAAAATAGATTCCTTTGTAAAATGCACTTTAAAAATTATGACTTCAAAATAGTTCTAATTCGTTCGGAAGAAATCACGATACGGAGAATGGTACAGCGATATCGATGCTGGGAATCCTCTGACTACGACGCATCTTCAACAACCTTTAAGGAAAACTCAACAATCGGGTATTTTTATAATAATTTTTCATTCAAATTATTCATTGTTAAATTTCTCGTGAATGTTGTCCAAAGGTTAGACACAAGGGAAGAGGAAGACAAACGGCTCTAGTTCCTGCCCCAAATCACGGAGCCGGGCACAAAAGAGGAGTAGCCCCCTTCTTACATGCAATTTCTCCAGATCGACAAAAAAAATTATATATATAAAAAAGTAAAATAAAGCGACCTGGATCAAATGTAAAAGTTGATGATATTTTCCTCCTTATCTTATTATTCGTTTTCTTCATGCCTTGCTAATATACTTTTTCCTCCTCGATTCGTATTACAATTTTTAATAACTCCATTTAAAAAATTACAACTTCAATCCCCGGCCTTTTCTCCATTCCCCTCCCAAGGAGTTTAAATTATTAGTAATTTAGTAATTTTTTATTATTACCTCCGCAGCAAGTAATTTACTAACACAAGTTCATTTCTTCCAACTTTTTTTCTATGTGTTTCTTTTATTTTTATCTTATTATTTTTTTTTTTTCGGAGCCTTTATTCTTAACGTAAATATTGTCATTTTCGGAACTTTCCTTTATTTTTGTCCTCCTTGACATGCTAGGAGTCTGGGTTATTATTTTATGTAATTGCCCGGTTTATTTTTGACAAATTAACGGGGCTACCTTGTTATATTGAGCTTAGCGGTAATAACATCACATAATTACATATGTTTTTAAAAAGAAAGTTTATTATAGAATTAATATTTATGAATAAGTGTAAACGATATGGCATTTTGTAATTTAAGATTAAAGAGTTGCCAATTGCCCTATACAATATAGACAACTAAATCTGAATACATAAATAAATATATTGTTTAAACATGAATTGAATTATCCATCTATTTCCTGCTAACATTTTACTATAGTTTATTCAAAGCTATTATCCTTATTTTATTTATTAATTTAAACATAAAATTATAGTTATTTTTTAAATACCTTTACGTTTTTATTTAAAAATTAAAATTTATATTTACCCAATTTTAAATTACACAAATAAAAATCATTATTAAGTGAGGAATAGTATTTAAGGTAATATATTAACAAATAAAGTCCATATTTTTATTCATCATTAACTTTATATAATTTCCCCGGTACTCAAATTTATTTATATGTATCTATATATTTTTTACATAAATCAGTTTCTGAATTATTAAACATTTAGTAATATTTTTCTTATGGAGGATGTGCCATTTCTGACCTTTGGAAACCTAGCATCAATAGAATTATAAATATTAAATCATTATGTTTTTTTCCATAGCTATCTGAAAAGATTTAATTATTCGTTTATAATAAATTAATAATAAAAAAAAATCTATTCTACTAAAACGCTGTTTTAGTTCAGCGTAGTGTTCGCGTAGTAGGAGTGAGATGGGGCTTGGAGCCTCAGTGTCTACATGGCTGGCACTTAGCTATTAAATTACCAATTTGTACCGTATCTTTCACCTTTTATTATTTTATCTTAAAAATGTACTTGAAGATGTCGCTCATTAAAGATGTATTTGTTTTTTGTAGTGGCTACTGTAGTAATTAACTATAATAATTATTTTTGTCTGTGACGTGAAACCTCTAATACATGGATTTGACTAACATATATATATGTATAAACCACATGATATATAACACAATAAATAAAGTTATAAAATACATAATCATAACCTCTAACTGAAAAAGTACATTAAAATAAATTACGTAAGAAATATATATGGCTAATAAAAACAAAAATAGGATTAAATTAAAAGTTAATAATAGAGTCCTACTTTATTTACAATATATAATATATAATATATAATATACTCTCTAGGGATTCCACAAGCAGACTTCTCCCTCAACTTAAGGAGGGAAAAGTCAGGTCCAAAGACCTCCCAGCGCTTCCCTCTTTGTATGTATTTGTGTATGTTTAATTGCTGATATTGGGGCTGTATAAATGAATTAAAATTTTCGTATAAATTTACACGAATATATTAGTTCACCTAATGATTCACTATTAAAGATCGTACATAATAGCTTTGTCGACTCCTAAATGTACATAGAGTTTAGTCCAGTTTGGTATAAGGCTAGCTAGAGGTTCGGTTTGGCAATGATAGAAGAAATTTAAGAATATTTTTTTTTTTACTTTGAAGAATAATTGCAGATGATTTCTTGCGGATCTTGCAGACAATTTAATCAACGACCGACCAGTTCCCCCAATGTTGTTGATGCGGCCACCCGCAGCCTGAGGCGAGGGGCCGAGAATAGTGAGGAGTAAAGGAGACGGAACGAGTACCGTAGGACGACCGCGGTGGTCCCAGGTAAATCACTGCTAATCGGAGCGACTGCCATTCCAAGCCGGGCCGGTGTAAAAACGACGGAATTCTCGCTGCCGGTTAATAGCTCTACCCCAGCGGCTAATGACAGAGCCGACATTGTTATATATATAATAAACACTTAGCTCAACGGTAATTACCCTAGGTCACCATTCCCTAGCTCTCTTCAGGTATGCCACCTCCTCTGCCATTTGCTCTTCTACAGCCCCTTGGTATCTGTCTTCTTCTTTTGCCTCTTCTATTTCATTCCGCCGTCCCGCCTCTCCCCTTCCTCCCTACCGCTAGCGATTCGGCAGGGATCCGCTTCCCAGCCTCCTTTCGAGAGCCCCTCCTCAATGCGTCTTCCGGTGCCGTTGTCATCGTGATCTCTTTCTTAGATCTGGACCTAATCGAGTGACAGTACATAGAACAATATTCTGCTGCAATACAAGTTTATGCTTTTAGATTGGATACGAAATTTGATATGAACAATATCAGTCATTAACAGGCTAATTAAGACAATTTAAAATCTTTAGTAAAATCCTCAATGCTCCTTACTTTGTCACTAATGGACTTATCCATAAAGATCTCAATGTTCCATACATTTCTGATTTAGCACAAAACAGATATTTATCCTTTCATAGTAAACTCCATTACCACTCAAATCTACTAGTCTCTCAACTTGCTTCTCATAATAGTCCTAATAATCCTCTGAGGTGACTAAAAATAAAAATGGCCTAGAGACCTTCTTCGATAGAACTCTTATTAAAGTGCCACCAATTGGTTATTGCTTTACGAGTTATTAGCATGTTACTGTATTCACTTTCCCACAAATGTTTTAGATTTATATGCTCTTGTAATGCGACCTAAGAAAAATCGAGATGATAATTTTTCGCTTCGGCAGGTACAATGAATGGACAATAGATTTTCGCCTAAATGAAGTATCATGGCTAATTAGAAGACAATCGAAACTGTTATAGGAAATTCGTCAGTAAGGCCGAAGAAGGAAGTGTGCGAGTGTGTGCGCGTAATGGACGGAGGACGGTTCTCTATTGAGAGCGACTGATAGGGGATCTTGATAATTAACGGTGCATAGGCCTATTGAGCTCTTTTAAATACACCTCTTTATCTTTCTCTCTCTCTCTCTCTCTCTCTCTCTCTGTCTCCTAGGCACGAAATCAATTCACTATGAAAGAATCGATAATCATTTTGCCAAACTATTCGATCGATATGTGCGTAATGATTACTCCCTTGCGGTCCCTAAGTCCCGATGTCGAGCTACGAAAAACGTCCTTTCTTCAAAAACAAATAAGAAAATATGTCCTTTTTAAAAATAAAAATAAAAAATAGATTTGATAAAACATCATTGTTTCGCTGTTTTTGTTTTTAATTCAGTACAAAAGAATATTTTCTTAATCTTCAAGGAAATTAAATAAGTCTGCCTTCATCGCGGATTTTTATACAGCTGCTATATTATTTAAAACCTGATTTGTCTAATGTTGCCGAAATTGGTTGTACCTCAACAAAGTTATGACCTACTTGATTATATATATGTATCATTCAATAACACCAGAGAGAAGAAAAAACACTACAAGAATGTCCTAGGTGAATTCCTATGTGAAAGGATTAAAGTATTTATTTTTAAAATTGGAATTATCCCAATGAGTTAAAAAACATAAGAAAATATTACGATCTACCTCAAAGTGAGCAATAAGTGATATGGATGGGTTAATGGATCCATTCACACAATTTGTACAAAAAGAAGATTAAAATAAAATAAATAAATAAATAAGCTAATACTACGCAATATATAAAGTGAAGAAAAATTCAATACAATGAATAACATACAAAAAAAAAAAAAAAAAAAAAAATCTAAATATAATAACAGTAAAAATAAAAATTAAATGATATTAAAAGTTGTTAAAAATATAATTGATATTTCATTCAAGACTGAAATTTCACAAAATTTTAATGCTGATTTTTGAGTTGTCATTTTTGAAGTTCATCTGAGATATGTAGATGATAAATATTCTTTTTGTTTTTTCTTTGATATTATACATATCATTTATAGCAAACATATTTTTCGAAAATGCTCCAAAATGGTTTGGGCAGGTTATTAATTCTATTCCCATGGAAAAACACCTTTAGAAACTGAACGAAAAACCACGACATTCATAGGTGAGCACTGACGAAAGTAAGGAAAATACCGATAGCATAATTCGGTTGGGAATCCCACTAAATCTACTTCCTCTCCCATGGCGGAAAACTTTTGAAACGTATATAAACCAATGTTTATATACCGTTCCGTGTATATTATCGTGTTCTTATAAAGGCGTTAACGTGATCTGTCAAGAGTTATGTAACTGTTTCGTAAGGATTGGAAACAATTAAGTGATATTCATGAGTTGAACGGCAAGCGAAATGTTGCTTTTCGCTGACGATTGCTGTGCAAGGACTGCTTTGGAACAAGTGCCTCCCCATCAGACTAAACATAGGCATTGCTATTGTTCAGTCAGCTGCTTTCTTATCGCTGTAGCAAACATAAATATGCAGTGTACTCCGATGGCAGTGTACTATGAAATAGGAGTGATTTTTCGAGAATAGTTTCAGCTCCTAAAAATCCAGGTCCCCCGAAGATTCAGTTCCACATGTGAGTATTTAAGAAACAGCGAAGGGGCGGAAGCTAGAAACATAAGGAAACGAGAAATGACAATGAACCGTCCACTAGCTCCTACGCATCCCTCATCACATCCAAACAATAGGAAACCCATTTCGTCACGTTCAAAATAGCAGTTCTTTCAGATAAAACTGAACGAAAAAAAAGAGAAAACAAAAAAGGTCAAATATTTTGTGTAACTTAATCATTTTATAAAATATTGCCAATCCCTAAACTGGCCTCAAAATAATGAAAAATATAATATTAATTAATAATGTCGGTAATAATTATATCCTGTCAGTCCTTGTAAATATAAAGATTTTAGAATTTATTTAAAACAAAGATTTTATTTAAATCATACCCAATGCATATATGAGCCCTTTTATTTAGACAAAAGTAAATATATTTTTACCTAAAACTAAAAAAAAGAATTCGCAATGAACAATGAATGAATAAAAATTTAC
Source organism: Euschistus heros (assembly GCA_003667255.2). NCBI lineage: Eukaryota > Metazoa > Arthropoda > Insecta > Hemiptera > Pentatomidae > Euschistus > Euschistus heros. The sequence continues at coordinate 917,366 of RCWM02000376.1, read as the reverse complement.
TAATTTTTTTTTTATTATTCATATACCTTTAAGTTGGCTGTCTTGAAGAAGTCGATATGTCAAAATCCAGAATTTTTTAACGTTTTCCCAAGTTCTATAATGACTAAAGATACCACTTGTGCTTAAATTGATACTTTAAAGTCTTATTAAGAGGCACAGCTAATTTTTCAGTCCTTTTAACTGTTCAGTTTTTTTATTGTTTTTAAACTTGGAACGTGGCTGTATATATATAGATATCGAAACCCGGGGACGACAAGAAGTTATCGATGAAATGAAGATGTCTCGGCAAAGTTAATAGGCCTTCCCTTGAGACGGAGGAGGCGATAAAGACTTCTTATCCGGAGTTCGCTGACTGAAGCTAGATTTTTGTGAGGGACCTTTCTTGTCGGAGTTTTTTTTTTCATCCTCATCCTTTTTCCGATGCCGGTGGTTTATAGCAACGAGGCTGTTTTTACGTCGGAGGACGGTAAACACTTTAAAGCGATTAGGCTGCTCCGGGGAGAAAATTTATTACGAGGAGATGAGCCTTGGTCCAGTGTAAAAAAAGCTCCTTCAAAATTTAGTAGGATTTTAATTTTCTCGGTCACCTTATAATGGTCTGTAGTAACATTGGTGCAACATCCTGTTCAGGTATCTTATAGAAAATTAGTGGCGTTTTAGGGTTTAAAAAATAAATCCAATTAATCTGATTTCAAAAATATAATCAGCTTAATTTTCACGACCCTCAAAGAATTGAAATGAATAGAAAAAAACTCATTGAGCAATAAAGTTATTCAATTTTTTTTTTTTTTAGCATTAAAAGTTATTTAAAAGTCAATCGGAAGCGTACATCTTTGTGTATTTTCATTTTAGTTTTATATACTAATTTTTTGTCATGTACTCAGTTTTTAAAATAAAATATTATCTTATATTGTGAATTATTATGGACAAGGGTGTTTATTCGTTACGAACGAAGCCGAGGTTGAAGAATGTAGTGAAAGACGTCTGATTGAATTTGACAGGGCGACGATGGTGAGTGGCAAATCCCGTTGTGTGCTTGCCGACCCATATCTCTATAGACTACAGCATATTAAGATCCGAGATAAGAAGGCTTACAATTGAACGGGAGAGCTAGATCTGACTACAATGTCTGTGCCATCGGAAGGCTCCGCGCCCAGCTCGCCGGCTCTGACGGATGGCAACCATTTGTTCTTCGCTAATATCGAGGGTCGATTACCTCCTGCTTCATTCATGGACCGGCTGTCGCAACGAGGCTAGTCCTTGGAGCCCGCTCCTGAGGATGGAAATGAAGTCATCCTTGTCGTAAATGACAGGTCAATCCGCTTGTTTAATTATGCAAGATCTCAGTTGAGACGTCTTTCTTTTGTCCATAGCCTTCTTGATGCAATTTTTAATATTGAGAAAACGTGCTCGATATTAATAATAAAAATGTTCGCATATCTTTGCTGTTTCTTTCATATTTTTCTAATTGACAAGGTTAAATTTAAATTTTCATTTTTCATTAATTCATTAATTCGCAATTATTAATATATATTTTTTTAATTTGCAGGGGTTAGCGAGGTTTGGGCAGTTGCTGTAAGTCTGGTGTGCTTGTGGTGCCCCTGTATGTCGGCGCCTTCAGGAAAAGCGCTGTGGGTGGACCCCTGCGGCGGTAACATCGCCCCCAGCGGTGGCAGCATCGGCCCCAGCGGCTCACACTCAGACCCAGAAATGACACTGTCCGATCATGAGTTACTGAATCGCGTCATCATCTCAGCCACGAGTGCCCTAGATTACGCTAAGCAGTTTTCAGAAGCATATGTAAGTAGAGATCTTTTGATATTGTATCACACGATTCACGTTTTATGATTAATATTATAGAGCCTTAATATTAGGAAGTACCTATTTAGTTTAATATCAATGAAACGTGCTCATTGAATAAAAGAAACAAAATGTAGTGATGTTAAATTCCACTTGTTAGCAATGAAGGATGATAATGGTTGAAGTTAATGATAACTTGGAGGTTCCCTTAGTCACTGCTCCCTCCATCATTTCTATTGTTAGTCTTTTCCCCTACCTCAGCACGCTCCTCCATGTCCGACTCTTGACAACTCATATTTTAGCGTAAAACTTCAAAAATGTACAGCGGTTATAATTCGTCAAACAAAGGACCCCTCAGGAGAGGTCAAGTACTCCCTGGCGAGCTCTATAACTGCCAAAGAGGAAATACGACTTGACTTTTGAGAGGATTAAAACCGGGTTTTTGATTATGGTCTCGAGTGCCTGACTAAGTAGACCTCAAAGTTCATCCCCCTTTACTCAACGGGACTACCCCCAGCAACTCTAAGAACAAGAGGGACTTCCTCTCCCTTGGTCCTACAGTAAATCAAACAGGTAGCCGTACTAGCGGACACCATTGTTGACAAAGTACCCAACTCCCAACAGCTCCCTGCATTTGTCGTCCTTTCTACATTTTGTTTGTTGGTATGTTCGCAGGCAATTATTTAGTCCTCACAACTTAAGAAATATATTAAAAAAATAATTTTTTTAAATAAAATATTTCTTTAGTCCCAAAGTAGAAATTGAGTTATTAAATTTTGAAGATGGTAATAAATAGAGAAGGCCAATTTTTTAGGAGAGAAAAATTTTCAACTTTTAAATCATCAATTAGGTAATTAATAATAAATTTTATTTAAAGTATTTGTAATATTAAAATCAAATATTTTCGGAGTGACCTGAAATATTTTTTACTGACTTTATTAGTCCAAATTTATATAATTGATAGATTTATTTCTATAATGCTGTTTTAATGATTTGTCGAATTATTCATTAAAAGATAATAACAAATTTTCCAGAACTTAGTCCATCTCATTTAAACAACTATCAACTTCCGCTCACATCGAGAGAGCCATTGCAATTGTTTCACTACTTTTACACCGGAGATCCTTCTCATCTTAACTTTTTTTTTTCTTCTGCGCCATGGCGATTTGTGTAAAGGTGTGAATTGGGATAAAGTAAGCAGTTATAAGAGAGGCAAGGACGGGAGTGGGGGTGTGGAAGAATAACTGATATCCGGAGTGTGTTTCCTGTCTGTCCCATGTCCGGTCTCCCCGCGTAGCCCAAAACTCCTGTCCGTCTTATGTCTTTCTGTCATCCTTTATCATTCCTAAATGAAGCTTAGAAGGAGACGATATTTTTTAATGTTTTCTCTGGTTCTGATATAGAAATTTTTGTGACTCTGAGGAGGCATTGATAACTTCGTAGCTGCTTTCAAACAAGTTCAATATTCTATTTTCGCATTCCACATTATCACTTTACGTCAAACATATCCTATAAAACGATAGTAAGTAAAAGTGATGAACTGTTATTGCTGGGAATCCTTAGCAATGAAATTAGTTTTTCGAGTGCCCTATGAGTCAGAGGGAAAACAAATCGTTGCCTAATTTTCAGAACTTTCTTTCCAAGTGGCGGAGTCCTGGGATATCGACTCGATAAACTTTGGAAACTGAGTCACTTTCCTAGAACTATTTAATAACATTATAGTAATCAAAAAGAAATCAGAACAAAATCTTTATTATAGTGAGAATACTCAAAACTAAAAAAAATTCAATTTAAAACCTTGAACTTCTCACTTACGGAAACCTCCTCAAATTAGTCCACTCACTGGGGACAGATTCCATCTGCATGAGTCAATCGAACCCGTTTTTATTGCATAACTCCTTCCTCTTTTCCTACTGAGGAAGATTCACCCATATATTTATATCAAAACTAGAAATGTATTTTTAAAAGGAAAATTTAAGAATTCGCTAGCCACTATCCTCCAGTTTCTTCCTACCAATTATATAGCGCTCCTCTAATGGCTTTATACTTCGAAAGTGGCTTTGATGATTCCGAGTTTTGTATCGCAAAGAGCAGCGGTTACTTATCGGCTCGTCAACTGAAAGTGTCCGGAAACAGATCTCCCGTAGTTTCTTTTGCATCTGTGACAAGATGGTAAGAAGTAATTTAAACTCGGCCGATGTTTTATTTTTATCTTCTGGATATCAGATTTCATCAAAATATTTAGATAATCTAGCTGAATTTATTTGTTGAATTTATTGGCTGTTGTACGCCCCCCCCCCCCCCAAAAAAAAAACAAATATGCAAATATAGAATTTTGTTTTTCAACGAATACTTTCCATCACTGAAATAGTCAAGTTTTGGAACTCCTTCATGTCATTTACGGGGATCGCCGCTGGGTGAATCCTCCCCGGACAGATAGTTTTCACAACGGCGATGCAACTATTCGCTGAGGCCAGCATCCTTATAGAGCGACCAGCTGCTGCGGTAACAAGAGACCCCGATTGGCGACAGGCAGTCTGGCCGTCAGCGAATCTATGGGAAGAAGTCTTTCTTATCTGAAGGGGATGCGCATGCGGTATGTCTGTATCTCAAGGACCGAAGGAGTTGGAGTGTAGTCTCAGAACGGAATTATTCTATTAAACCTATGTGGATCATAGCTCGCAGAACTTACCATAAGTAATTCTGTTAATATATTTACTAATTCAGCTTAAAATTAAGGGAAGTTTTAAATCTGATGGACGTGAAACCTAAATGATTTTTAAAAAATTTTCTTTGATAATGACTGTGACTAAAAATAACTTAAGTCAAAATGCGTTGTAACATTTTAATTGTACTAAATTTTGTTTATTATTATTTTTTTTTATATGTCTTCGCAAAATTGTAGAGGCTAGGGTATCGACTTTATATTATAGAGCTTCAATTTTTATTTTTTTATGATTTCATTTAACTTTCTATATATTTTTTTTTTCTCGAAGTATCTGTAATGCTCAAGTTCTTAACGTTTTCTCCTTTTTTTTTTGTTTATTCCCTGGGACTTGATACTTAAAGAACCGCTTGCTGTTCGGCATCCTACCCCCTTAAAGGGCAGCCTAGACCCCGTGAGAACGACTGCAAATATTCGCTTGCCTGGGCTGGATTCCGCAGGACTAAAACAAAGACACCTGCGTCGAGCAAGATGGCCGCCCGCACCCACGCGCGCCACCCACACGGCCACACCCCCATCCCCCACCCTCAACCCCCTGAACGATTTATTGTCTCGTTATTCGGGGGTGTTTCGAACCCCTGGCCTTCGGGAGTGTACTAAATCATCACCTCATAACCTGTCACTTCCCCCCTGACTTTTACTGTTAGCCCTGGAATCCTTGCGTCAAAAAGGGTGGTTACTATACCTCTTAGGGTGTAGGAATATTGACAGGCATCGTAAAGTAAACACTAGCTATTATAAATCAAACGTTTTTGATTTCGAAGCAAAGTAAAACAATTGTTTCTAATTAAACATTTGTAAAAAAAAAAGAAAAAAAAAAAGATTTTTCAAGTAATTGTTTTAATAATAAATATAAAGCTAAGCTACTTATTTAAATAACTCCATACTTCATGCCAGTATATTCTGATGCTTATAAAAAAATAACATAACATTATCCAATATAAATAATAAAGACATTTTAAATAATTTAAAAAACTTTAAAAAAAAAAATTTTAAATGAAAACATATGACATACCTATTAACAAAATTTTGAAATCTCAAAATTTATTAGAATTTCAGAGAAAATACTATTTTTCTTTTGTTTTTATAGCACTTGTCTTTATTTTGTATAGATATTGAAGATACACCTATGTGCACTATTTTCATTAGACAAGTTCCTCTTTACCGAAAAAAAGTGTTTTACTAGAAACTGACTTATCATTCCGATATCCTTCGACCGTAGAAGAATAAATCTTAACTAAGATCTTTAAATTTATTTTATTTAACTTATCGAGGAGGTTAGAGGAAGAGAAGTGTGTCCAATTGGCCGGGGACCAGCCTCTCGCGTACTCGCCTCCTTACTCCTGCAGACCTTTTCTTCTTATACCTCGCGGCCTCCTTAGTCTTCAGTTGTAAGCCCGTCATTTGCTTTTTATTTCTTTTACTTTTCCGCTCATGTTTTTTTATTTTCTCTTTTGTCTCTTTAGTGTTTTTTTTTCGTCCTCAAATAATACGGCCTCTACAGGAACAAAGGCATTTAGTGGGGAGATTGGTTTAATTTTATTTTTTTCCTCAATGTCCAGATAGGTTCGGAAAAGCTGCAAGGGTATTTATTTCGAGATGGGTTTACTGTATCAGTAAATTTCCGTGGGTGTTGTTCATTATTTTAATCGGTAATCAAAGTTTATTCAAATTAACCATGAATTTATTCTCTTTAAAATTTAAAATATATATACTTCCAGTCAAAAGTTTGAGGCCACCCTGGAACGATATCAGTTTATCTATAAGTTTTATATTCAATGAAAAATAAATGGATTTAAATAAAATTCAACACAGATGTATACTTTAGGCAATGACCTTTAAAGTTCATCTGTCTTTAAGTAAAAATTAAAATTAAGTTTTCAATACTTAATTTAAAACAAACTTTTATTTTTCATATTTATAATAACAATTTCGTGGGAAGATACTAATGATATTAAACTTTTAAATTCACCTATTTTGACTGAAAAGTTAGACCGGCAGTGTATATATTATACACATCAAAAGAATATATTTACGTTTATTATTAAACAAATAAAATATTACCGTGCACTTTGCATATTGAGATACTGTGCAGCGCGGTCTATAAGGCTGTTTTTATCTTTGTCGTGAAATTAATAGACTTCGAGAAGAATGACATAATGATGTGGTTTTCTGCTATCGAATCCATTGTCTATAAACGGAATTGCAATCTAGACAATTTTCAGGCATTCATAGGACCTAGAAGGATATTTTTTTTCAGGCCGGTGAGAAACGAAACAGACAACGACGGGTTAAAATATTCTTAATAAAACATAAATTTATTTTTATATTTAATTAAATACTACAGTAGTTAAAATTAAAAAAAAATATATATACATATAAGTTCTTTTAGTAGAGCAATGTTTGATATAATGTAATTACATTGTAATTTATTGTTAATTATTATTAGTTATGGATTGATTGTTGAACGGGTTGAATTAATGGCTGGAGCTGGAAGGCTCCAGCTGTTATAATCGGGCCCTAAGAGGCTCGGGGAAGAGGGGATGTGTAACGGACCCCATTGTCACATTGTCATTAAATATCACTTACCAGTGATTAGTCTCAATCTTCCTTCTATCCGTCCTCTTCCTATCTTTACCACCGTTCATATCTCCCAGGGGTGCTAGGCCAGTTTTCCATTTCCGCGGAGGGATTCTTCCTCTCGGTTTTAAAATAAAATACATAAAAATTTCTAATACACATAAGTTCATATGATCGAAAAAAATGTTTATCGACAAGTTGCGAACAAAAAAAAAATTATTGATTATATAATCTATGTACATTAATAAGAAAAACATAAACTCAATTTCTCCCTGACTGGAAAAAAACAATAGATGATGGATATGCCTATCTATAATCAACTTAATTTTCCAATTTATATTTTATAATTAAAAGGATCAAATTATGAAATAACACAAACAAATAATGATCAAATTAAGTTGAGAGAATGCAGTCAAATAATTTATATTTGACAACATAATCCTCACACCATCCCTATCTGTGAATTATTGAAATTCTTATTTCAAAATACCGTTATAATTATGATGCTTTCGAATCTTTTACCTGATGTAGATTAGTTGACCGTAATGAAATAGAGGTTTGGTGTGTGCACAATAAATAGAAATTTATCCGCTCACACTTTAAAGCTTTCTAGCGCCACAAAGAAAAAAAGAATGGCTAGATAAAAACTAAAAAAATTAAGAAAGTAGCTATAATATTTTAAGAAAAAGAGAAATTATAAAAAACAAAAAATAAAAAACACTCCGATCATCTCGCTTATTTGAACATTTTACCTTTTTAAACTATTAAATATTTTTTGAGGCCGATAGTAATGTTTTTTTTATTTCCTTGGCTGAGGTTTCCTCATTTAGAAAATTTAGAAATTAAACCAATTCTGGAGGACATAAAATATGGCGAAATTGCCGCCGACAGAAGAGAAAGACGGGGATTATCGCGGGTGCTTTGAGAAGCAACACGCAGCGGCCACCCACTCGGGATAATCAATGAGCCTGTCTCATTAGCCCTCCTGACATCTTCATCCCCTTCAATGGGAAAAAAATCCTCCAAGTCTCCTCCGTTATTGCCTCATTCACTCCGTTCCCTCTCTTCTTTTTCTTCTCCTTTTAGTTCTTTTTCTTTACTTAACTGCTAATGGCTGGGGCCCCCCTCACAACTGACATTTTAGCCATTCTGAACTCAAACGTCCCACCGAGTAAATGAGTTTTCTCACAATATAATACAAAATATCGTAATAAATCCTTTCAAATGTTTAAATTTAGTTCAATATAATCATTTGATTCCTTATTTAAATTTCGTTTCTCTTCTCACAGGTACTCAAGACTTTCAAACAAGACATGAGCAAACATCACTCTACTTGGCAGAATACCAGGTACACGTGGCTTCCTAGCATGGACGATATTCCGAAGGAGTTGGGACAAAAAACGCCTTCAAATCACTTCAGCAGCCTTGGAAGGGTGAGCATACTTAAAAAAACAAAACATTTAACACAATAATTTTTTTTAAAACTAATTGAATGTTCACTAAACATAATATTTTTTCATTTTTCAGATGGATCAGAGTTTGCTGAAAAGTTACGAGTATTTGCAGAGGATCGCTGTGGGCTTAGAACAAGTACACCACGACAAAAACAGGGAGAATGAGGAGTTCAAAGAGGATTTTATGGTTGTCATGCACAAACTTGGTCAAGTAAGTTTTGAGTTCTATTCCTTATTCTTTATTCACGAACAACTATTCAAAATCAAAAATAATCCTTTTGTATCAAACTAATAATTTATATTTTAACTTTTTAAGGTTTTGTGCGAAGTAAACACCGCTTTGATTGAGCGGAATCCGACCATCAAAATAAAGGACATCGAGAGGTCCATAATGGACAAGGACCAAAGGGCCTTACAGAAGAGTTACAGGCATCTTCGAGATTGGGTCATCTTCCGGGACTTCATGAACTGCTTGGAGTACCTCATCGAGATGTGCGAGTTCTTCAAGGAAGTCAGCCCATCTTAGTGCGTCCAAGGAGAAAACCTACCCCACCCCGTCCCTTAGTATTAATGATTATTTATTTGCCCCCGTCCAACCCCCCGAAACCAAAAATCATTTTACGAAAATTTAAAAATTAAAAAAAAAAAAAAATACGATTTCGAAATGTTCCTCGATGTATTTATTGAAGATTGTATATTTTGTATTTCTTTCGAATAAATGAAGCGTGTGAATGAGCTGAGCGCACGACGAGAATAATTGGAGAAAATTGTATGTTAGAAAAAAAGTTTGTAAAAAAAAAAAAAATTAAATTATTGTCTTGCCGTGCTATGCACGTTGTAAATGTACTTATTAGAAAGTCGTTGTATTGTATAGTAATGTATTATTTTGTATTGCCATTTTTAATTGATTGTATGCTTGTTTTTATTTTTATCTTTATGACTGTGATATAATGTGGTTAAGAAATATTTATTGAATAACTAATAAAAGTTAGAAATCTAAGAAATAGAAATGCAGAATTTTTGTACTGAACACACCTAATTTGTCCTTTCCTGAATCGATAATTTTAAAACAAGGCTAATTCACCTAAATGAACTGAAATCTGTTCAAAAACCCATGTTGATATATTTTTTTAATTCGTGTCATGATTAAAAAAAAAAAAAAAATTAATAAATAAATAAAAACAAACAAAACCTGTTCCACTGCAACCCATGAATAGATACAATATAAATGAATTAAAATTAGCATTAATGATTGAATTTTATAGATTTCCTACTTACAATCCTTTGTTAAAGAAAGAGTTGATTTCTATGGTATACTTATTAATTAGGGACATGTCGATACCAGTTTTATAAATAGGGAAGGTAATTAATTACATCAATAAATAATTTTCTAAATAAAAAAAAGGAAAAAGAATATGTAAAAAAAAATCCACATTATTAGAAAATCATCTAATCATTCAAAAAGTTATAACCACCGAAATGTAATAAAATATGATTCAATTTCATTAATTTGATTGAAATTAAAAAAGAAAAGAATGGAAAAGAATGATTGATTTCTGATTTGGACTTGTATTAATTTTTCAAAACTATCTATTAGGTAAGAAATTTGGAACGGTACATAATTCTTCGAGAAATACATATGGCGCCATATTCTTTATATATTCTTTTGTGATTAATTTATTATTTGTTTATTAATAATTATTCAAGGTTCTAATGGGCAAGGACATGGGGAAACTTAAATTCTGTTTCGGTCTTGTGTAGGTAATATTCTCTTGTGTTCGTGGACATTATGTAGAGATCCTGTGGAATTAATCGACAACCACTAATATTCATTCATTCACTCTGGTATGGACTGCACAAGCGTTCCTGTAAGTGATGATTGGCATCATTGATGCTGGAGGATTATCAATAAAAGTACAACCGTACTTCTTATTTAAGACGGTATAAAAGTTCATTCTCTGCTGAAGTTGAACTATTTGTGGATCATGAAAGTTTTAAAATTCTTATGAACAGATTAAGGGTAGTGTAAAACAAATATTATTGATTGATTTTTTTTTTTAATTTAAACAGAAATTTAGAGAGCATTATTAGAGTGGAAACATTGTATTGTTAAAATATTCGGTCAACATTTTGTTGAAGCATTGGGAAGAACCCATTGTCCACTTATTTTAATAAGGTAACCACTTGTTACTTCTTAATGATTGATGGAAAAATAGAATGAAGAAACCCACGAAATAAATCTTGACCTTCCAGGCCAGAAAAAAAATAATAAAATAAAATACCAATTATCACGGCTTGATGACGTGTAAAATATTTAAATGAGAGAAACAACATCAGACTGCAAATTTAAAAGTTTGTTATTGTTATTGAAAATTTCACAGTACAGAACGTAGTTAATGTTAGTGCGTAGCAGCACTTCGCTTTTATCATCTTTCATTCCCGTACTTAACAATCAACATAATTTCATCTACACGGTATATTTTTCAAAATTAAAAGAAAATAATAATAAGGAAAATTAAGATTAAAAAAAAAAAAAAAAAAAAAAAAAAAAAAAAAAATCCTATTTGCAAGAGTTTGCAGGGACAGTTTATTTATAAATGATTTTTATTAAATAATGTATATTAAGAATGATTTCCTAGCATTATAAAATTATTCCTTATAAATAAACGATAGCAATTTTAATGAAATAATAAACGTCAAAAATTTACTATCAATCAGATAAATGGGGTTCATATTTTATTAGATTTGGCCTGACCTAAGAACTAAAAAGCAAAACTTAGAACATTAACTATTAATTGTATTAATCTGATAAAATTAAATTATGTATAAATATTTCCCAATAATTAATATATTAGTTTTATTTTATAAATCTCACAAAGTATACTTTGTCAAATAGATGTTCAAATACTTCGAATGTTCATGATACTTCGAAAATAATTCTTGCTTTGTGATTTAAGTGTTTTTAATTTATGTTAAAATAATATGGGATAAGTGTAGGTAGCATTTGAAAAGAAACTTTATAACAAAATGAAACTTTAAAAATAAAATATATAAGATTATATTACAATTAAATTATTAAGATTATTTTATAATTAAAATAAATAATGCGACTGTGGTTAAAGCATTAAAAAAAAAAAAAAAAAAAAATCAGCTGATATAAGAAATTATAATGAAATTACATAAAAAAAGTTTTCATTTTTATTTGTAAAATATTATTATTGACTAAGTATATTAGCAATATTATTGATTTTTTAAGGAAAATATAATTGTCAATAGCGTGCATTTATAATTATAATTTTGGCTATTTAGTATATCTATTTAGTGTTGGATGATTTGATGATGAAAGCAAAGTAAAGCTTTTGATAATATATAATCGGATTTTATTTTATTCGCAAATTTACAAAAATATGGGCAAGCAGCGAATATGTTGTGATTAATATGCTGAATTGTAACGATTTTAGCTGAAAAGCATGATGAGGAGAATTTACAATATGCTTTTAATATTATATTTATTTATTGATATTGCGTTTAAACAAATTATAATCAAACTAATATAGCCTTAAAAAACGAGTGTAAATATATAGTTTTAATTCTTTAAGTCTTTTAGGAGTGAATAACTCAACTTTTAAAGGTTTCGGGGTGATATTGAAATAGAAAATGGCCATTTAAGCATAGATATATTATTTTTTAGTAACGATTTTACATTAATACATCCCTGTGTTTATATGTTAAAGTGTGTTCTCAAAGTTTGGAATAAATGAGTTGTATACATAACCAGATTTAAGATTTCGTTTGCAATCTGTCTCTAAAGCGAGCTCTGGAATATATTTCCTTGTGTGCCATCAGTCTATATGTTGTAATAGTTTTTCGCTAAACCTTTCTGAGTGTTGGTCTCAGTTTCAATTTAACATTTCTAGTTTGTTTTCTACATATGTGGAAGAAATGAGTGCTGTTTCTGATCCTATCAAAAACGATAAACTATCAACTTAAATTCACTACTTTAAAAAATAAAGACAATCAGAGAATATACTGAGATAAAACAGATTTAGCATGAAAGGAATTATGAGAAGAATTTCCAATACGCTTTTGATATGGAATATTGCTTTTTGGATTTATTTATTAAAATTGTGTCTAAAAAGCAATATTGGACTTATCACACCTTATCCTGCATCCACTGATTCATACAATTATTGGTGATTTTTTTTTTTTTTTTTGCAATAAAGTATAAATAAATAATTTATCAGCATGAAGATGAGCCATCTTCAAGGTGGGGTTTAGACCAATTCTTAAAATTATGAAGGTGATCCTTTCCCATCTTATAAAAATAATTTAATAATAATTAATTAAAATTTATTTTTCCTTTAGGGACGGGGTTGCATATAATTACTCTAATTAATATTAGATTAATTTTTTTAATTTATTTTTATTGTAAATAATTGTTTACAAAAACAAACAAATAATACTTCTAGAAAAATTAAAATTAATATTTAGAAGGAAATGAAAATATAAATTAAATAAAGAAGAAGACAATTCCTTAGTTATTATTCATTGATATTGATTACAAAAAAAATTATTTATGTATTTATTTTTTTCAATATTCTTTATTGTATATATATGTTTATCTATGTATTTTTTTTTATCCATTTGTCATTTGTTTATCCGTTATTTTTTGTCATATCTAGTATTTTGTTCATTTTAGCCATAAAGAAGACTTGCAAGGCAGGTCGAAACCTTAGCACGCAATAATAGTATTTTTAATAGGACGTGTTGCTTCTGTTTAACAGCATCCCTGATTCTGTCATTCTTCTTTATTTATCATACCAATCAACTATACATTTATTACTAAAATCATAAAATTTGTTAGTCATTCGTATCACACAGTTTTTCTATAGTCTAAAATATATTTGTTGTTCTTTTATTCCTGTATTTCATTCCTAAATCTACCTCTTTTCTTTTCCTTAGTCATTTATTATTATTTATCATTTTATTGTTTAGTATAGTTTATATATATATATATATATATATATATATATATATATATATATATATATATATATATAAAATTTAGATTTAGGTATTACAAATATGCTTTATGTACAAAGATTCATGCCTTTGAAGAGATTATATCTTGATATAAATAGTATAGCAGCAATCAGATTGGTGCATTTAAATGCTAAGCATACAAAGTATATATTATATACATACAAGTACAAATTTTCTCTTCCCATTTTCGTGTTCATTAATACAGTCTTCCCCGTTTTATGATATGTTCGCAGAAATTCTTAAATGTAAATGATAAAAGAAAGAAAAAAATAATTAGCTGTAATATTATGAAATGTGTGAACTTCAAGAATTAATTATTTAATTTTATGTAAAAATATGTTCGCTAGTTTGTAATTTAATTATAAATAACACTGTCTTACCACTAACCAATCATTAGATGTGTTTAATGTATATTTATTTATACTATTTGTAAAATACTCTGTTATAAAATTGTTAAATCGTATAATCCAAATATTAGGATAAGTAATGCATTATCATTATTTTAATAAAGTATTGTTATTTGTGTGTCACCTGTTTGTTTATTTTAAGGAAATTAATAATTATGTTTGTTGTCAATAAAATAATTTATAATCATATAATTAATTATTTTCCTTTGCACATGGCAGTTCCTTTTATTATATATGTTTAAAGTAATCTTTTAATATAAAAAGTCCTTTTATTATATTAGAGAAACAAAATTGTTTTCTCCTATGATGATTTATTTAATATGTGATTTTACTATTACCAATTAATTAATAACATTTATTAAAATTAAGAAAAATAAAATTCAATAAGTGGCATCCTAATGTAGTTAAAAATACAACAAATTGTTTTGTTTTTCTGCTTAGATTCTTTTACCTGAAACTTTTTATTAATATGGCATTTAAAAAAAAAAATAGACCTATTTAATTATGATTTATGCAGTCTTGAAAAGTTTTTTTTTTTTTTTTTTTTTAAAAAAAGCTTGTTTATTAGATTACAAAAATCATAAAAAATATCTTTAAAAAAAATTATATTAATGAATCAGATCGTATTTAAGTCTCAGTTTATCAAATATTTTGTTATTTACTAAACGAAGTAATTCATTAAAATAAAAAAATGGCTTCAAACCATACAATATATAAAGTGAAAAATATAAATTAAAAAACAAAGAATATAATTGAAAACATTAAATTAAATTATTAGTTGAAAATACAATAACATTCTATTCATATAATAATAACCAAATGTAAAACATTTGTTTAAAAGTTTACTAACAGAACACGAATATATTTACTAATATACAAAAATATGTTACTAACATACAAATATACCCACAAAATCCATGGGTTACTTAAAAACAATAAAACTACAATTGTTGCTTAGTACCCTTTTTAACTTATTATTTTTATCGACAGACAATCGATTATAAAATTTAAAAATGTTGAAAAATCTGCTGCGCAGATCTGCTACCTACGATTCCATCTCGATAAACGTCTTAGCTGAAATCCACATATTAGACTTAAACGACAAGAAACTGCTCGTCTTTTTCAACTAATCCAAAATTTACTAGACAAACGTTCAAAGCACTCAATTAATTACAAAATACTCAATAACATGAGAGTAATTAGACCCATTTGGAGATAATTTTTGAGCTTATATTATTCTTATATCCAATCCTTTCAGTCCAAAATCCTGCATAAAATCCTCAATCCTTCATATTATGTCACAAATAAACGACCTCCGAGGTGTCTGAAAAGAAGATGGCCAGGAGACCTTCTAATGTAGAACATTTATTGAAGTGCTACTAATTGTTAGTTCTTTACGAATAATTGAAATGTCATTGTAATCATTTGGCTGCACATTTACTTATCGTATAAATTGTTTAGAGTTAGTGTAAATCACTAGTTATGGACATAGTTAAAACGGAATTTCGTTGATAAAGTTTGTAGTATGACATTATGGTTGTATACTTAGATTTTCAAAAGTTTATTCTATAGAATAAAAAAAATAACAAATACACTAAAGCTTCCTTTTAAATTGATTTTTATAATTCTTTACCAAATGCTAAAAATACCAGTTATGGGCATGTCATAACGGTTAGTGGTCATAGCCCCAAGATTAGTTATGATCATGTGACAAAATAATCTTTAAACAAATGTTTTTAATGATTTAAAAATGACTATTAATTGATTAACTACTAGAACCATAAAAATAAGCCGAATTCTAACACAACGCGGTTTAAGAAAAAAGAAAAATACATAATTAAAAACACACGAGGCGCCCATTTAAAAACTTTTTTGTTACCTATTAGTTCAGAAAACCCGTCTTGAAATGATAGTTGAAAATTAATTGAAACAACTATTTATCAGAGTATAATTTGACATCTCGTTGATCTTTCTACATATGAAATAATAGCATAAAATATGGTAATCATCCCCACTAAACATAATAATGAATTTAAAAAAATCGGAATTTGTTTTCCATAGATTATCTTCTTTCGATATTTCCAGATTTTTTAAAACAGCAGTAGCCATCCACGAAGAGAATATGGTCAAACTGCTAATGGTCATTTAAGAGACGTAAGATCAAACATGACCACTACTAGGAGAGGATGTAGAATTTAAGATTTAGATTGACGTGATCGAATAAAGAAAATATTATTTTTTTATTTTTTAACAGAAAGAACATTTTTAATACCAAAGAATATTAAAACTGATAGGGATGACTATATCTCATATTTCGTATTTTTTTCACCAACCGGTCATGGTCAGTCGGAAATTATTGTTAATTAAAATCAGATAGTCCAACACAATGAAGCCTGTATGGAAGCCTGAACTTCAATGAAAAGCAATATACCTCAAAAATTAAAAATTAATGAAGCAATTTCACAATAATTTCTTAAGAATCCTCACTTTTAAAAACGATCTTATTAAACAATAAAAAAAAAAACATTTTAGGACACTATTTGAGGTAAATATGTTTTAATGGCTACTAGAAAGGGATAAGAGGGACGGTTTCATAAGTAAATGAATCTTTAACCCTTTTCAGAAATGTTTCCCCTGGTGACATCACAAATAAATGGATCACACCATTATTATTACGAAAATTGTATTAGTCTGTCCATTATTGACCAGGTGACCATAAATAGTGATTTACCATAAATCAGATATATCAAATATCAAGAGAGTACAATAAGATAATATAAAATTAAAAAAAATAATAAACAAATGGCAATGATGGAGTTTATAATCTGTACTAACAATTGGACGTTTTGAGTCAAACTCACAGATTTGAATGCCGATTTTTGTGTGCAGTAGGGACCTATAATAGTGAAGAACTAGAGTTATAGACGCCAATGAGCATTAGGAGCCGAAAAAAAAAAAAAAAAAAAAAAAAAAATGAAAATCACGTTTTAAGTTTTAAGTTGAGATTTCATCAACACTTTCTAACGGCCATAACAACTACTGTGTTCAACCGATTACAATAGTAATAGCATCACTAGAATCAGCATGCATTCTCATTTTTATCCATGCATATAGCATTGGGTTTACTCCATATTTTAGTGGACAAAAACTGATGTGAATGAAAAAATCCGAGGTCAGCTACAACTTGAGATATCGCAATAAGGGGAAATCCTGCGACCTCCGGATTAAGGCTCAACTATGAAGTTTTATGGCTTCTAGATGACCTTAAAATTTAGTTTTAATCGGTGACGAAATGTGTGAGATATTTACATGTTTTCATAAATTGACAGCATCTTGTTGCCTTCTAAAATCCTACAAAATTTAAGAGATAAAAAAAAATTATTTTCGATTACGACAAAATTTAGTTTCTACATGTTTCTTGAGATGAGGAATCTCAAAATATTATTAGTTTTTAGTTTAAAAATTTTTCTCACTCATATTTTTATTTCAAATTGCATTGAAACCCTAATATTGATGAATAATCTGAAATTAATATCAGGTTTTGGTTATAAAAAAAACTCCCCTTACCTATATTTTTTTTAATAATGGTCTTATTTGAAATTTATTGTGTAAAAATTGAAAAATAACAATAGAAATATATCATTTTAAAACGTCTTATTTATATAATAAGAAAAAAAAGGAAAAATTTTAAACTACCCATGTAAGAAACGAGTCTTATTTGATCCGGTAATCGTTGCAAGGTATTTTAATTTATTTTCTATAGCATAGATTTTATTCTTTTAGTACTTCTTAGCTTAAATTTTAAATATAATAATATTATCTTATGAATGGGAAAACTTACAGTCCACCCGGGAGATAGTGAAGATGGAAGACTTAGGAACCTGAACCGGCTTGTAACTCTAAACGTCACACTGGCCGCTAGATGGCGCTTGTTATCGGTTTCTAGTTATTGACTAGAATTAATGGATTATTTCATCACCCTATAAATTAATCTAATAAATAATTTGTAGTTTTCAATCCATTGCCTCCTAGTAAATATAATGGGTAAATCATTAGGTAAATGTTTAGAAAATATAACTTAGTCTACTCACGTAGCTAGAAAGTAATGGTGAGCTGGACCATATAGATTTATATTTTAAGTTTTTAGTCATATTAAAATGCTAAAATAATAAAACTTATAATTCTAAAAATATAATTAATTTCTTTTTTTTTTTGAATCGTTAATATGACGCATTAGAACAACTTTATTCACTGGAGTTTTAGAGAAATATTCCACAGTTCCAAATAATTTACCATTAACTAAAAATGATTTTTTTCTAGCTTCAATTGCATTAGTTAAATTTGGAATATACCAGGCTGAAACGGCAAGAAAACTGCTCGTCGTTTTCGACTACTTCAACATTTACTAGACAAACGCTCAAACCTTCTGATTGAAACAAGAGATTCATTTACATGACCGTGATTAGACCTATACAAGATACACCAAGATATACCAGTGCCCAGAAATATAGATAAATTGATATATTATAATTTTACTTTTTAAATTTATTTATTTTATTTTTTTTACGAAACGCTCCCGAACCAACCTACATGAAAATGGAAAATTTTCATTAAAACATTAAACAAATTTGTTACTGGTATGGTTTTGATTCTATTTTAAAAATATATTTATGTTGTATTTCTATTAAATAAAGAAAATAACGATTAATCGTAAGGTAGGTGACGGCATATTGATAAATCGTCTGAAAAGATATCGATACCAAAATATCAAATTTGTCTCATATATCCAATCCGGAATCCGTCAAAAAATCCTCTGCCTCCTTACTTTGTCAAAAAAATACCTATAAAGTTTGTACCATTTGTTCGATCCGTCTGAAAAGAATAAGGCTACGGGACCTTTTAAAATAGAACTTTTATTACTGTGCTACTGATGTGCAGTTGTTTTAAGAGCGATTGACTAGCCATTATGAGCATTATCTTTTCATTTACTAGATGTATTTTTATTTTATTGTGCACAGTTGTAAATTCAATAAATAGATAAGACACGGACTTAACAATATATGATATATTAAAAAAAAAAAAAAAATCCGTTTTGTGTGCTGTTATTTTATAAACTTTTTTGTAATAAGCATATACTTGAATGTTTTACAACTATACAAAAATACATTTGGCACTGAAAATTATCATCCCAGATAAAAATAAAACATCAGCTAATCTGGAAAATAATATAACTTCATTAGTCACAAACATAAATAATCATTGAAGTAGTATTGAATTAGAAACAAAATGAATCCATTATATTAATTATAATATTCTTATAATATTTTTCAATACATTTATACGATTATATTTATATTGAAAAAAATATATTTACAACAGCGAACCATGGATTACTTAACTACGAATATGTTACAAACATCGTACACGAAAAAACATGTATTTAAAGTACAGTGAAAATTAGAATCATCTTATGATTATGTTGAATAATAAGTTTTTTTAAAAAGTTCTTTACTTATCGGCTAAAATACTTGCGTTTTGAGCACTTATAACTTTTTTTCAGCCTAATTTTATGAGATAATTGAATTTCGATGAATATTTTTGAACATAACTGTGAAAAATTCCGAAAATGTGTTCAAATTTAGTACAAAGTTGTAGTAAATTTTATTTAAAAACATGGCTTATTCAGCACGCACATAATATCTATTTAATTTATTAACAATCATTTTTATTTTTTTATTAAATAATTACTTTTAATACGATTGATTAATTATAACAATTGAATGATAACCGATATTGAAAAATACTGACTGAATATAAAGAAAATATGGTTAAATATTATGTTATTTTTAGTTATTGATCTATTTATTTGTAACTGTTTATTTGTGATTCCATGTTTTTTTCAAAAACTCTTCTTTTCTTTGTTTCTTAGTTTTAATTATTTAATATTTCACTTTTTTTCTCTAGTACTATATCCTAGTTACATTTTAAGGAATATATGTGTAAAAAATTTAGAATTGAACTATTTTTATAGAAGAAAATATTTATATAGAAGAATATTACCAGGAATGCAGTCAAAAGGAAACAACACATCCAAGCAAAAATGCTCTAATAGTATGCCAACGTTTCGATCTGCCTTGCAGGTCTTCTTCAGGGCTAAGATGAACAAAAAAAGAAAAACACCGAACACGGAGGAGAATAGACGAACGATGATTGAAACGTTGCTGCATAATTGGAGTATTTTTATTTGGGCTTACTTTTTGACTGCATCCCTTATAATCTTCTTTATTCATACTCAACATTCAACTAATTTCTTTATTTAATTTATTTATTATTCACCTTTTATTTTTTGGGTTAACTTAAGAATTAAAAAGCAATTTAAAAAAAAAAAAAAAAAACAAAAAATATTTTATTAAGTATTACAATCTTTATCGTATTTAGGCATTAAGTAATATGGATGGCTTTATGAATTCGCTTACACAATATGTAAAATAAGAAATAAATGATAAAGAAGAAAGAGAGAAATGAAAGAGAACAGAAGAAGGGTTATACAATATGTAAATAATACAAAGAACCGCAGAATATAAAAAATACAAAGATAAACTATACTATAAGGTGAAAAATATAAATCAAAAAAATAATAATTGTAAAAATTAAATTAAAAGTTAAAAACACAATCATACTTTATTTGTAATATACAATCCTTTTAGGAATCCTCCGACCTCCAATCTTCATCCATTTATGGAGGGACAAGCCATGTCTAAAGAGATCCTAGCGCTTCTCCCTCAGCTGCGTCACTGGTGTTTAATTTAAAATTAGTTATTCCCAGATAGCGGTAAATTGGAATGTAAATTTAAAGATTTTAAGTTGATGATTTCTCATGTGATTGATTCCATCCCACTCAGCAACAATTCCTATATAATTATTTTTTTTTGAAAATTTATGTTACAAATATTGCCTAAAAATATATATTTACATGTGAACGGTGCTCCCTTATCCATGTAACAAAAGCTTAAATTACATTTTTCTTTTTTAGGAAATTAAAGGAACACAATAAAAAACAATTTAAAGTAAATCAGAAATAAAAATGTACGAACAGTAAAAATACAAAAATTAAAATACAGTAATATTTAGTTAAAATAAAAAATAATAGTAATTTTTTCTTTGTATAAATCTACTAACATACGATAGGGGTGTATCTCATATGTAGTGTAGTGATGTCTTGTCGTAATCCATTATTTCTGTATGATGTGGATCACAAATATTGGGCTAAGGGAAAAGAATTTTTATTCCTGTAAGTGAGTGCTCTGTATAATTAAAGGTAGGTTTAAGTCAAATATCGTATTCGGAAGTTTGGTGTACGTTGGATATTTGTTAATTATGTTCATGCATGAATTTTGGATAACTTCTAACTTCCTCTAGTTAAAGTCACAGCTCACAGGAGCGGAATGTGTTAATATTGGACGTGTTATTGATTATTCAAGATCTATTTGTATTTTTACTGATAGTTGGGAATGCCCATTGAAATATGGGTTCATTTTTCTGATCTCACTTTTAGCTCTATTGCTTTTTTTTATGAATATGTTTAGATATTATCAAAGATTTGTTTTATTCTAAGCCTAAATAATTGGTAAAGCATGCCAAAGGGATCGTGGTACAATTTATAATGATGTTCTGAGTTTTGCGTTGTCTTCTTTGAGTGAATAACTTTAATCCTCGATTTTTTAAAATAAATGCCTAACATTTAAATTAGCAGATATCCCGAGTTTTTCAGGCCAAATTTTATTACTGTTTTGGGAGAGCACAAGTTGTAGAGGCAATAATTTAAATTTTGGCGCAGAGTGGCAGAGGGTTATAGATGTTAACTATGAGCTATTAGCTGTTGCCGAAGAGGAGGCGGCGGCTTCCTACATATGAAAAGAGGATGAGCACAATACCCACCGAACAATGGTCATTCAACTTGAAACTCAGCCGCGACTGGTTGGACGACTTTTATTATTTAATGCGTATTCCTAACTGAGGCCATCAAACGGCATCGAGGTGGGATGAGTAGTGGCTATAACAAAAATATAAAAATATTTTATTACTTTAATTTTTATACTAAAGATACTTGGTTAGGAGCATTGATCAACAATGAAAATATGTTTTTTAAAATTTTTTCCTTACAATCAAATTAAAACAATGTCAGATTGAAAAACCATTATCTTTAGTCGGAAGGTAATTTTGTATGATAAACTTAAATTTAAAAAACAACCCCTGAATTGAATAAAAATATTTTATGATGGTCGCCATTTTTATAAATGCCCGATAACTTCTCACTCACCTAACTTCGTATAACCTGAATTTCCAAGCAGTTTAATGGAATCCATAACTGACAGTAAAACCTGATAAATTACAACAGTTTACAGATTTTGGGCAGATTCACACGTAAGGATGTTAATGTACAAGGGTACCATAGTAAAAGGTAATTTTACTTTTCCTTATTCACTGCATTAGTTCCCAAAATCGGTACTGCATGGAGTCCACGTTCGGCAGTTTAAACCTGTATAAACTTAAGAAACTGCAAAATACTATGGCTATAAAAATATTTAAAGGCTGTAAAACGATTTCCTTTGAAATATAGAGGAAAAAAAACAATTATTCAAAATTAAAAACTGCAAACCAACTTCAAAATCTGTCGCATAACAATATAGAGCGTCCTATCGGCTATAAAATATGGCTTCACCCATCATCACATCATCCTTACAACTGCAAAGTATCGACTGTGAAAATACGCGTTTTTTTTGCATTCGATCTTTAGCGGTTCGTTTTTGGATCGTTGATTTGACACAATCAAATAGTTTGGAACATCGTCTCTTTGACAGGGTTATTCCTCCCCTTTACAGAGTGAGTTCAGATCTGAGTATTCGCTGAAACGTATATCAGTCCTAAAGCTATTGATAAAGTTTTTTTTTTTTTAATAATCATTTATTGAGCAATTATTACAATCTGCCACAAATATGGGCAATAAGTTATATTAATGACTTCATGATTACATTCACACAATACGTACAAGAAGAGAAGAAAAAATAAATAAAAATATAAAATGAAAAAAGAAAAAAAAAATTAAATTAAATAGTGAAAAAAGAGGGATGCTGATATACATAAAAAATATGCATTATAGAATATACATACAAGTCAAATATATGAATAAAAAAAA
The DNA here is from genome assembly GCA_003667255.2 of Euschistus heros. Lineage (NCBI taxonomy): Eukaryota > Metazoa > Arthropoda > Insecta > Hemiptera > Pentatomidae > Euschistus > Euschistus heros. Next base: position 894,161 of record RCWM02000376.1, on the reverse strand, counting down.
TATATATACATAAAACAAAATAATAATAATAAAATAAAATAAATAAATAAAATAAAAATAAGTTTTAATAAAATAAAATAAAATGAAAATAAGTTTTGATAAAAGTAAAAATAAAAATAAAGCTAAATTAAATTTAATGTTAAAACTACATTCATGCTTTATTGATAAAGTTATACAAAAAAAAAATGTGTTTTTTCAGATTCGATACTTTGCAATTGTAGGGACGATATGTTCATATAGAATACCAGAAAAACATAAGCAACATCCAAATCCCAGACATATACAAATGTTTTTGAATATATCGTAACGAATCTCCTAACCAAATAAAATATATATTACATAATGAATTGGTATTTTTATAATGAATTGTTGTGATATCTAATCAGAACATCAGAATCAAAGATTTGACTCAAAGTTGGCACTTATTGATAAAGGTGATATCAAAGATGAGAACAAGTCCAGTATATCGCTAACAGATGACCAGGAGCGCTATCTTGTGGTCGCTCTATAAGACCTGTCAGAACGCTTAATCCAATAGAGCAATACTAAAATGTTATATATTATTTGGTTATTGGATTGGTTATGATATATTAAAAAAAATAAAAAATAAAAAGAACAAATAATATCTCCTATATATTATCTTTATCAGATAAATTTCAAAATCTTTAGATATTGAGATTTAGGAAAATATCGATATAGGTGTGAACAGCTCTTCTATTTTTACTTTTATTTTTGTAATGCATCGTCTATAAATCAAAAATAGTATTTATAAAAAATTTCAATACACCATCCAAATTTTTTTAAATAAATCACTTTATTGTTTCAGAAAGAATAATTTTAATTTACAGAAAAACTTTTTGTAGATAAGATATTAAATAATTAGACCTATGTGACCATTATAACAGGTAACTGAAATTTAATTGCATATACTGCATGCTTCAGATGGTCGATCTAGAGTCTGGAGAACACTATGCTCGGTGCAAAGTTGTAGGCACAGTACAGTTCGGAGGAATGTCGGTGATGGAGTGAGGAGGGTTTTTTTAGAATCGAACACAGACCTCCATGTGTTCCAAAGGCCATCCCTCAATGCACAATCTTATATAAGAGACATATTTGAATAGTATGTAGTCCCTAATGTATGTAGATAATGTACGGCCACACGTCGCCAATGTTGTTAGAGACTTCCTTGATGAGTTCGGTATCCGAACCAACGGAATGGCCAGCTCGCAGCCCGGATCTAAATCCTATAGACCATATGTAGAACCATCTTAAGAAGGCCATCCGACAGTAACATAACCCTCCAGGAGCTGAGAACTGCCGCATAAGAACAATGGGAGCAGATTTCTCAAGAACGAGTGGCCAATCTTACAAGGAGCGTGCCTCAAGAGATAAGAGGAGGAAACGCCCGATATTAAAGGCCATGAATTGTGTGTTTCTTGCATACTGTAAACAAAGCTTAAAGGTTTTTTGTTTTTTTTAAATCATAAAATCAATAAATGTTTAGGTACTCTTTTGTTTAATTTTTTTTTGCTTTAAATTGCATGTTTTATTAATTGTCCTTTTGTGCCTTACAAACGGAATATATCCACTACATACATTAAAAAAAATGGCAAGTTTTATTAAGAACTGAAAGAGAAAAAACAAATAATATGCAAACATTCAAGGTTTTATTGCACTCGAGAGTAGTACTTCATTATGTAGAACCTTTTTAAGTGCTACCAATTTTTAACAATATCATCACATTTACTTTACGTATTATATTTTATATTGTATACGGTTAAAATTATATACAGTTATAAAAAAATAAATAAATAAAATTTAAAAAAATATGTTTTATACCAGCAAAGGTCAGTCATTTTTTAAAAACGGTATTTGGGTTCTTGAATCATGGTGGGATAAAGTTATTATTTGTAATGGAGATTATTTTAATGAATATAGTTATTATGTAGTTATTGGTTCATTGAATTATGAAACTTTAAAATTTTAAAATAGAATTGAAAAGTTTGAAACATTTAATGAAGAAATTTTGAAACTACTAGTCATGATAGTCCCTATAGAATAAAAAGTTTTATAAATTTTAAAAAAATAATTAGCCATCGGATGCGCCGTAAGATGTGAGGGCGGAGGGGAGACAGGAATTGGTGAATGGGGTGGTCGACTACCGCAGTGTCGGACAACTACTTGTTAAACACAAATAAACGGACGCGGTTTTTTCCTAAAGGATTCATTTCAGGCTAACGAGAAGGAATAAAAAATGAGGAAGAAAAGGGATTGGACTATCTCGTGTCCAACAGCTGAAGCCGTATTTAGGTTTAATTGGTGAGGCTGAGCGTATGTATCTGATGGTGCCGTGTCGTGTTGTGACCACACACGGTCCCAGGTAACAAGCTCCCCCCCCCCCCCCCCCTCCCCCCAGGTCCTAATATACCCATCAACTCCTCCCACCGTCCTCTCTCGGCTCTCTTATTGCCTCCACAATTTGTAGTCATTATTACTCCTCCAAATAACAATATTATTCTCAAATTCATATCTATTTATTCGCTTTTGAATGAACGAATAGCAATATTTATCTGGCTAGCTATATTTAAAAGTTACAAACTATGTTACCTTTATCTGGCATTTATTTTTTATAAAACCTTTTATTGAGTAATTATTACAATCTGCCACAAATGTGGGTAATAAGTAGTACAGAAGGCGTATGATTACGTTCACACATTATGTACAATGACAATTAACAAAAATCTCCGCTGCAAACCAATTCTTCCTGTTCCTCTCTCCATTAACAAAATAAATAAAAAACAAAAAAAATATATAAAAAAAAATAAATAAAAAGAGAACAGAAAATAACTTGCTATACATAAATAATATAAAGTATACAATATGTTTATAAATAAAATAGTTAAATAAAAAAAAAGTAAATAAAAATAAAATAAATAAATGAAAAAGTATATTTAGTACATTATAAATAAGTTGTACCTAATAATAAATAATGAAACAAAATTAAATTAAAATTTACAAAACACAATCGTACTTTATTTACAATACACCCTCATCCTAGGGATTCCCTAGCCAGACCTCTCCTTCCACTTGTAGAGGGACAAGCCAGCCACAGAGAGGTCCCAGCTCTTCTCTTTCAGCTGCGTCACTGGTGTAAAAAAAAAACAGTAGAGTTTGAGTGAGAGCGCTATAGTACATTCACACCGGGCATGAGTCGAGAAGCTGGTCATTGCCAGAACTCCATAATAAATAAATTTTGCAAAATGATCTCGGAGCCACTGACGTTTTAGTCTGCGATGTGGGTTATCAGGGTGTGTGGAACTGGATAACGATTGAGCTAGAGGGTTGGATACTTGAATGAAAGGAAAGGTTGCGATGGAATTTCGAAAATGTAAAAGGTATGAGGTCGAGGATGTGTGGTATATTGAGATCGTTATGTAGGGTTTTGTCGGAGACATAGTAAGGAGCTTTTACTATAGTTGGGAGGATTTTGGAATGAAAGGTTCAATACCATTAGTCCAAATGGGTTTGATGATGGTTTTGTACATAAGAAGTATGCTTTTAATGGAAAGATGAGATGTCCTATTCAGTAGTCCATACTACCTGGCGTTAAAAATTTAAATAATAATACAATAGTTTATACAAATACTAATATACATACTTACTCTAACACATATAATACATAACCTACAATAAAATAAGTATCGTATTTATATTTTACCATCCTTTCATAATAAACTCCATAATCATTCAAATCCATTAGTATCACAATCTCTATTCCGAGGCGTCTGAAAAGAAAATGGCCTCGGGGCCTTCTAATATAGTACTTTCTATATAGAACTTTTGTAATTGCTACAAACGGGTAGTTGCTTTACAAGCAATTGACATGTCATTTTTAGCATAATTATCTAATGCTTATTTTATATTGTAGGTATACTGTTGTAGATTTCAGAAAATAGCTGAAAATAAAATATAAATATATTTACATTTTTATATTTCACATATGCTCGGTCTACGCTTTTTATACAGCATCCTACTCTGCACATTCTAGCCCCGTCCTTACCACATAAGCTGATGACACATGTTATCAGTAAATCATGATCCCTTCATAGCATCCCAAACATTCAAAAATCGTATCAAAATTGGAGACTTAAAATAAATCCAAATTCTCAGCAAATAACTTTTACCCTTCGTCGTAAGCCCACAAATTTCTGTCCTACAGCATCCTTTCATAGAATTCCACTGAACACATTTGCTACTTTGGACTCAAACTGGATAATCTTGTATACCGATTAAGACCAAAATTCAAGAAACTGTTCCTCTTTAAGACTTTTTCAACGTTTGCTAGACTAACAATCAAAGGTTTCGATTAATTACAAGATACTCATATATATATATATATATATATATGGCAGTAATTAAACCTATTTGGACGTATGGAGTTGACCTGTAGGGCTCCATCCATAATCCTTCAAAAAACCCTCAATGCTTCTTACTTTGTCACAAACAAACTTATCGATAAATATCTTAACTATGTCTTCATAGTTCAGAGTTACCAACTAAATGAAGAAAAAGCATATAGAGTGGTATTGTTCCTTTACCCCAACCAGTGCCATCAAGCATGACTCAGAAGCTATTGGTTAAAATGTGTACTTCGCCCAAAAGAAAAATATCCCCGACCACTATTCTTTGTAGACCTAGAGCCAGCTCGCAACAAGGAAATTTTTGAGGTGACAAGATTGGTTTACTCGTGCGTAAGGTTAGAAGAACCAAGAACAAGGCCAACAATAGTTGAATGCACTCGTCACCGAAGTCTTGGGCATACCGAGACTTCTTGTCACCGCCAGGAAAGGTGTGTATAATGTGATGGCCCGCACGCAACGAAACCTGCCAGAAATCAGGAGAAACTCCTGCAATACATGTATTATGTGGTCAAGACCACCATGCAAGTTACAGAGGCTGCACGGTATACAAAAATCTTCAAAGTCAAAGCCATCAAAGTCAAAATTTTAATTCAGCCCTTAAACGAAATCAGAGGATCCAATCACCTGACATCAGTAAGCAGCAATTATTTCCGAGAATGCAATTAGCTCAGTCCCACAGAAGTGGACATCAGCAGTCTGCCACATCACACATATCCACCACGACAGCAAGCCGTCTAATCTGAGAAGATTAGACATCAACTGCAACCTCAAACCTCAACTCTCAAACCTCAGCCCCAGACCTTCCATTTTCAATCTGGACCCCCACAACAGTAAATTCCTCCCCATCAATTACCTCTAAAACTAAAATTACCACCTCAAAAGCGACAACCACTTTTTATCCAACATTATGTTAATCTTCTGATTCTTTCCATATCCAATCCTTACAATCCAAAACCCTTCTGAAAATCCTTAATGCTCCTCACTTTGTTACAAATAAACTTCTCCATACAGATCTTATGTTGGTGATTTTGACCAAACCAGATATCTATCCTTTCATAATAAACTCCATAACCACAATAATCCACTAGTCTCTCAACTTGCTTCTCTCTCCATTCCCAATAATCCTCCGTAACTTCTGAAAAGAAGAGACCTTCTAGTTTAGAACTTTTATTGAAGTCAGTAGTTCTTTTCGAGTTTTGACATGTATTGTAATCACTATCAATACATTTTCTTGATGTACTTATTTTGTACAATTGTAAAATTTAATAAATGGGGCAAACTGGGCTCTTTTATTCTACCTACCTTAAACTCAAACCTGCTGATTTTTGACAAAACGATGATTATTCTTGTTCAATAAACTTAATTTTTCATTGCGAAAACACCGTTTAAAAGAATACTTAGGACGTGGAAATCATTCTAAAAAATAATTTTCAAACAGTCACAGTATAAAATGCATGGTGCTCAACATTTAAGATGATTCTAATATACTTAAACGATGCACTGAGAACACCTTAAATGGAAATCTTGCATTCCCATCAGTCTGAGAAATCATTAAAGGATGTTATTGTATAACAGCTTATATATATATGAATTTATTCATTCATGAAATATATACAAACTTAATGAGTCACAAATAACTAATAATAATCATAATAAATAATACTAGTATATAACTAATATAATACTGATACTAATAACTAAATGAGTCATCTCAATTAAGGAAATAATAATAGATAAAAAAAATTATGAAAACCAAAGTCGTACAATCTGTACAACATTTACACTGCACTGTAGACATTCTCACCTCGCCTGCCCCTTCCCTCACTAAAGAGATCCCAGCTCTTCTCTCTCAGTAGCGTCACCGTTATTTGAGGATCAAACGTTCATAATTACTAAGGTCTTCATAGTTAGGGTCATTTTATATTTTTCTAGTCAGAAAATTCTCTGAAAAAAAAAAAAAATTCTTTGTAATTTCGAATAATTATTCGGAATTACGAGTTTGTTTTTGTTTTTTTTAATAATAGGCTGTGTAAAAAAAATTACCATTTCTTCACATCCATGTTATTAGAATACAACTATAAACACATATATTTTATGTATTGTTTAACAACAATGCTTTCTCACTTTAGAGCACTAATCAAAGCTTATTTACCAACAATGAGACGCTTCGATATAGCGTCAGTTCTAATGTTTTTATTGAAAAAGCAATATGACGGAGTCTTATGAAATCATTGTTATTTTAAGATATTCTTGTTCAGTCCAAGAAGTTTGTGAAATCGACAAAACTGGAACAGGAGGTGTGTACCGAGCGAACCGTGCGGCATTGGTTTAAAAATTTACGTGCGGCATGTAAATATCAATGTCCAAGAAATTTATATGCTTATTCAAATTAATGTATATTATTTTTTTCCTAAGGCAATAAGCTTACAAAACTTATTTTATATTTGGTAAATTGTGATTTGAATCGAATATTGACAATATAAAGCTAAGGGATAAAATTCATAGCAGAAGATCCGCAAAGTAACCAAGACGAAAGATGCGGTGACAACCTTCCTAGAAATTAAGTGGAAAAGGGCAGGCCACATAGCAAGAATGGACAGTAGAAGATGGTCCAAAAGAACCACAGATTGGTATCCTGCCCATTCAACACGGAAGAGAGGAAGACATAGTTCGAGATGGCGGGACGACATTGAAGATCTTTTCGGGCGTCTATGGCACCGGTCAGCACATGATAAAGTCATTTGGAAAAAACTGGGAGAGGCTTATGCCCAAAGATGGGCCACTTTTCCTTGAAAAAATGTAAATTTCTTTTATTATTTTGTAAATATCTTACATGGAAATAAAGGAGCTATTTTTTTTAAATTTATTTATTTATTTTTTTTCTCGTTTTGGGGTACGTTGAATCCATCACTTCACTGTGTGATAAGGAAAGTTAAAGGAGCTATTATTATTATTATTGACAATATTATCAGGCATTAGATACTTCCTAGCTATGGTAAACTTAAATAAATAAAATTAATTTAATTTTTTTAATGCATATCTCTTTAAATATAAGAATACGAAGAAGTTTTTATTTGTAGTTAAAAAGAAATGAGACCCTTAAACATTATGCATTTAGCATGTGTTATAATAAATGCCCAAGAGGCGTATAGTGTTACTAACAAGGATAAAATCGAAGGTGGTATTGGTAGGGTTAAATCTTAAACTGAGCTATGTTTAACAGAATCAGCGAAAAATAATACCTAGTGTAACTTACGGACATTTAAAAATTGGATTAGCAATATTTAAAATAAAAAATACTTTGAAATAGTAATTAGAAAACAGGATCAGTTTGTATTAAGATTAATGTAGTGTTGAGGAAGGGAGTGGTGATGATAGGCGGGCGAAGGAATGATGTTCTGCAACTCATCAGTAATCATCAGCAAGGAGGCCGATGGTCAGCTGCGAAGATTATGCGTGAAACGCAATTAGACGCTTAGGCTGATGGATGAGACCGGTGCCCCATTTACCTTGCCCTCACCCCCCCCCCTGCTCGTCCCTTGTCAGCGGCCGCTAGCAGGTGCCTGCCTCCACCTCATCGCCACCGACATCGGTTAGTCCTTAATGAGGATCAGGGCTCTAGCGCCGTGGCTTCGACAAAAAACACCAAACGTGTCCTTAAATCTCTATCTGACTTAGGCTGCTCAGCCATTTATAAAAGTGCTGACCGCCCACAAAATTAGTTTAGTGAAAGCATCATACAAAGTAATAACATATATTCTAACACCATATATTATCATATTTATCATTATGAACCACCATTCATGGCTGATTCTCAAACAAGAGGGAACACTTGTGTCCCTTGAAAATGAAAATGAAGTAAACTTCATTGAAAACATTGTTTCCAAATATGTTATGTGAATTAATGATATTAATTGAATTTATTGGGGATTTTAGTGTTTTATGGTTACATTTTTAGGCAATTCTACGTTGATTAACAATGTCCTGGCTTGTCTCTATGCTTAGATTTACAATTATATAAATATTAATACTTGTCGTGCGAAACTAACTCAACTAATGGGTAGTAATATTAAAATATAATGGTGGAAGAAAGTTTTTCAGGATTATAATACCCAAGTAACCAATCCCCGAGTTATTTTATTCTTATCTCCGTTACTTCTTAAAATTGGCGTGCAATTGCTAAAAAAAGTTATGAAAACGTATCCGGAAGGAACGTTTGAGTTTTTATTTGCAGTGACAGTGCTTCTCGTGGACGCATCAGTTCGTAACCACGCAACCATTATACGTCGGAATATCCTAATGTAAATACCACCTCTGACTGTATATACATTCATTGTTCACATTGTCATGTCCACTTTAAATCAGTTAAACCAAATATTTATTTGTAACGGGCCTCATGCGTTATGATAGTAAGCTACGGTCCTCATAATATACTCCCAAGAAAATATTAAAAATATTACATTAAAATAGTGTTTCGGCGGTAATATTTTTAACCTTATTTTCACCTTGTCATGGCCACTATCATTTAACATTTAAGTACTGTAGCCGAAATTGAGTGTGATATTGATATTGAATGTGAATTGATGTGATATTTGCTGTGATATTATTTAAATTATGCGATGAAAAAATAGTTTATTAATAAAGACTGATCTTCGTTATGAAGCAGGCATTTTTTATGTTTTATTATGGAACCTTAAACTACTAAGATCCCTTCTTCAAATTGTCATGTATAAAGTCAGATTCGTGTGAGGGTAAATTCAAATTAGTGTTGGGGCAATCACATTGTCATGGGTTAAAATGATAAACTGAAATTTAAAAAAAAGTAAAGTGATTAATGTGTTGCAAGATTTATCAACATTTAAATTTAGAATTTTAGGAAACAAAAAGGGTGTTTGAGCTGTTATTAAATGTCTTCATTTATTCCGTAGTTGTTGATTTCGTATCCCTTACCTTATCGAAAGAATAGAAGAAGAAATAATTTTGTAAGGTGATTTCACAGAATAGATCGGACCGGTTGATCCGAGGCCGGCTGAGGTTTTCTACTTCTTCGACTATATCTACGAGTCAGTTAGTACCGATTGATGAATTATTATTCAAAAGGGACATGTTGTTCTGGGAGAAATAGGTATTTATTTTTAGATATTTAATCTTTTAATATTCACACCTGTCAATTATAGTGATGGCAATAAGTGAATTTGATGAAATAGTGAGACACCGTCCCAACACAAGCCACATAGCATCTTAACATATCCTCAGCAAGATACATACGCGGTGTAATGAATGGAAAATTAAACTGAATAATGACAGATCACTACATACTACATATACGAAACCAGGCGTGATAATACATTAAAGAGTATACAAGGAGATCCCTCATCCAGCTTCATTTCAGCCTCCGTTTAGTTGTTTCTGGAATTCGTAACGTTGCCACATTCTATACCTGTTTGTTAGTGTCCGCGTAATTTGTCATGAAAATGTCAGTAAATTTCATGAATATGGTTTTTAACTGCCGAAATCAGTTAGTCTGTAAGAGGAATTGGTTTGCAGGGATAAGCAAACTTATCCATAAAGAACTTAATGTTCCATATGTTGCTGATTTGGGTCAAACGAGATCTTTTCATAGTAAACTCTATTCCCACTTGAATCCACTAGATCATCTAATGTAGGACCCTTATTTGAAGTGGCTGTTAGTGAGTAGTTCTTTAGATGTTATTGACATTTCATTAGATACCAAGATAGATAGATAATTTTATCGCGTGTAGAGATACATCTCATAGCAAGGAGCTGGCCTAAATAACTAAATAACTAAATAAACTTTTAAAATATTAGCTAAGTAATTAAATAAACTTCAAACTGTAACAAATTTTGTTAATAAAACTTCAAACATGCATACACATATATACTCACAAATACACACACAAACGTGTACATGTGCATTTAATTGATAAATACCAGTAACCATAGATAATAATTACTCTGAATATAGTGGTTTTATTATTCACAAAAATAACTATATATATATATATATAAAGCATAGCCTTCCATTATAATTGAATAAAACTAACAATACACATAAATATTCCTTAGTTTCATAGATACGAAATGAAAATTACAATAATCGGTTGATATTACAGCTTTTATATATGCCCCTTTACCTTCATTCATTCATTAAAAAGCTTCTTATTTTCAGTAAATTTACAAAAAAAATAAAAGATGAGGTTCAGCTTTGGCATGCTCTCCACTTGACAATCTCTATTATAATTTGGTCGTAAGATTGGATTAATATATTTATCCCTTAACTGAGCATAATCTGGGAATAGCTAAGTGACCACTACCTCTTCCAGAATCATTTTCTTTTATGGCTCTAAAACTGAACACTTTTCAACAGTTTTCAAGAGAATAAAAAATGTTTTGAATATCATACCTATCTGGTCCATGTTTCTGGCAAACAAACATCACAATTTGGAAAATCTACCTCTAAGTTAACCAATTCTAAATTTGTTATTCCATCGCAATTCCAAAAAATATATATTAAATATGTTAGTAAAATTAAAATGCGTTTTTTTTTTTTTTAAGAAAACGTATAAGTTTCTAAACTAGATTTATTTGCATTATCTACCTTATATTTATAAGAGTCCGTGATAGCGAAATTAGAAGGTCTGTCACCGGTAGTATTAAGCTGTTGTTTATAGCTTATACATTTCATTATAATCATATTCCTCAAAATTTCTTGTTGTAATATATAATGTTTACAGTTGTAAATATCAATAAATAGTCTTAAAAAACAAAATTTTCAGTTAATATAACAAATTACTTTTGAGGTGAAAATTGATTACCACTATGTGACAACTGGGTAAAAAGACACCTTTCACAACACTTGTATGGGTATAAGAAATATGGTTAGACTTTTGAGAGATATTTATAGATTCTAATCATCGAAATCGTGATGTTTCGCAAGAGCAAATAGACAATATCCTAGAGCCCTCCCAATTAGAGAAGTGCCACTACAAAAGAACTGGATGTGACTAAGAAGGACCGAGGCCGCCCATTATGTTGGAGAGATCTACTCGTATTGTAGCGGCAGCAGGGCCCGGCTATGGGTCACCTTTCGGGATTCCCCACCGGATAGCCTGGATAGCGGTAGTGGGCTATCGGCAGTTATATCTCTTATAACAAAAATAAACTTCTCACAGTTACGTCAATATCCTTCTCTTCACTAACTGATTTTAAAACAATTATAGTCAAGTATTTGTATAGTCGGCCCGGATAACATTGGAGGATCCATTAGAAAAAGAGGAAAAGTGTCCATTAACTTTTTACAAGAGCAGTCTTTAGGATAATCGTCCACTGGATCTGGTTAGCGATTTCCGGAAATTGGTCCAATTAGTTCAATACAGCTGACTGACATCTTCATCCAAATTTCATATTACATATCCATCAAGGTGAGTGAATCAGGTGAAAATTATCTTATACTATCATTTTATTCAGATAAAGATTAAAATTAAGTACACATTAATTTATTTTTATACGAGGAAATCTTCTGCCATTTTTTTTTTATTTTTCCCAAATCATTGTTACTAATTGATGAATTTTAGAAACTTCAGCTTCGCCACACGCTTTGAATAATTCGGCAGGGATATTGTCGATTACAAATTTACAATTTTTAATTTTATGGTTGCTATTTCAACTTTCTCCTTACTCGGCTAGAAAAATAAAGGGATTAAATTAGATACGTAAATTAAACATTTATCTTATTTTTAATAATTTATAAACTGCGCGAGTTATATCCGGTAAATATAGTCCAGGTAGTAGGGGCGCGAGGTTAAAATGGGCATGTAAAGTCGTTGGGTTTAGTAATGATCGAATTCAAAAGCAAGCGGTTTTGAGCTGTTGGGTAAATAAGCTTTTTACGAGCATTTTAGCTCATAGAATATTAAGTTTGGCCGAAACAGAAAATTTGATACCTGAGGAGCAGGCAGGTTTTAGAAAGGAAAGAGGCTGTATCGAGCATATTTTTTCTCTGATGGCCCTAGTCTCTATACAATCTCCGGGCGAAGGGAAGCGACATATATGCTATTGTTGTGGACTTCAAAAAAGCGTTTGATTCCATAAATCATAACCTCCTGTGTCAGAAATAGTACGATTTCGGAATCAGTGGAAGAGTGTTAAGAATCGTAAAGTCATTATACGACCAAACAATGATGCAAATAAAATGCGGACAGGAACTATCCAAAGGAATTAAAATCATTTCGGGCTTACTACAAGGAGAAAGCCTCAGTCCGGCCCTGTTCATTATATTTATAGCAGATATAGTGTCTTATTTTCAGGCAAAGGGAGCAACAGGTATCTCGGTTAATAGTTCCAGTGAAATAACTATGCTCATGCTAGCCGACGACATAGTCTTATTGAGCGATTCCTGGCACAGTGCCCAACAAAAGCTTAAACTTCTCGAAAGTTATTGTGCACAGAGTTTCTTAATACTAAATCCGCAAAAATCAAAAATTGTCTTCTTCCATATATCTCCAAAAACAAAAAAAATGAAACCTCTTTATTGGCACAAAACGGATTGGAATATTCAAAAAAATATACATATCTGAGGGTACCATTTTTTACAAAGGTCAAACGTTACAGCTGCGAAAGTGAAAGATATCCTGAGGAAAGGACAAAGTGACGCTTGGCAAACTATAATGACCCTCTTTGATGCTATGGTATCATCAACATTACTTTATGGCGCGGAAATATGGAGTCTTTGCTATTTAGATGAAATAGAAACTGCACAGACTAAATTCTTAAAATCGTTATTCTTCTGGCCAAATTGTACTCCAAATTATATCGTCCGTCTGGAAACAGGCCGAGACCCCCTCTTAATAATAGTCATGACGAAAATTCTTAATTTCTGCATAAAAATACTGTCATTAGCGGAAGATAGACTGCCACGCAAATGTTTTGAGAGGCCTTTGTTTCTGGACTCGTATAAATAGGATTTAAATTACAACTGGATCTCACAGATTAAAATGATAGCCTACGCCAATAACATTGTTAATAACTTCTCCGATCTCTCTAATGCAAAACTCTTACCATCCAACAAAAGCACTATTATAGAGAAAATAAAAAACAATTTATTTTCGAAAGATATAAGCCGAGCGTTTAACTCAAAGTAAATCCTTCTTATAGAAGTATTTGCAATTTTACTAACCCTAAGCCAGAAAAATATTTAACATTTAATATAAATATACAAAAATTAAGATCAGATAGTCAGCTGAGAGTGTGTAGCAATGAATATTTAAGAATACTTAATAGAAATCAATGTAAAATGGTCAAAGTGGTTGATCTGTGCGAATGGTGCCATACAAGCATTGAAGACTGTTTGAAACATTTGCTATTCGATTGCCCTGCAATCGAATCTCAAAGGCAGCGATATCTACATAAGTATATTGTTGAAAAGGACTGTTCGCAAACTCTTAAAAGTGTGTTGGGGTTAAATAGCATCGACAAGCTAAATAACATTTTTTTGTTCCTTAGATCTATCATTGAATATTGAGTCGATGGATTTAGTTTATATTATGTACTTTCAGTTGTAATTATTTGTTGCTATTCTATGTTTGTTATTGTCATAACTAATGTGTTTTTTTCTTGTTATTGTGAGGCTGCCAAGCCAACTCCTGTTTGTATGGGAAGTTTCCCAGACAATAAAATATTATATATATATATATATATATATATATATATATATATATATATATATATATATATATATATCTAAAACTAGAGTTATAGCCACACATGAGCTTTGGGAGATGAGAAAAAAAGATGACAAAATTACATTGAAATCCGCTGTAAACGTAAACAACATAACTCTACATGCAAACTGTTAATAAACAAAAACGGATTGGGGTCACCTGTGGTGTAGTGGTTAGCATAGCAACCTACTAAACCCAAGATCGCGGGTTCGCAGCCCGGTAGATGACCTTAGGATTTTTTAAAGGGAGTAAAAAATCCTTAGCTATGCCGTCCTTCGGAAGGGACGTAAAATGGGGTTCCCGAGCCTGTGCGATATCAGGTACTCGTTAAAGATCCCTATCCTAATTATACCTGAATAGGCAAAATTTAGGACTCCCACCGTAGCATCGTCCGATTAGCCATAGCAGCATAAAGTGACGTTAAACGAAACAAACAAAACAAACAAACAAAAACGGATTCTCAATAAACGATTTTACAAAACATTATATGGAAATATTACACTTACAAACCTCCTAAGCTAAGTTGGAGGTGTCGCAGGGTCCTTCTCTCCCTCATGCCTTTAACGCGAGGTAAATCAGAATTTCGTCGAATTCACTGATATTCACTGATTTCTGTATCAGTGTTGATTTCTTTGAATATTTCAGGAACTTAATAATTTCATTTTAAAGACGTATTCATAGGTTAGGATGAAGTTGCAAAGTTGAAAACAGTGATAGGGCCAGCTAGGAGATCGCTGCGGCCACAGGCGAAGTGGCTCCAGATGACTTATGTGCATGAAGCCGTGAAGCCGTGGGACGCTGCGTAGCGAAAACCGCAATCTAGTGACTGATCTGTGCGTGAGCCAAAGACCCGGATGTGGTCATGTACTCGTTAACTAATAAACTGCAAAGTTCTCATTCATTACGAGAATTAATTACAATTTTCAATTTACTACAAACTTCAGATTTGGAAAAGATAATCTAAAATTTTTATTACAGTTTGGAAAAAATATGATTGAACTATTGATTTATAATAATAGAGATATTTTTGCTGTGAATATTTATCTCTTATTAAATTTATTTAGATCCATAATACAATAATTTTGCCTAAAAAAAAAATAAGGATTTACCACTACAACCCATGAAAGATGTTGGGTTCATTACTTTGGCAAGGGTGTTTTACTCCTGAGACAACGGTTGTGAAAGGAGGAGATTTGGCCGAAATCACGTTTTACCACCAGGTTTTTCCCCAATTAAACGTACCTACTTTATAGAGACTAGGTGTACCTCAGGAGTGCCTCCCAAGCCACACTATTCGATTTTTTCTGAAGCCTATATTTAAATATATACCTAACATTGTAATATGTGCCCACCAATTCACAGATCCACAATGTTGTTAAATGAATCATAGTATCTTAATTAATATTTTATATCAATAAATCTATCTTGTTCCTTGATGTTTTTAAAGTTTAAAAAGGTATGTGTAAGTATTATCTCTAATCTTCCGATTTCAAATATTCATTTCTTAGTGAACCTGTGATAGGGTTAATCGTTTTTAATAAAACAAAAATTAAGAACCATAATTAAATGAACTAAAAAAAAAAAAATTAAAATAAATTATATTCAGAATGTTATTGTTTAGGCTCGAAAATAGAAAAGAAAATTATTTCTTAGTAATAAATAGATCATTGTAAGAAGTGAAAAACAATTGCACCGGTCGCATAAACCAAAACATCAAAATAATCTATTTCGCAAATAAAGTTATAACTAAATTACTTTATTAGATATATTTCTATTTATTCGTTTCCATGAGGCTGAAAATCCTGATTCATTCATGTTACACGTCAGCTGTGACTGACATCATCCATGAATGTGAATACGATTAGATAAGTATAGTGGGATGAAAATGGTCATATCTGCTATAATGCAAGAGTAATGCCTAAGATTCTACCTTTTTTTCTATATGAACGATGTTAAATCATTCTTTCCCTTTCTGTCACAACAGCTGCTTTAATTTTCAATTTTGAGGCAGCTTGCTGCTATTGGTGGAGCAGGATGGTCGCCTGCAACGCCGTACTGTGATCGGGGTTGGAAACCGGCTACTCTTAGCTAAGCTTAGCTCTTCCAACTGTAAGCGAGATAATTTATTTCTTCCTAAAACTGACCATTCTTGTCAAAGAAGAATGCTTTGTGCATTTGATAGACGCTGATTACAAGTTTTGCAGTATCAACAACGAGAAGATCAGTTTGGTCTTATATAACCGGAAGTTCTAGCACTCTTCCAGTTTTATCGTTGACTGGATAATAAATCGTATTGTTTCTGTTTGCTGTCAAACAAGCTCTTACTCTCCAAGGCAAAGGTTCTATCACTCACACCCCAAAATTTTAGTTAGGTACCATTTAAAAAAAAAAAAAAATAGATAGATGCAAATCCATTTGCAACGAGTGTCCAACAAGCAAATCGAAAACCATTCAAAAGTCATGGCCACACATCGATTCACTCCATCCGTTTAGAAAGAAGTAGCTCAATACCGACATAGAATTGGCAGCATTAATCTTATTCCATCATATAAAATAACTAAACAACCACCGTCAAGCCAACACTGCAATCAAATAGTTAAAATAAATCTTTGCAAGAATGAACCTATTCAAAACAACACCTAAAAAATACAGGCCTTATACTCGACCTCAACAAAATTCTTACTGATAACTAGAACATTTTAGAACTACTATTTAATTAGCTATATATAAAATATAGATTTATCTCAAAAATGAAATATCATCACCACTAACCACTGCCTTCGATTACATTTGGGGCTTTACCTCTCAAAACACAAATAAAGAATCTCCGTGTTTCTACGTTAGATTTGAGAGTAAAAACTCTGATATACACCTGCTGAAAACTTTGATTGTAATTCAACTTTAAATTTCTATCACATGTTCGATTTGTAATAAATGGATCGTCAGGTCGATTCCGTTCACCTGTGCACACCAATCACTCAAGAAAATAGGTGATTAAGGATGGTTTTGGCTCATGAATGAAATATGACTGGTTCAAGAAAAAAATTTAAATAGAATAAAATATATCTACATCCCAAATTGAGGTGAAAAACGTAAACAAACACAAAACGGCTGGGTTTTT
The DNA here is from genome assembly GCA_003667255.2 of Euschistus heros. Taxonomy (NCBI): domain Eukaryota; kingdom Metazoa; phylum Arthropoda; class Insecta; order Hemiptera; family Pentatomidae; genus Euschistus; species Euschistus heros. The sequence goes on along the minus strand of RCWM02000376.1, from coordinate 876,879 downwards.
AATTCCTACAAATTTATTATTCGCTGAGTAAATAGGTAATGACATTATAAATACTGAAAAATGCCTTATGATGGCATGATTGCAAAAGCATTGTATGTGTATATGTATATGTGCTATAGTTAGAACCAAAATATGCACAATAGTAGTTACAAAACTTTCCGTGGAAATGGGACAAACTCCCCATACTGATACATTTTATTAAAAGTTGCTTAGAAGTATATGTCCCCTTTGTGTTTAACAGCCGCGAGTTATTTTAAATAAAAATTTAAATGTTTTCCTTACTACAAAGAAGACCCTAACTCAAACTAAGTAATCACTTGAATACATACAATTACCGAAACCCATTTCCCGCATAACATATATATAATTCAGCAAAAAACCTCACATATACAAACTAGAAACATTTCGATCACATACATCGCGACTAATTACACTTTCTATATAATACGTAAGTAATACCAGGTATGCAAGTTTAAAATGTCGTTTATTTCTTAAAATATATACACAGTAATTTAAAAAAAAGTATAATATATTTTATTCAAAGTACTGACCCTCGCTTTCTACACATTTTGTCCATCTCTCGGGCAATATATGGATACTATTCCAAAAGAATGCTTCATCTTTATTTGAAATCCATTCATCGAGCCATTTTCGTACGTTTTCGAAATTGTTGAAGTGTTGCTCCGCCAATGAGTGTCCCATCGATGAGAAGAGGTGATAATCAGAAGGCGCCAGGTCAGGTGAATACGGCGGGTGGGGTAGGAGTTCCCAACCAAGCGAAGAAATCGTTTCCTTAGTCAATCTGGCTGAATGTGCAGGAGCGTTATCATGATGAAGAATGACTTTGGCGTGCCTGTGAGCCCATTCTGGGCGTTTTTCGATCAATGCGTGACTCAAATTGATCATTTGTTGTCGGTAGCGCTCGGTATTGACTGTTTCGCCGGGTTTGAGAAGCTCGTAGTAGACTACTCCCTTCTGATCCCACCACACACACAGCATTGTCTTCTTCCCAAAACGATCCGGTCTTGCACTCGATGTGGATGGTTGTCCTGGCGTTACCCATGATTTTTTTCGTTTGGGATTCTGAAAATAAATCCATTTTTCATCGCCAGTTACAACTCGATGCAAAAAAAAACCTTTCTTTCGTGGCGTAAAAGCAGCATTTCGCACACAGTTTTTCGTTTTTCCATCTTTCGTTCGTCCAATTCATGTGGAACCCATTTTCCAACCTTTTGAATCTTTCCCATAGCTCTCAGGCGATCGGAAATGGCTTGCCTAGTGACATTCAACTGTTCTGCCATCATTTGTTGGGTTTGGGTATTGTCTTCGTCTAATAAAGATTGCAATTCGAAGTCCTCAAACTTTTTTGGTCGATTTTCTCGTTTTTGATCAGTAACATCAAAATCACCACGTTTGAAACTTTGAAACCAACGTTCACATGTCCTGACGGTTGGAGCAACATCGCCATAAGTCTCAACAAGAATTCGATGACATTCAGATGCCTTTTTCTTTTGATTAAATAAGAAAATCATGACATGCCGCAAATGCTCTTTATTTAGCTTAAAATTAGACATTTTTAACACCAAAGAAAGGTATGATACGTCCACGTAAACGACTTAAAAACAACTGACTTTTGTAAACAAATGACTAACAAACAAAATAGCGTTTAGAGATAAGCAAATCCTTCAATAGGCTAAGAGCGCATTCTATTGGAATTAAAACGACATTTTAAACTTGCATATCTGGTAGAACACCACATACAGATCTATTCATACCTACTGTACAGGACCACGAAAAATACAACAAAATTTTGTGGCAAAAAAATTAAAAACTGTATCCACTGTCTGTCAGAATAAGTATCAGAGTTATAATGATTTCCTTGTTTTCATTATCCATTTACATTATTTGTTTTTACACTTAATGATATGATATCGTAACAAAACTCTCCTCAGGAATTTGTTGTTATCTTATCTTTAATGGTTATTTTGGGTAATGGAATGAGGATGATGTCCACAACGATGTGAGTCCTCAAATATTGGCACAATGTAAGGAAAACGTGGGCTTTTAAAAATACGCATATATATTCGTCTGATTAATCCGACTTTAGAGCGAAGTTCATTTCATAATTCAAAGATACCAATTAAAGATCTTAAGTTAGGTTTTAGATTGTATCTATCAATGAGTGATCGGAAAATTTATCATCGTTTTAAAAACGATATCGAAGCAGTACTTCACTGAAATCGTCAAACCCGCATAGCACCCATTCATCTTCACTTTCGAGTTTCACGTTCATACTTAGCTCGTTCTTATAATTTTACTGTTCAAAATTGAATTATTAGAATTTTCTTTCACAGCTACCACTTACATTCCTGTTACTAACAAATTTTAACGCTTTTTCAGTACGGAAAATCGCTGTACTGTGTTGGTTTTTTTTTTTTTTTTTTTTTTTTTTTTTATTATTATTATTAATTTATATTCCACCTTTCATTTTTATAGATAACATTCTTGACAGTTATATTTTCCTCTTTTCTAATGGAAAAGGTGAAACAGAAGTTAAGATTATTAGCCAACACATGGATTTCTGTCTTTGTTTCCCCTCTCAAATGGAGAAGAAAGTAGAGTACTTGGAAAATACTCAAAAACATCTAAAAATCTATGAGAGAATATATAAAAAAAAAAAAAAAAAAAAAAAAAATGTATTTTAGGTGAAAACAAGGCTGAATTAGTGCTCCAGTCTGGCCAGAGACGGCAAGCAGTGAGCAGCTCTGTAATTTATCTTCTATTTAGCACATTTCTTTCGTTAATTTTTCAGTTTTTTTTTTTGTTCGTTTCCGATTCATTCATTAAAATAGTATAAACAGTTGAGTGAAACAGTGAAGGCTTCATTGATAACTTTAAATCAATTGTAAACAGTTTAAGGTCACACAGCTTTTTAGAAGTGAAATCCTCAGGGCATTAACTCCTATTTACAACCTACGTAAGTAAATAGACATTTTAAACTGTCATTCACGAGCTATTTAACTTTATTCAAAATGGTTCAGTGCCCAAAATGTGAACAAAATATTTCAAGAGACGATGAGAAAAATATTTCATGTCAAAAATGTAAACTATTATTTCACGCCCGGTCTTTCGACTTGCATGAGAAAGAATAAGAGGCAATGAAGAAAACTAATAAACCATGGATATGCCACAACTGTGATATCTCCAAAAAGAAAAGTCATGAAAAATCTCCTGAGCCATCGGGAACTGACATTCTCGCGGCTGTTAATCGACTGGGAGAGGAGATAAAAATAATAAAAAATTCTTTAGACAAGTGCGGGGACCTCAACTTTGAGCTTAGTGAGAGACTTACTAAAATCGAGAACCACCTTGAGGGTCAAAATAAATTCATTCAAGACTTAATTAATGAAAACAAAACTTTAAAGGCTAAAGTAGGCCAGATGGAAGTAAGATTGAACAAAGCAGAGCAGGGTTTATTAAATAGATCATTAGAAATTCGCGGCATCCCTGTACGCCCTGGAGAGACCCCTGCAGCCCTGGTGACATGTGTAGGTGCCGGTCTCGGCATTAAGCTCAATGTCGAAGACTTTGACTTGGCAGAACGCCGAAGGGCCAGAAAAGATGACCCGCGACCTCCGCCCGTGATAGCGCGCTTCGTTCGGCAATCTATAAGGGACGAATTAGTACAGAAAAGAAAGACCGGAGGCGGTGTAGCGCTATATGTTCATGACAGCCTGAAGTCCCGTGTCCTGCATCTTTCTCCTCCTTCAAATCTCCCAAACATTGAGTACCTCTTTGTTGAAATATCCTTTAATTTCCATTCCCTCCTGTATGTAGTGGCGTATCGTCTCCCTTATGTTCCTTTTGACCAATCCTCTGAATCAAAACTCTACAATTATGTTCCTCTGTATTCCAATATAATCATTTCTGGTGACCTAAATACTAATCTCCTTTCTGACTCTTATGACAAAACGTATCTAGAAAACCTTTTTTTTTCCCTTCACCTCTTCATTGTTCCGTTTAACCCCACCCATCACTCCCGTGGGTCCGACACCTGGTTGGACTTGCATGTCATAGACTCCCCAAAAAAACTCCTTTCCTCATGTCAGCAGCCTGTTACCTTTCTGTCCTCTCACGACCTTATACAAATTTCTTACGATATCCCAATCCCATCGTTCCTCCCCAAAAAAATTACTTTCCGCAATGTAGAATCCCTCACGCGAGACAAAATTTTACCTGACCTCCTAGATTGGAATCCTATCTACTCCTGTTCCTCTATTGACACTATGGTTGAATTACTAACTGACAATCTCCTTTCCATCCTTGATACCCATGCTCCTCTGAAAACCTGTACCTTTCGTCGCCGCCGGCCTGCTCCGTGGATGAACCTTAAAATAAAAGACCTGCAAAGAAGACGTGAGGCCGCCCGAAGAAGTTTTAGACGCACTAGACTTGATGATGATTACCGTGCTTTTAAGGTTCTCCGCTATTTAACCCAAGCTACCATCCGGCGAGCAAAATCCTTTTTTTTCCACGAAGCCTTCTCATCCGCCCCTGATCCCAAATCCAAATGGCAGCTCCTCCGTAAACTTTCTCTCGTTCCAAATACACCTAGTTCCTCTCCCTCGGGAGTCCTTCCTGTCACACCTGACGAGTTAAATTCCTATTTTGTCTCTACCTCTACATCTACACCATATCTATCCCCTCAGTTGCCCCTTTTACCTCCTTCATTCAATGATAATCACTTTTATTTTCCTTACATCTCTCCCACAGACCTCATTTCCTCCATAATGAAATCCCACACCAATTCAACTGGATTAGACGGTATTCCTGTCAAATTGATAAAATTATGCCTTCCTGAAATCCTACTGGTTCTCCTCTTCATATATAATTTTCCCTCCAGAATTCTGTATTTCCCACCTCTTGGAAAAAGGCCCTAATCCACCCTATAGTCAAGAACTTAAATCCCACAACCCCATAAGATTACCGACCGATCTCCGTAGTTTCTAACCTCTCTAAGCCCCTAGAAAGATTAGTGCAATCCCAGATCTCCAATTACCTCGAAGATTCCAATTTACTTGACCCGTTCCAATCCGGTTTTCGCCCCGGCCATTCTACTCAATTCGCTCTCACCAAAATCATCAGTGACATCCAGGCTGCAATGGATAAAAAAGAATTAACCATTCTCATACTCCTAGACTTTTCCAAGGCCTTCGATTCCTTAGACCACACAATCCTCTTTTCCAAACTGAAATCTCTAAACTTTTCCAATGGCGCTCTCATGTGGTTTCATTCATTCCTTTCCCACCGTTCTCAATCAGTTACCATTCCCAACCAAGGTTCATCCTCTTTCCTCACTTTGAGATCAGGCGTAGCTCAAGGATCCAGCATTTCTCCTCTCTTGTTTAATTCCTATATAAATGATCTTCCTAACTCCATTCATAATTGTTCCTACCACCTTTACGCCGATGATTCTCAAATTTATCTTTCCTTTCCTCCAGCCGAGTTATCAACTGCATTTTCCAAAATTCAGCAAGACCTGGATGAAATCTGTGCCTGGGCATTCCTGAATAAATTGACTTTAAATGCAGCTAAAACTCAAGCAATCGCAATAGGATCCCATTCCCTCCTTCGATCGAATACCAACTTCCCTACTTTATTCCTAAATGGTCACCCTATATCTTTTCTCTCCTCTGTTAAAAACCTAGGTTTAACAATCGATCAAACCCTTTCCTGGAAACACCACATTGCTCAAATCTCCCGACGATCGATTGGCACCCTAAAATTATTCCACCGTTCCCGACACCTACTTCCTTCATCCACACGTCAACTCCTGGCATCCTCCCTCATATTCCCCTAATTTGACTATGGATGTGTGATTTATGGTGGACTCTCGATGGTTCTTGAAGATAGACTAAAGCGTATCATGAACTGTTTCATAAGATTTGTTTTTGGAACCTCGAGACGCTCTCATGTGTCCCATCTTTACAACGAGTTAAATTGGCTTTCGCCTTCCTTCCGTAGAGATTACTTCCTTGGTTCATTCCTCTTCCAAGTTATTAACACACATAACCCTCCGTCTATTCACAGTATCCTACATTTCAAGTCCTCAATCCAATCATTGCATACAAGGTCCCGTCTCTCCGATCTCTACACCCCATCCTACAGAACTACTGCTTTCCAACGTTCCTTTCTTGCCCGCTCCGCTATTCTTTGGAATTCTCTTCCTCCTTCTATTCGTAATGCATCCTCTCTGGGAACTTTTAAAACACTCCTCTTCCACCACCTTTCCTCCCTCCAGTCGGATGCTATCTAATTATATAGATGCTTTAATAAATTTTTCCCAAGGATATCAGATATAACAGTTTAGCCTGTTTAAACAATCTTCATATGATAATGTTTTGTCTATCATTGAAATAATTTTCATTTTCACTCTTTTTTTTATAATTTTAATTTCTTTATCCTTTACAAGATTCAACATCAAAAATATATTGTTTAATCAATTTCTTATATAATATTTTTTCTTTTACTGATTGTAAATATAGTTTATGTATGTATGTATCGTGTATGTGTTTATATATGCGTATAGATTTTTGTTTCATTTTATTACTTATTTTATTGTAAAATTGTATTTACTTTTAATTATTTTATTTTATCATCTCTAGGCCAGATATAACTTAAGTTCTGTCATGTAACTATTATTCTTAAGGGACTTTGTCCCAGAATAAAATTTGTTTTTCTATTCTATTCTATATATCGTTAACATAGTTGTTACCAAAGATTGTAATTTTTTTAAAAAATTTTTTCGGAAGCTTTGTGTTTTCGATAAAAGCTTAAAGTTTAAGTCCATAGTTACGGATAGGTTTTGGGATGATCTTGTATATGTGAAATTTGTTTTCAAGTGTATAAATATTTTAAAAGGATACTTAAGGTCAGGAAGTTGTATTCATAATTGATCATATATCATTATTTATTAACGGTTCATCTCTGTTTCCAATAAATAGCCAAGCCAGATCCTCTCACACCCACTATCGAATCTAGTTGTACTAGTTTGTAGTTTTTCCGAAATTTGAGTTCAACCACCTCTAACGACACCCTCAAGAAGAGATATTCAACGGTAATCAGTTAGCCGGAGAGTGCTAAGAGGCCTATAGAGGCTGATTAATGCCTCCCATTGCTCTTCTAGATGGGGTTATGGCCCTCCTAACAAAATTATTTCCTCAAACAAATTTTTGCGTTAATGAAAAGTAACTGTGAATTTCGGCGATTTAAAAAAATTTACGCAGCGGGTCATTCAAATTCTGTTGGAAATAATCTTCATTAACATTTTGTGCTAAATAGGGTTCCCATATTTTATCCTCTTGTCATGAATTGAATACGCGGTAGTGCAAGTCCACCTCATTCAATATTTTATTTTAAAAGACTCGTTTAAATTTACGTAAATTATTCAAATCATGAAGATGAAGATAAGGTTACCTAATACTTACACAAGGAATAATTTTTATTACTAGCAGGGTTTGAAATCAATAATTATTTTTTCCAAAAAATCATATAATAATTATTATATTTGATTTTTAATTAAAAAAATCGTTCCTGATTTATAAATAAAAAATTCAATTGATTTTTTATGTTCATTGATTTGATTAAAAATTATGATCACTCACTGAGTGATACAGTATTGCATAAATAATAATGATTAAATTGCGATCAAAAAAATGTTGATCAGAAAATAAAAATCACTTTTTACCTTTCGGTCCACCCAATTTTTTTTCTCGCATTTCTCTTTCCCACGAGAACCTTAATTTCATTTAGTATTTTCCTATATTGATCCCTTTCGAAACAGGCTTGATCTATTATTTCCAGTCCCTCAGTTTCTTCCTCCATCTCTTTGATATACCCTGCACTCTTGTATTCTCTCATTTTATAGATGATTTTTATATTTAATCTCTTTGGATGCATCTTCACCATATACCCATAGAATGTTAATCTTCTTATTTTTATGTGTTTCCAAATCAATATCTTCTTAAATTCTTCTTAGTATTCTTCTTGCTCTTCCTAACATTTTCCTTATCCTGGGGAGGGAAGCGGTTTCCATTCCGTACAGTATCGCCGGTTTGACGACCGTGTTGTTATTTCTTATCTTCGCGTTTATTGATATGCTCCTTTTATTATATAAATTGCTTGTCGCGAAGCTTAGTCTTTCCAATTTACTTATTTTCTGATATTATATATATATCAAAGTAAAGCGTACGAGACTATTCACAGAAAAACGAGTGCCTCAATGGCTGATGATGATGCCCTCTGCTCGCCCGGTGGACCCGCAGAATGAACCTTCTTGATTTCTCTATTCTGGCTAGAATAGGTTGGTAACCTAAAGGTTAACTTGACCTTCTTGCCTTAGTTGGAGTACATAAGGAAATTGAGCCACAAAAAAAACATGAGTAAAGCAATTTATGAGGTCATTGTATTCTAAGTAACATTTTATATTTATGTGCAAACGTCTTACTAAAATAATCACTAATTACCACTATGAAATAAATAAATTATAGAGAATAATGAAAGATACTATCAATTAAAAAGAATGCCGATTCTGTTAGTTACACCTAAACAAACAAATCAACAGTCGTACATGTTTAAGTGTTGAAAAATTAATATATTTCATCAAAAATAATTAAATGTCGTGATACATAATATGAAGATTGCTAAACGTTTAATATAAGGCACTGGATGCAAACAGAATGTTTAAGCAGTGGTAAGACTGCAAAAAATAAATAGCAAATTCAGCTTAAAAAACAGTCACTCCTCCTATAAACCAAAAAAAAATCTGAAATTATGCGGGACACAATTGACTTGGCCATTATTGGCCATTAGCGGGGCAGTTGTGAATGGAGATTGGCAATCTGTTGGGGCAGCAGGTGTCGCCCCGATGTGGGTCATAGTCAGAACAACTGCTGTAGTCATTGTGGCCGAGGGTGGCCAGGAGTCATCGAAGGCTGCATCATGATCCAAAGTGTTGTTTGAAGCTCAAACATTTGTTCTGAAATATTTCTTAATTTAGTCGGAGTATAATTTTTAACGAAGTACCTAATAATTGCTTTAACAAGGCAGAGACCTCCATATATTGTTTAGTGCCTCAGATAAAAATTTTATTGAGTTCTAAGTATTAAACGTGTCAGGTTTAACAGAAATGTTAACCAAAACGATACAATTAAAGACAACATTCACATGTGCAGGTCAATTTATTAGTCCAACACGTTTGGAAACCAGGCATCTCGTCTATAGGAAAGGCAATTTGATGGTTTAGTGGTGATGGAAGTACAATCGAGATGGATTCATAAATAAATTCATCATCTTCTTGGGACCAAACTTCCAACATCGCTAAATCATGGACAAAGGTTAGGCTTTTATACGGTGTGTAGATCAGAACCTAACTGATGAAAAGTTTTTTAATACCATGTTTACCATTCACATATCTTGTAAAAAACTACAAGAATTGAATGCCTAATATAACCTACCTCACTCGAGAGCAGTAAGTAGCATGAATGACAGTGAAACCATTCATAAAATAAATTTAATGCATGATAGTATAAAATAAATTATGGCAATAGAACAAATAACCTAAAATAGAGAAAGAAATATAAAACAAAAACATAAAGACATCCATACTATATTTATAAAGATACAGGGAAAACCTCGAACCAAGCTTGTTCCCCCTCCACCCATATGTTGTTCAAAAATTGTACATGGTTATTATGCTATCTTAATAAATAACTGTAAAATAAATAACTATCAATAAAACCTAGTTTTGTATTATTTTGACCATGATTTCCTATTTAATTTTTTTTTTATGGAGATAGATAGACAATCCTATAATATTTTGGCGTAATTTTTCGTATTAACACTTTCTAATTAAAATTATGTTTTTATACTTTTTTAATAATTGTTTCTTGATATTTAGATTTGATAATTACAATGACAATCACATAGAAATAGCATCAGTAGCACATTGTTAAAAGTTCTATATGAGAAGGTTTCATAGCCATCTTCTTTTCAGACACCTAGTAGGGTTATCAGGAAGCAGTTGGGACGAGGAGTTCACGAGGAGTGAAGCAAGTTGGGAGACTAGCGGATTCTAGTGGGTATGCAGTTTACTACGAAACGATAGGTATCTGGTTTGGTCTTAATCAGCATTATATGGAACATTAAGGTCTTTATGGATAAGTTTATTTGTGACATAGTAAGGAGCATTGAGGGTTTTACGTTGGTTTTTCGGATCGGAGGATCGGATATGAGAAGCATTCGTAGGTTTAGTGAAGCCCCAAAGCTCAACTCCATAAGTCCTAATAGGTCTAATAACTGTTATGTAAATGAGTCTTTAGTTAATTTATTGCAAGCTTTGAACGTTCGTCTAGTAGATGTTGGAGTAGTCTATAAGGACGAACAGTTTTTGTCATTTTAGTCTATGATAAAATTAAGAAAAGAATAAAAATTACCACGAACTTTATGACTCATACAAGAAGGAAACAGGTAACCATTGTTCTTAGATGAAATGCATTTCGTATTTTACTTGTAATGATAAGTTCTTGGATAGCAGAGCATGTTATATCAAAATATCTAACAAAAAAACATTAAATTTTTTTATATCTATTTCTGGCTAACTTAATTTCTGCACACCTTAAATTTTTATCCACTCACAATAAATAATGTTTATAATGTCTGTGGTTTTTGTTGAAGAAAAGTATGTTATTTTTGTCAGGGTGTTAACCCTTATCAGAACTAACATACCTAGCAAAACGATAAAAATTAAAAAAGATTAATGTAACTGTTTAAGTAATTAAGTTCAGTTAATGTAACTGAACATTAACCATAACTTTTCCAAAACGTTTTTGAACGTGTTTTAGACTACAAAACAACCACACGTGCTGAAAAAATAGCAGAACCCATCACATTCGGGACTCAATTAAATGAGTCTCGATCAACCGAGCCTATTTATTTTTTTATTTAATTGAATTATGTACTGTTATTTTTCCCACATAATATTCGATTAGGAAACAAGACGTTAGGCAATATTTGTAAGAGTATTACGAAGACAAAGCTAGACGATGGGGTGGACTAGGAAACGAATCGTCATGAAAAATTGCTCATGAAGAAGGGTTTTCTCGTTCGTTGAAGGCACTTCAATATCTCCAAGGCAGAGTTGATGAAAGATCATTCGATTTTATGGTTTTTAGAAAATGGAGAGATGGCAAATAGAATTTACTTAAACAAAAGAAAATTAGTGATTCATTTCAAGCGATACATATCACACATAACAAGTATTATTTTTTGATTAAATAGATTTCTATATTACATTAACTATCCTTCATTATTTCTGTCTTGTTTGGGTCTTGATTATTCTAAGATATATTTATCCAAGACTATATATATATATATATATATATATATATATATATATATATATATATATATATATATATATATATATATGTATATATATTTTTTTTTTAATTAAGAAATCACACTAAAATTAGAAAGAATCCAGACAATAATTTTTAAACAAAGAAGAGTAAACTCTGTCCTTGAGAGCTGTTCTTTTTAATTTTTTTTTCTCTTTTTAAGTTGTAAAAGTTAAATGTTTTGCACTTCCGCATGAGTTTGAAATTAAAGTTCAACGCTCTCCTAGAGATAGTTTGTTTATATATACCATAAGATAGACAGATTACATCAGCAGGTTGATAGAGTAAATGCGATTAGACAGAGGAATGAAGAAGTCAGCAGTAATGATCTCCTAGTCAAGTCTCCATACGCCACTCGATATTTTCAATACTCCCAAATAAAATCGAATACAAGAGTGGATTTTTTATGCTAGAGGCATGGGACAGTTGGCAAGACTGGCACTGGTAGTAATATTATAGAATTGGTTAAAATCACGAGACCATTAAAAAAAAAAAATCACGATATATTAGTATATCGATGTTTCTGGTCTCAGGTATATCGGGTGTCGATACTCTGAGTTCAAAGAATTCTTCGGCATGTACTGTAATACAAGTTAACTGTCTTATTTCAAATCTGACTTTTGTATAGCTGCTGACTCAATGAATTGTTAAAACTATTGACACTTCAGAATTTATTTATTACCGTTTGTCGACCATACATTTATGTCTATCTATCCTATTATATAAAAGGACAAGTCATTTTTCATTTGTAATCTATAACCACGAAATCTACTTAACTAGTCTGTACCAAACGTTAACTACATCATATTCACAGTTCAAGGAAGGTTTAGATTTTTAATTAAAGTTTCATAAAACAGCGATAAATATGTGGTGCGCAATAAAGTTTGACAGTCGACCGATAGGTGGAGAGCAAACATTTACGGAAATCGATAAACATTTAAATAAAATTCACTTGTGGATATTATTAAAAAAACTATCAATGTATGGTGTGACAAGTGGATCCCAGTTCAGTTAAAAATCGGCCGATACGTGGCTACCGCCATTATGCAACATAGTTTGTACTGGTAAAACTATTTAATCCACCTGTAACAAATCCTAACAATATCTTCATAGTTCCAGGGAGGTTAACAATAATTAAAGTTTATTGTAAAAATAATTTAAATGTGCAGTCTTGAGTGGAAGAAACGAGGTTTATCAAAGTATCATATTATTTTTTGGTTAGAAATTAACATAGAACCATATGAAATGGATAAAATTATTTCTGCCAAATCAAAATTTCAATCTTGCTTTTTGATATTGTGTGTAAAAATATGCTTCATGGGCTTCGCGGGTAATTTAATTTGTCTCTCCTTGCATAAATAATCGCAAGTATCCAAAAAAATATCCTTATACAAGTTGGTGGGTGGCATAACCATTTTATTTTTTGCAGGAGATTGCAAGACAATCATTTACATGAGAATAATTAGACCTATTTGGACTTGAGGAGTTGAGTTTCGGGAGTCCGCAAAACCATTGAATCCAATCCTTGCGATCTAAAACTCTTCAAAAAAATCCTAAATCAAATTTATTTTGTCACAAGCAACGTTATCCATAAAGATCTTAATTTCTCGGTTTGAATTATAATCCTCAACCCTACCTCACAAGAAGTAAAAGGGTTTTTGTAAACAACCCGGTCGCTTGCACTTAATCTTCACTAAATGGTATTTTGATATCTTCCACAACCCCAGAAGATCATTGCTCTCTAGGTGAGCTCTTTTGGAAACGCCTGCACCAAAGACGGTATGAGATGGAGTTGATCAATTGAGGGATGTGGAGGATTTGCACCTCTGGCCATTTGTTTCCCCGACTTGAACAAAGACAAAACGTGCGTTCTGTTCCCGGATGCGGTCAGCTTCGGTCTCTGATCCCGGACCTCATGTTTCCTTCGGAATACTTAAAAAGGGCCAACCGAGATCCAGAGGAAGCTACCTTTCCGGCTTTAGGGTTATGGTCTCTAAGGTGTTTAGCTACTGATTTAGGATTAGTTTAATTTCTTTTTTTCTTTAATTTTTTCAATCCATACCTGTCACGCATAGCGTGGTAAAAAGCAGATGCAATGAGTTTATGCAAGATAACTGGCATGTTAGGCATGAGGGATGTCAGTGGTACTAATTTCCAACATGATATTTATTCAATTTTAAGGGATTTGATCCCTTAACCAATTTTTTGTTAGCCTTCTTCGGGTATTCTCTGGCATGTTTCTCGAGGACATAGTTTGTATTAAGTTGTTGATATGTCCATAGAGTTTGTCGTCATATCTCTTAGTTAAAGTCTGGGTGTGATCTTGTACCCTATATATGCGTATGTCTGTGTGTAATGTTATGTTACTGACGTACCAGGGCGATTGTGTAATGAATCTTAATGTTTTCTACAGTAAAGTCTGATTTTTTTGGATGAGTGTTTTTTGTACCTATTCCATAAACTTCTACGTCGACAGTGATTTTAATATGTATAAGTATTTAGTCTTTACATCACATTTCAGTTTAATGGATATAAACGTCTGGGTCTTTTAGTAAGGCTTAAGCGTTTCTGGTTTCCCATATGTGGGCCCCATGTCGTCCCTAAATATTAAACAGTGTTAGTCCCATTAATCAGAGCATTGTTTTAGTGACTTAAACTTTGTAAATATATTACTATAATGCTTAGCCATTACTTCTGCCATTTTTTCAATGCTAATTAAAGCACTTTTTTTAAACTATTATATTTGGCTTCCTGGTCATGGCATCCAGTTCTTCAAATTAAAATTATTGTTTTATCTATCTATCTAAGAATGGCCATCAGTCCGAATACCGGATGTATTTTAGCCCATCTATATTATGCATGAATATATCTCCTAATTTTTGTAAATATGTGCGATTTCTTCTGGCTCCTTTCTAATTTAAACATGATATTTTAAAATACGGTATGGTCATTCCTCTGCATTCTTTATTTATTTATCTTTTGAAATTAACAATTATATAAAACATGTCAAGAAATGACATTAACTTGTAAAGAAACTATCCATAGGTAGCACTTCAGTAGAAGTTCAAATTAGAAGATCCCGAGGTCATTTTCTATTTAGATGCCGCAGAGCGTTGTCGAGAATAGAATGGGCAACTAGTAGATTTGAAGAGTTATGGAGTTTAATATGAAAGGATAAGTATGGTTTGTGCCGAATCAGCAACATATGGAGTATAACGATCTTTATGGATAAGTTTGTTTGTGAAATCATAATAAGGAGCACTGAAGAGTTTTCGAAGAACTTTGGATTATAAGGATTGGATACGAGATGAATTAGGTGGTTCGGAGGAGCCCCAGATTAAAATAAATTCACAATGTAAATTAATTTTTAAAAATATTATTTTATTTTGGGAATAAAGTAGCCGTGCTACTGATGGCCAAAAGCCAAGTCCTATAATAGCCAATAAATAGTCCTATAACTATGTTTTATGAAAATAATGTTGTTGATAACGGCTTTCAAATTTAAAACAATAATCTTTTTGTCAAATCTTTTTTTTTAAGTTCATTAACAAAATAGTTGGTATTGTACAAGGAAGCACAGAACAATCTTCAATCATAAAGAAGTTAAATACCACAACTGCTATAAGATATATCCAATGCATTCGTTATTTGTATTGTCTATTCTTCAGTTAAAGTATTATGCTTGTACAGAACCTTCGGGTTCGTTAACGTCTTTCTAATTTTGATATAATATATAATTAACAATAATTTCTTCCCGCTCTACCTCAGTTTCCAATAATTAATTAAATAATTTTCAAGTTATGGGTGTTTTAGACTCATTCAAAATTCACTTGACAAACGTTTAAACTTTCCAATTAATTATATAAGACTCATTAAGACTTATTAAAACTATTTGGAAACATAGAGTTGAACTTTGGGGCTCTACTAAACCATCTAATTCATCACCTATCCAATTCTTACAACAAAATCAAACTTATCCACAAAGATCTAAATGCATATATCCAACGTTTCCGACTTAACTGAAACCAGATATCTATCCTTTTATTGCAAACTCTATTCTCGATAACCCTCAGAGGTGTCTGAAAAGAAGATGACCTCGGTACCTTTTAATGAAGAACTTATTAAAGTGCTAACAACGGGTAATTAATTTACAGGCTACTGATATGTTATTATGAGCATTGTCATCTCATTTACTAAATTTATTTTTGTTTTGTTTGTATACACTTGTAAATTTCAATAAATAGATTTTATTTTTTAATTATTGGGAGCGAACTATTTCTGTAATTTTGGTGATATCCACAATGGCAGAATGTTGGCCCATCCGAAGAATAGGTGCCAGAGGAGGCGGTCAAGTTCCAACATGTTATGACACGCTCGGCCAGGGACCTCTTGTGTTCGAGGTGAGCATTTCACCTGCCCTGCCGGCAGTTAGTCATCGCACTTCCGACTCTCTGTAATCCAATTACCCTGTGAGCAACGAGGTCTTTATTGTATCCTATCTAGATTGCTTACGTTAATGGACAAATCATTATTTGTATTACGTGGTAAATATTTAGTTCAACAGGTGTGTACACATAATGTTCATCACGCAAACACAATGTTCATCCTTTATTTCCTATTTAACGTCAATATTCATCATCGAAAATTGTGAATCAATTGCTATTGATTTTATCAGATGTCATCTATTAATATAACCGGTACATTTGTACTAAGTAAGGAACAACTCCCTAAATGTTCACCAGTAAATTCCAGGTCAATCAAAAAGTTCTTTGGTTTTTTTATGGATATTAAATAATAAAAAATAGATAAATTATTTATTACATTACTGCACATCAAAATCAATAATGTTATATATTATTTGGTTAGGAGGTTTGTTATGATATATTGAAAAAGAAAAGAGCAAAAAATGTCACCTTGTAAAACCTTCAATAGGAACATTTTTATGTTTAATTTTTATTTTTTGGCAACGTTTTATGGCTTAGGCTATATTTTCAAGCCTTGGAGTCAACAAAAATTATAATTTATAGTAAAAATATGTATCAAGGTATTAAAATATAAATAAAGCAATATTTTACATATAAATATGCATCAAGACTTTAATTACTTGTAGGCATTCCTAATGTTGATTCCCAATTCAACCAATTCTTGATAAAAGAATCGATATCGTGAATCGATGATTCAAATTCGATTACTAGGAACCGATCTGGTGGCTTTGATAATAGTCCTATGGCACCTAATGGAAAAAAAAAAAACTATTAAAAATTTGTAATCTTTAACAACTAACCAATTTTTCAGCGTATTATTTTGCTATTCTAAAGGGATCTTTGTTACTCCAGAATTGAAGGGTATGGTGAATAAAGGGGTTATGTCACATTTTTTAAAATATACAATCTAGTTAATTGGATGAAGAATTTATGTTAATAAGTGTTGGATACAAAAATCTGAATATTTCAAAAGAACTAGTGATATGATGAAGACGAAGGGCTTATGTAAAATTTTCCAGCTGAAGAAATATGTAAAAAACAAAACAAAAATACATTAAACATAAATCATTTAATATCGTTTTTTTTTTTTGTTTTTTTCATATTTATTCTAAAAACTTTATCAACAGAAAATCTTGGGATTAAAACAACTGAAATTCGAGTTGACAAGCAAAAAAAAGAAAATCTTCAAGAGGCCTTAAATGAAGGCAACAGGAGGTTTTGTTGAGCCACTTCAAATTTCATTAGATTTTTATCAAATAAAAATTCTTTTTTTTTCCAACATGGAATATTTCGGAATCTATGTATTGAGGGAAAAACTCAAAAGAGAAAAAAGTGTTTTTATTTGTTAATAAAAATAAAACATATAGAGAGATATAAAAGAGAGGGAAGATATTAAAGATACTAAACTTTTAAATTTACCTATTTTACTCAAAACTTTTGACCGAAAGGGTAAAAATGCGCATTACCAATCTCATAAATGGAAGATGACGTGTTCTCATCCAGCCGTAGAATCGTGGTCTGAAAGCCACTTCTATTCTTTATAAAATCAGAAAGAAATGCTGATCTAGAGTTTCCGAAATAAATCGCATAAGGCATCGAAATAGATCTGCCGTTTTAATTTTTTCTCGCGTTGAACAGGGCTTCGATCGGGTATGGCATCCAGAACTGCTTTATAAACTTCACCAATTCCTTACATCTACATATTTCCTCATCCTGCGTTCCTACCTTTCTGATAGAGTATTTAGAGTTAACTACAATTCTAAATACTCATCTATCTTCCCCCAGACCGCTGGAATTCCTCAAGGTAGTATCCTGGGTCCCATTCTTTATACAGTGTGTACAGCTGATATCCTAACTCAGCCTAATACTATCCTCACAACCTTTGCTAATGACACCAGCCTTTTATCAGTCAATGAAGATCCATTTGCTGCATCCCTGACACTCCAGTCACATATCACTTCGCTTAAAGAATGGTGTCATAACTGGAGAGTTAAGATAAATCCTGGCAAATCCCAGCAAATAACCTTTACTCTCCGTCAAAAACCTACTTCATCCTGTCCTCCTGTATCCTTTAATGGTGTACCGCTAAATAATGTGGAACAAATACGATACCTGGGATTTTATCTGGATAAGAGACTTACCTGGAACCCTCATACAAGATTGAAAAGACAAGAAGCTCCACGTCGATTTCGACTGTTATACACTTACTTGACAAACGTTCAAATTTCCCGATTCACTACAAAAAACTAATCTATATGATGATTATCAGACCAATTTGGACTTACGGTATAGAGTTATGGGGATCCACCAAACCATCCATCACTCCAATCCAAAATCCTTAGGAAAATCCTTAATGCTCCTCACTTTATCACAAATGAACTTAATATCCCATACGTCGCTGATTTGGCACGAACCAGATACCTCTCCTTTCATATTAAACTAACCCCTCATCCAAATCCACTTGTTGCACAACTCGCTTCCCATTCCATTCCTGGCAATCCTTCGAGGCGCCTGAAAAGGAGATGGCCTCGGTATCTTCTTCTTTTGTAAATATTTCATTAGAGTACAACCAATGGGTAGTTCCTCTTCAAGTCTTAATCATGTTACCATATTGCAATCGTATACAGCATATTTACTTGATGTGTTTTCTAATACAGTTGTATATTTTAATTAATAAAATTTTTTTTTTTTTTAATTTGTCTCGAGATTTATAGTGTTTTTATTCCAAAATAACACAATAATTGCCAAAGGGGGAGGGGGTCATGGAGGTAATGAATGACATTTTGCTTTAGAATGGACCGATGTTGATGATCCAAACTTCTAATCAACAAGCATATGCATTTTAAAATTTCAAATTATTTGGTCGCTATGCTGCTATATGGTATCATAGTGATAACCACACGCCTTATTCTTTTTCAAATATGTTTCAAGAAAATGACAATCCCAAAAAGAAACATGATCCCCCGAGCTGCCAATGGTGCGGTGGTTCCCATAGAAGATGCGGCGGAGGTGAATCGCCAGCAGGTAGTGGAGCGCCAGTTCCCAGCAGTATATCACCATAACAGATTAGCTGCCCCATCTGGCACAACACTTTCGGTCAACAGTAGAAGGCTCCAACACCATCACTCCGACACCATCGCTCCAACACCATCATTCATCCCTAGGGCTCCGTCTAGCGCCACACCGCCGGGTTTTTGTCCACCAATTGGGATCTTAGTGACGATTAGTTTAACATTTCCCGACACCGCGGTGCCAACTCCCATAAATTACGTCTTTGTAACGTATCACCAGGCTGGTATTTGAAACATGTGTGAAAACATTATCGGTAGAGTCTGAATACATAATCCTGGAGCAATGGTTTTAAAATTCAATAGTAAAAATCATAATAATGTTATCAAAACCAACCAATATTTAGCCTTATAAAGTGTAAAATATGCTTCTTTCTACTGAAGTTTCATTATTCTTTACTGGGAGACTGTAAGGCCTTCAATATATACAGAAATCACTGACCTCCCGAACAATACAGCACACGACCGAATGGCTGAAATCCCACTTTGTAGTAGCTATGATGACATCCCCTAAAACAAGAATTTATTTTTGGCAGATGTAATAAAACAAAAAATTATTTGCCTCAGTTGGACTCAGGAGTTTAGGTGTTAAATGTCTTACTTGATCCTTAAAAATTAAGGACAAGAACTAAAGCTCCTTGGAATGCTTACAGACTTCAGCATAGAAAAATACTGTTACATACCTACAAGGAACACAAACAGATCTACTACAAACGATTTTATAATTATAATGATAATTCTATAATTCTATTTCACATATATCTCCTCAATTCAATGTGGTTTATGCATAAATTCCTTCTACAAATAGTACTGAATATATTATTTAAATTATAAACACTTCTCTGATTTACAAGTACCCACAGTAAAGGAACATATACATATCCTTTATAGACGATTTCACGACAGACTTCATGGACATAATAACATATTCATTAATGACATGGTAAAGACTGACATACCTGGAAATACTCTCAGAAGGCTTAAAAGAAGCTGGACGAGAGGTTCACTCATATAAATCATTTTTATAATCCACGCAAGAAGGAGGTACTGTTGAGTGTTAGACTACCACACGCCTATAAGGCCTGTATTATTGAAATATAAGCAAATTCACATATTGTTACTCCGATAACAGGTGTGAATAAAAATTTGAAAGAGAAACGCAAAATTATAAAAATATAATAAACATAGTTAACTACTTTAGGTAGATATAAATATAATTTCTTTTAACAGAACGTTTTCCTTCTCTTCATTTAAATTAACACTCGATGATTTGAATCTCTCTAAAGATTTTATTAATTTTGAATATGTCATCAGTCTCCAATACATCCAGAATCTCAAAAAGAATTAATTAAATTAATGAGTGGAAAAATGATAAATTGAAAAACGAATTAATTCAATTAATGAATTGAAAAATTGAATTCTTTTCTGGATTCGAAAAATAAGACATTATTCCATAACATCATACCTTTCACTCTCCTTCCTAGTAGAAGAAGATTGAACCAAATTGTATCGTTTCTATTACTATCCTATACCATACGTATACGATCACAGTGTCCACACGGTCATGAAAAAAATAAGCTTCAGTCCCTTTAATGCCGCAAATAAACTTATTCACTGAATTAGCACAAACCAGATATAAGCTCCATAGCAGACTCCCAACGCACTTGCCATTCGATTTCCAATATTTCTCCAAGACCTCGGAACCTTTTGATACAAAACTTTAATAATGGTCCTATCAGTGAGTAACTGTTATGCAAGTCATTGTATCCATCGTTCCTCATATTTACATGATCTGTTAGTATTTTATAATTGTATTTAATAAATAAAAAAAATATATTGCCGATAAATATTAATATTGTTATAATAATTATAAGGCTTTATTGCATGGCGTATCATAAGTATATTAAGAACTAAATTATTATAATAGGGGACTCACTGGGTTGTGGTCGGCTAAGGAAATTCATTACGTTTATTATTATTGGATTTAGTGGCAGGGCACGACAAACCGCAAGCGAACCTTGTCCCCCGTCCACCAATCGCCATAAATGTCTATATTTAGTCGTTTCCACATAATTGTTATTGAAACATTTCTGCCGTCATTGTTGATACACTCTGGCATTAACAATCTTGACCTGCCCAACGTTAAACTAAACAAACATTCTGCCGACGTCTTGTTGTCATGTTAGTTAGTTGATATCTGGTTAGTTTATTCATTACTTAATTTATCAATATTGTCCATATCGTTAACAGTGCAACAGATTACAAATTATTCAATTCTATAAATACGTATCGCCTGCTAACATGTAATACCTCGTATGTGCAAAATACCCATTTTACAGAAGAAGTGTTTATAAAATAAAACAATAGGCATTTTGAATTATTGTTTCTATAATGGGTATATTGTTCAACCTCTTTTTGTTGACGTGCTTCCAGTTGGTAGTTGCTTCACAAGCAATTGTCATTCACATTTACTAAATGTATTTATTTATTTATATTTTTTTTATTAATGTAATTTAAATTTAATAAATAGATAATAAATAAAAAATAAAAATCTTTTTATCGATTTGGTGAATAAGCGATCGCACTTCATCGATGCGGCTATTTTTTGTGAAAATAATGGTTCCAAAATTTACCAATGAGACAATCCTGTAAATATCTTTCACCCTTGCAGGTTCTTGGGTTCAGACTTTGGTAAGTAAGTACTAATACTTTGCTAACAGATGTGGAAGGATGAGATTTTGTCGAAATCACGCTCGACCATCAGGATTCCCCCAATGAAGAGTACCCACTTTAGGTGGTAGTCACTCTCCTGTGACACATGTCACAATGTGTCACAGGAGAGTAACCCGACCACGAAATCAACCCACGGCTGAAATAAAAGTATATATACTTTCTGCCTACAGCCTGACTCGAACTCGAGTCCGGAAGTATGGCAGTCAAGTGCCTTATTAACTTACCGCCCATCTAAGGCCCTATATTTATAAAATGCATTATAATTATAATGAAATATATTTATATATATTTAAACAATTTTAGATATTAATATACAGCAATTTTTGTAGTATTATACATAAATACGTTTTTTCTTATTATGTTCAAAGCCATGGAATGTGTAGTACGCCCTTAATTAGGGAAAAACATTCAGGTTGAGCGTGATTTTGGTCAAATCTACTTCTGTAACAACCGATGGAAGTAACAGCATATTCTTACCTAAGTTTTGTACCCAAGACCCTTCATGGTTTGTAGTGGTCTAGGTTTGATTTTTTTTTTTTTTTTTTTTTAGTATTATGTTAGCGTCAGCGTGATAAATCACAGTTAATATATATAACTCTGTTTGACATCTCATGTTCAATGAAACCGCCCACCTTTGTTAACCGTTCCTGCTCTGGGTCTTCAATATAAGAAGCTCCGGCGGTACAGCTGTGAAAATTCCCTTAGTCACCCGTTATAAGAGCAAACCTTTTCTTTTCTTTTCCGTTGTCACAGAAGAAAGGACGAAGACCTTCCATCATACCGTGGAAGGAAATCCTTGAAGAAGGCGTACATATTTTGAAAGTAATTGGTCAGGTAGTGATGTTTGTGTTTGTGAATAGGGGCTCGGCCAGGGTAATAGATTTGTCACCCCCGGGGGTGCCCCGCCACACACGGCCATAAATTGGACCCAATGAGCTGTCAGCAGAAAACACTTATACACCTACTGATTCTGTTTTAGATAAGTTTTTTTTAGCGGCGCCCCTACCGGCAGTTTTTGTGCTGTTGGAGCTTTGAGGTGGCCCGCATTGACCTTGGAATGACCTAGGGTAGCCAATGGAAAAAATCTTTTAGGCACCGGCCACCGCTCCATATTGCCTTTGTGGAACATTCCATCTCATTTCCTGTTCTCACGGACCTCACCTGATATATTATGTAATGATACATTCGGTCCTCCTTTATCCTAGCTCCAATCTCTAACGTAGTTTACTGTTTTATCTGGTTTATCTTAATTTAAGGATAGTAAGATTTATGTGTATGTTTCATAGTTTGCTACGATGATTGTTCACCAAGTTATTTTAATTTGTTAAGCGTACTAAACATAACATTTTAACTGTCGTATTTTTTAATTCTGTTTGAAAAAATATCATATTAATTAACAAAAGGATAGCAAGTTTTTTTTAAGCTATTCATTGTAATTACAACTATATTTGTAAAATAAAATTTATATATTTTTTTAAACTATATTTGTTTTATAAAATAAAATAAAAATACATCTTGTAAATGTGATAAACGTTCATTAATTGTAACATGTCAATTGCTTTAAAGCATGTGTCCATTTAGCACTTCATTAAAAGTTCTATATTACGGGGGTCCAGAGGTCTTTTTTTTATGAGACCCGTCGGAGGGTTGACGGGAATAATATGATAAGCAAGTTGAGATACTGAAGGGTCTTGGGTTCAGTACTTAGGTAAGGAGGTACTGTTACTGGGCCAATGGTTGTGAAAGGAGATTTGGCTTAAATTACGCTCAACTGCCAGGTTTTTCCCCATTTAAGGGTACTCATTTTGTAGAGACTGGTTGTGCGGCTCAGGAAGGTCTCCTGACTTCGAAGTCAAGCCGCAACCAAAATAACAGAAAAAAAAGTTTCTACCTTCAGTCGGACTCGAACCCGGGCCCGGGATATTCGTAGTCAAGTGCCTTACCCACTGAGATACCGCGCCTCCATTGAGTATTCTATTACAAGTTGCAATTAATTTTAAATTATGTATTTTTGATTAAAATTAGTAAAATTTCTATCGATTTTTTTAATTAGGTTTTTCTAGAGTAGCCCATAACCCTAGTTTTGGCCTCCCTCCACATTTTTTTCATGTACTCTTCTATTTCATCATGTTTGACTTGGCTCACCTCGTTTCCGTCTTTCATCTATTCTCTACGCATACACTTTCCTTGGTAGCTTTCTATCGGAAATTTTTTGTAAATGTGAGTCTAATTTTTGTTGTACAGATATGAATCACAATTAACAATTTTTTATATTTTTAAAGTTAGTGTTTCCACAACTCTCTCAAATTTAACCACATTTCTAATATTCTAACTGATTAGGAGAACATATTCATATATTAAATCAAGTTAAATGGATACGCAAGATGAGGCTAGTTAGCTTATATTAACTGGGGAAGAAGAAGACTGGATTGTACTAATAATTTTATTATTATTACAGATCGGAGGAAAATTCGAACGATATGAGTTTTCTAGAAGAGATTTTGATCAAAAATGAAACCCACACTATTGACAGAGGAGCATAAGGAGATAGAATTGTCCCTTAGGCATGAGAAGAGAAAGTGGATAGATGATTGAAGGAGGGAACTTGAAAATTTAACAATCGCTTGTGTCTTAGCTTTATTTAACCTTAATTTATTCAGGCACGTAGAATTAATGGATGATAGGCAATGAATTCAAGAAGGAAGGCAACCGGACAAGGAAATATCTCTTGAAACTGCTGAACCGTAAACTGTTGAGCGTAAATATCACGGGTAGGAGCACGTATTGCGGTAACAGACATAGAATTTAAATTTAATAGTGATGTAGGTAGTTGGGGTGTGCGGTAATTTTTAGTTTATTGTGCCGAAGTTTCGGCTTACATCTTAAGCTTTCGTTAGGGCTAGAAGAAAGGAATCAAAAAGATGTGACATATGTAGGAAGTGAATTTTAAAAAATACAAGAAAATAAAACAGTACAACAATAGAAAAATAAGTAAAAAAAAAAAAACAGAAAATAAATAAGTTCAATATTTTGTTTTTATAAAGATAAAAAAAAGTTTTAACATAAGAGAGAGATGGATATAGTTGATGAGTAAATATATAAACAAAGCATAACAGTTAGCAGATAAAAAATATAGTTTATTAATAAATACATAAAGTATAACAATTAGATAGTACATTACGACAAAGAAATGTTTACGATTGAGGCATACATCGTAGTACAAACTTAATGGTACATAATTAGTGAAGAGGAAAAGGAAGGGGAAAATAAGATGGTATAAACTATGAGGAAAATTAAAGAAAGCATTTACTGTCTTGTTTTTTGTTTTTTATTATTTTTTGCATTCTCATACTGGTTTCTGTTCTTGTCTTTTTTTAAATTTGCTCCCTTTTTTTTATTATACCTTTTTGTTTGTTCTTCTTCTAGCCCTGATGAAGGCTTACAGTGTTGGCCGAAACTATTAATTAAAATTTATAATTCAATTGTGTTTCCATGACTGAACACCCCAACTACCTACATTATGGCCACGGTCAATAAATACCCCTTAAATTGAAATACAAGTTCGTCGTTAATGTCCGATGAATGATGGGAGTGTTTAACTTGACATGATAATAATATTTGTAACGGTTGCAAGATTGAAACCACTTCAACATGAAACTATAAATGGCCCCAAGAATAAGTATTAAGAAATAGTTGATCTGCTATTCATAGTTTAACAATTACATTAAAAATTCTTTTTTTTATTAGCACTTTGATTTTAAGCCAATTGATAATATCTTAATATGTTTTATTAGGATTTTAGGAGACTAAACAAGGGTCATTCTTGCGAAGAATACAACCTTTGCTTTGTATTTTACCTGTAATTTTTTTTTCTCAAAACGAGTGATCAACCTCAACAGCTAATTACTGAAGTTTAATAAAATTATCAGCATTAAGTGAGTGCTTCATTCAAGGTGGAAGCTTCCGCTATTCATGAATGAACTTCACGCGAAGAGTACTTCCAGGTATCCATTGCTGAGTGAAGCTCAGAGGAACGACTCTGCGTGAGGCACGATATTTAGTGATCCTTCACATCAAGCAAGCTTTGAATTAGCAGATAAGTAGTTTTCTAATAAAAACAATGCTTACACTAATTATATTTCTTAGAAAACGTTTAATTTTAAATGATTTGATGAAGATACATATATGTAACTAATGAAGCGTGTTGTAGCTCATTATAAATATTATAACATCCGTCCAATCCGTGACGTAATAACCATGACCTATGTTTACTAAAATTAAAGATGTTTATGATATGCTCACTAACTAATCAAAAGAATTATTCAGGTCGAGTCATAAGTAACTTCCGTTTATTTATCAGACATTTATTATGCTCTCGTTAAATAACAAACTTATTATGCATTCACCACTATTATCTACAACCTTCTCTCATCTTCCTGGCAGTTTATCAATCCCTTCCTTGTAAAATGTGGTTGATTTGGACAGGAAGAAGTTTCTGACAGCCTGCCTGACTTGCTATTCAGAACTGTAGGTTTTTCAGTTCAAAAAGTTTTGTAAGGAACAGAAGAATGACGTTTTTTTTGCAATTTACGAGTGCAGGACGCTTTACATAGATTTTATTTTTGCAGCTTCTTAATTCATCTATCCGCATTAATCGTTAAATTTGACATCAATAACGCGTGGTGAATTATTCCTTGATAATCCCACCATAGACCCAATAGAACATTTTTGCCATAGATGTTCGCTTTCGGATCTGGTAGGTTGATCCTTATCAAGCCACTGTCTTTTGTGGACTATATTGTCAAAGGTTTAACAAGAAAAAAATTTCATCGCCTGTTACAATCCTGATTAAAAAGGCTCAATTATTTTGAGAGCAGACTTGTGGCGATCGATATGCGATCTTTCACTGAGATTGTGAGGTACCCATACTCCTAACTTGCTGACTTTCCCTAATTTCTCCAGGTGGCGGTTAACAGTTTATTGTGATGCATTCAATCATTCTGCTATACTTATTGTTGATTGACGTGGATTTTACTCTAATATTGCTTATAAGAGGTTGTCATTATAGTTAAAAGGATCTCCCGCCTACGGGACCACCATAAATATAAAACATAAACATAAATTGATCTGTTATTAGTTCTTCACAAAATACACTGTATATTTTTAAATTCCCGAAGCATTACATGATTAATAAGTACTTCTTTACTCACAATTTCAGAGGGAGAAAAAAAAGCTAACTTAACGCATATCACACAAAATAATTGACAAAACATTAACTGAAGCCTCGTATGTATAGTGAAAACAAAAATTTGTTATAATAACACATAGCGGGTAGATGGGAACAATAGATTCTACTTAGCTGCATCGAAAGTTACTTATGACTTGATCTAATAGAATCTTTTTTGAATGACCAGTGAAATTAGCTAGGCAGAGGAAAACTATTGATAGTGAATAATTTCAATCAAAAAAATGAAACTGGGTGAAACCTTTTTTATAATTTATATCATTACTGAAGCTTGATAAATTCGCATGGATATATCACCAAATATTTGTTTATCTAGATTAATTAAACATATAAACGTTTGAAGCTTATGTGTATAAATCATTTAAAAAAATAGAATTATTACACCATAAAAACCTCTCTATGTTTAAATTATCATTGAAAACAAAATCATAAATCTTTTTTAGGACAAAAAAGATGATCTACCTGCCCTGTCTGGAATAGATTTTGGTTTAAATTATTTTGGTGATTCAAAATAAAAGATGCTTATATTTGCTTTTGTCAAAGGGCTCTAGGAGCTGAGAAAAGAAAAAAATGGATGAATCATTTTTTATAATTACTTTTTTATAATTTGTACGATTACTCAAATTTGATAAATGACATCCATATTACACCATTTATTTATTTATTATTAATATAAAGATTAATTGGAAATATAAACCTAAAAAGATTTCCGTAATTATTAATTTTAAGCATTTAAGTGTGTAAATCATTGTGAAAACTAGATTTGTTGAATTTATTCTACAAAAAAAAATAAATCAAAGGATTTGATAAATCGCTCCATAAAACCCTATTTATGTTTAAATTATCATAAAAAAAAAAATCGAAAAACTTTTTAGGACAAAATTGACGTTTTATTTCTAAATTTTTCTTAGCCAAAGTTTGACCCGATAGATGAGTTTTAGCCTGCATCAGTTTTAATAGCCATCTATGTTGAGAAATGCTACCTTCCGATTCCTTGGGAACACAGCCATGCTTGGGATGCCTCACTCGTTACTATCCGCTCCAAAAAAAATTTAGAAAAGTTTTAGTTTGGTCCCATCATTTAAGCGGTCAGTCCTATGTAATCATACGGGGCTGGCAACTTTATTCACGTTCAGCCGTTCATAGATGAAGGGTAGCTCGGCAATAGTCCTTATTCTCTATGACACCTTCTCATTCACATCAAAGGTACTAGTGCAGCACTTTCTTTTTGAATATCACTGAAGGTTATTTTTGTAATTTAAACGTTTTCAAACTTTTAGAATTAGGGACTGGCCTGACAAGTTCTTTGTAGATCCTTTGTTTTCGTGGTCGTGGAACGAATGTTAATCTTTAGATGTTTTTAGAGGGTATCATAAGTACGGTTCGCAGAGAAAATTCTTCTCCTTATGTCTTCTTTCATCTTATTCCTGCATTTGATCAAGTATCTAAGCTAATTATGCATCGGCCAGTAGTACATACCTTTCCCTAACTTCTTATGGTGGTTGGGTACTGAGATATTTCGTCTTATCAAAGTTTATTGCAAGAACTAATTTCCACGTAGATTTCTGCATTGCTTCAAAAGTTTCCTTCAATGCGCTGAAGGATTTCCCTACAAGGACGAAGCAAGACAATCTCAATATGCATTTGAGTTTTTCTCAAGAAATAATATGTCTTAGAACAACGATTATTTTATATTTCATTTTAATCAAGTACCAGATATAAAAGAAAAGAAACTGCTCTTCGTTTCCGACAACTCCAAATTTCACTAGACAAGCGTTCAAAGCTTCCAATAAATTACAACATGCTTATACACATGATGGTAATTAGATTCATTTGGAGATTCGGAGTTGAGCTTAGGGGCTCCACTAAACCTTTCATATATTCTTGTAACCAATCCTAACAATCCAAAATCCTTCGTAAAATATTCAATACTCCTTATTATGTCACTAACACAATTATCCATAAAGATCTTAATGTTCCATATGTTGCTGATTTGCCCCGAACCAGATACCTATCCTTTCATAGTAAACTCCATATCCACTCGACTCCACTAGTCTCCCAAATTGCCTCATACTCTATTCCTAATGATCCTCCGAGGCTTCTGAAAAGAAGATGGCCAAGAGACCTTCTTTATGTACAATTTTTTTTGAGGTGCTACTAGTGAGTAGTTCTTTATAAGTTATTGGCATTAATTTGTAATCATTTTCTCAAAATTTACTTGTTATTAATAATGTATACAGTTGTAAATATTGAATAATAGTAAAAAAAAACAATAAAATAAAATAATAATAATAATATAAATCATAGTTGAAGGGTTTTTTGGATGAAGGTCTGTGTGAGAAAACACAATTTTGAGTAGTTTATGTTTAAAGTTTCTTTTTTACATTTTCCCTTAACGGGAGAGAGGTTAAATAGCATTTTTATATATTTTTCTAGCTGTTTTGAAATATTCAGATTTTGCTACATAGCACTTCTGCACATAAATCCTTCGTCCAATGAACTAGATTGAATTCTTAAAGAAATGTGATATAACCCCTTCATCTACCAAACCCTTTAATTAACAATCGAAACACAACAAAGTATGTTTTGGATAGATACCAGCTAGCAAATAACACAAAATTAGAAATGTTTTGTTTAGAATAAATTGAACCTCATTTCATTTGCGACACTGATTCTAATCGACGACAAATAACTTTAGAAACTACTTGATGGTCTTTGTACAAGAGAAAAACTGTATATAAGTTTAACTTCTTCTATTTACTATGATCTAGCTTGTATTAAGTCCTGCAGGATGCGGAATCGATCTACGTTTTCAAGAAAAAAAAATTAAAACACGTTTTCATTAAGGTGATAATGACAAACTTAATATTTTAACTATTTACTTATTAGCCACACACAGCACAGCGGTCTTAGATGAGTCTTTCAATGATGATGATGATGACTTATTAGTCTTAAGAGTTGCATATTTTAATAACAACTGAGGTATTATTTAAAAAGTTCTGCCTGTTTAAATCATATTTATGTGTTTATTAATCATATGAGATCTAGTTAAGTATGTCACATAAATATTTTTGTGTATAGCTCATAGATAATTATAGGGCTTAGGGAGGTCCTGTATGTTGAATAATTACTCCACAATTTGCCTATGATATAGATTCCATTCCGCTTACTTTATCGAATGCTATATTTACATCCGACGTTAGGTCCAAAAGTCGCATCCGCTTCTGGTCTGAGTCAGTGAATGAGTGAGTTTGGAAAGTATAGCAAGCACAATAAAGAAAAAAAAAACCTTCCAGGATGTAGATAATTATAAATATATACTTACTTAAAATACTAATACATAAAATAATCGAAATAATTTTGTAATGTTCGGGTGAAGATGTAAATTTTTTATTTTATTTTATGAAAAAGGGTTGTCATTTAATGGTTGCATACAAATTGTAAACTAGAATGATACCTTGATACTGAGAGTCAAACGTTTTAACGTATCGCTCTGAAGCGTGCATCTTAACAAACTACGTAACTTATAATTTTGATTCAGCAAAATCACGAAAGAAAGTGCTTCTAATAAACGTTCATAACTTTTATTAAAAAATCATCTTTCAAATTCACACCAAATCAAATTCAATAGTTTTTGAACAATGAGTTATTAAAAAAAAAATGTAACAAAACTAACATTATTAAGCAAGAACATATTTACATATTACAGCCTTCGAACTTTATCTACACTTAATATGAACTTGGAGTGAAAACCAGGGATCTTTAGTCTGAGTGTAAATATGTATAAATATTGTTTTAATATTTAACAATTAATTTTGTTTTTAATTCATATTTTTTTTATTTTAAAAAAGAATACAAATAATTAATAAAAATAATATGTACTGCTACAACCCATTAAGGGTCCCGAATTCAAGTTCTTAAAAGGGGAGAATACACTCAGCCTCTTAAAATCTAGTAGGAAATTTTTTTTAAGGTTCCTGGTCTTATTAGACCATGATATAAAATATTAGAAACGTATTTTGCTGTAGATAAATGCGACTAATGGGCCCTAGAATCCAAGATAGAAATTAAATAGCATTAAAATAATTTATTTTATATCTCGAGTTTAAAAAATGATAGCGACACGATTCTTGCACTAATATTTTTATTTTAAGTACAGATTCAATGAAAGATACCGCTGCTTCATAGATTTTGGTATGTTGAATTAAAATTTAACGCCATTTTTTGTGTGAAAAAATCTCATAATGTAGTATTCTTAAAGTTTTAATCATTTTGTTAAAATTTACGAAGTGGCTGAATTTTTCATTAAATGAAAAATAAGAAATTTAGAGCAAGAATCATGTCGATA
This sequence comes from Euschistus heros, assembly GCA_003667255.2. Classification (NCBI taxonomy): domain Eukaryota; kingdom Metazoa; phylum Arthropoda; class Insecta; order Hemiptera; family Pentatomidae; genus Euschistus; species Euschistus heros. Next base: position 845,545 of record RCWM02000376.1, on the reverse strand, counting down.
TAATTTTTTAACTCGAAATATAAAATAAATTAGTTTAATGCTATTTCATTTTTCATTTTCAGCTTCTAGACCCAATTAGCCGGGACGGCAAAATACGTGTCTAATATTTGTTGACGAGGAATCTCTCAAAATATTAAAACAAGATCCGTGAGAGACGGATTGTGTCTTCCCCCTGTTATTAAGGAAGAACTGTTTCGTGTCCAACGGCTATACAAGGAAGTGATCTGGTCAGCACTCACGGAGAACCACCACGTTTTCCCTCGTTTAGGCGTACCCACTTTAAAGAGGAGTGTCTCCAGATCCTGAAGTTGATCCACGGCTGATGAAACTGAAAATAAATTTTCTACCTTCAGCTGGGCTCGAACTCGTTTCTCGGAGCATAGCAGTTCACTGTCTTACGTAAATAAGGCATGAATGTGAACTTAAATTGAAACGAAATCAATTAACTATTGCCCATTATGGTAGATTGTATAGTATAGTAAGTTTCTCATAACTGAAGCTTTTATTCAACCTTACTGTGCTACATCTTTGTGGAATTCGAATCCAACCCTTGATCCGTAAAAAACTAAAATTGCTATTGGCATGCTGACGTTTAAAAGATGAGTACAAACTGCCACTTTTACATAACCCCTTTAAGTGGCTCTGTGCTCTGAAGAAGACCTGCAAGGCAAGCCGAAACGTCGTGACGCCTACGTTTTCCATTACTAAGCTAGGTTTTTTTTATATTACTAAATTCCGACAGCATCCTTTTAAGTTCATAAAAAATAAAAAATATTAATTGGGGAGAACTATCATTTTTATTACAAAAGTTCATAAGACACATATACTTATCATCATGATATATATGAGTATTAAGAACTTTCTTGAAAATAAGTTAATCTTAAAATAAAAAGTGAAATAAATAAATTTTCCCATCAAGTTTAAATTGATCTTCAGGTATTTCAATATTACAGCGTTATAAGAATTGTAAATGTAAATGTAATATTTTTTAAATATGAAAAATAAAAGAATGTACTGTGAGGAAAGAATGAATATGACAGAAAAATGTACTATGTATATTAGGTCTTAGTTATTTTTGTTGGGTATTATTCCCGACAAGCTGGCATTTCACAAATTCGGACAATTCCGGACCACAGTACGCCGAGTTTTGTGGGCCTATACCATACATAGAAATATATATTAATTGGAAAATATTGGAATAGGTTTCGAATTTATTATTTTTAATTTGTACGGTTCGGATGTATGGAGAACCTCAAATTCTTTGTCTGTGTTTAAGGTTATTTTTTAATTGAAAGCTACAACTGTAAACAACATAATAAAATACATAGTAAATGTGATGATAATGTTAAAAATGGCATGTCGATTGCTTATAAAGCAACTAACCATTGGTAGCACTTATAAAAATTCTATATGATGAGGTACTGTATAAGGTACCGAGGCTATTTTCTTTTCAGGTGCCTCGGTGGGCAATCTGTTACAGAATGTGAAACAAGTTGAGAGACAAGTGGATTTGAATGGTTAAGGAGTTTACTATGAAATGATATGCATCTAGTTTGGGCTAAATTAGCAACATATGGTACATTATAAACCGTGAATTGGTATGGTGGGGTCCTGGGAGCCCCAGAGAGTTTTGTTTATTCTATGATTTAAATAGGCGCTGCTATTAGGAGCTGTAATTCACAGTACCAGGCAGTAGCTTCTGAGCTGTTGATTGAAGTGGTTTATGAATTTTATTTAACTATTAGTCGAGCGTGGGGTTCGTGTAATCCCACCATACCGTTAGTGAAACTTTTTGATACCAAATATTTGATATTATTTCAGTCACAAATGGCATATTACAGCAGCAGTCGATGAATGTTAATGATTCCAATTTTCTGAAATGGCGATCTGGCGATGAAACTGGTTGAATCAACTTCAGAGCTACTAACTTACACATTTCGCGTGATCTTAGAAAATCGATTGCTTGGTTGATAAGTTACGGAATCCCAAAGCCCTCAACCAAACCTGAGAAAAGAACGAGGAGTGGCAAGTGCCCAAGAAGCAAAACTAAATAAACGAAGGTTTACTATACTCATTGCAGTATACCAATATGCACGGATTGTGCCAGGATTGTGCCTTTTTAGTCCAAGCAACGAAGGATTTTTAGAGGACTTAATTCATGTAGAAGCCAATTTTGGCACAGTTGTAGGGAGAGGTGTCCTTAATAACATAATAAAATTACTGGGGGAGTGGGTGTGGAGCTAACTAAGGGTTGGGGGGAGTTCTAAAAGTCGTTTTTTTTTCAGTTTTTCGTTAATAACTTGAAAACTCTTGCCTCTAGAGAAAATATGTTTAGGTACTAAATTAATTTTCATAAAATTTTTTACAAAAAAGGTTCTATAAATTTTTGTTCTGGGATCAATGCTTAAGAAGATATAGTGGGGGGATATGGAAAATGTAAAAAAAAACACGTTTTTATTGTTAAAATTTATATATTTATTGTTAAAATTCCAATGTTTATTGTTATCAATGAATAGTTTATTATAATTAATTGAATGCTTATTGCTAAAAATAAAATTATTGTCGTTAAGCCTAATATGCTTATTATAGTACTTACGGTAAGTCGCACTTTTCCTCAAAAAAAGTTTGTCGGTACTCTTTTGGCTTTAACTCTGAAACTGTTTGTCTAATCTCGAATTTCTTTTTTTCATCTTAAAGCTGGTTAAATTTATTATCAGATATTACATATTTAATTTTAAATACGTTCCGTGAAATATCCATTCCACCTCGCTGAATTTCGCGTACCGTTGTGAAATCCTTATTTGTTTCGGAACATTTCTCGTTATAACTATAAAAAATATTTGTTCGATTCTGAATTTCATTTTTTTATCTCATAGCTGGTTAAATTTGCTATTCGATCCTATATATAAAATTTTGATAAAATTCCGTGAAACATTCACGCCAGCCCACTTAACATATCAAAAATGTCATGTTTTGCCAAAACATACACATTTAGTGTGCTAGCATGGGTATTACACGGAATATATTTAAATGTAATAGATAGGGTTTGATAGATAATTTAAGTAGCTTTAAAATTAAATAAAGCAATTTGGGATCGGACAAATTGTTTCGGAGTTAAAGAGAAAATATGCTAAAAACAAAACTAGAATGTTATAACAGTTTGCAGTTGTTAGCGTGCTGGCAAGGGTATTGCACGGAATTTTATCAAAATTTGATATATAGGATCTAATAGAAAATTTAACCAGCTATGAGATGGAAAAAAGAAATTCAGAATCGAACAAATATTTTTAGAGTTATAACGAGAAATGTTGTTAAGTATGTTTTAGTATGTTGTTAAGGACACCTCCCCCTCCCTACAACTGTGCCAAAATTGACTTCTACATGAATTATGTCCCCTATTTAACCTTTTTTTGTCTTCATTGCTTGGACTATTAATAGTGTTTGTGATTTGTATAATATTTTTTTTAAGTATCTTTTGTCCATTTTTTTTATGTTCCTTATATAGGTTTTAATAGAAATCGATTACTAGTTTTTAGAATTGTTCAAATACTCATGTCTTCTCTTTATTAAATTTGTAATATTTTTTAATTTTCAGATTTACAATTTTGCCTTTTTTTTAAATACACTTTATTTTTTTTTGTAAAATAACTAATTCATTTATTTTTTTCAACCCCATTTAGATAACTTTAGATATGATGTGTGGTTGTAAAAAAACTTGTTTTGATTTTATTTGAACATTAACCACGAACTTTTTGAATTAACAAGTATTGGGGTCCAGGTGACTGTTGTAGGGTTTGTTGTGACAGGACAAAGGATTTTGGATTATGAGGTTTGGATGCGAGACGAATTGGATGGTTTATGGGAGCCCCGAAGCTCAACTCCGTATGTCCAAATAGGTTTAATTACTATCATGTAATATGTAATTCTTTTGCAATTTATTGGAAGTTTTGAACGCTTGTCTTGTAAATTTTGGAGTAGTCGGAAACTAAGAGCAGTTTCTTGTCTTTTAAGTCTGCTACTTAGTTAAAATGAAATGAAGAAAAATCGTTGTTCTGAGACATATTATTTCTTGAGAAAAACCCAATTGCATATTGGTATTGTCTTGCTTCGTCCAAAAACTTCGACTTTGTAGGGAAATCCTTCAGCGCATTGAATGAAACTTTTTAAGGAATCAAACGACGAGCAGTTTCTTGTCTTTAAAGACTGGTATGTTTAAGGGATGTAATAAACATAATATCAGTAAATTTATAACTGTTAAAGAAATTTTAGTTTTTTTCAGGATGCTCCATAGATCTCTCCCATAGATCAGCGAGACCTTCGCTAAGAGGCAAAATTTAAACAATTACAGGTAGTTTATTATAAATACCTGAATGGGTGGGAAACGAACCTACCACCGCGCCGGCGCATCAAACGGCAGCGATGGTCGGCCCGATAGGTGAAGGCATTCCTTGAGGAGGACAGGAAGTGTCCCGCAGAGGACATCCATCAGAAGACAGGAGTTCCCAGGACCCTCTACCCTCCACCTAACTACTCCATCGAGGACAATGGCTGACAGGTTGAAAGGAGCTCTTGGGTGGTGGAGTTCAGAGCCGCCGCCCCGGTAGTCACCAAATCAAACACCTCGCCTCGATTCGCCACGGCCCTTCTCTCAATGAGTAAATATTTTTTACTGCAGTGAGCACCGTGAAACTTGTATGGACTGAGGGGGGGGGGGAGGATATAACTCAATAACAAGCCCACAGGTAGGTGGCAGTTAATGCTACCTGTCCGCTCCCCTTGTTAGCTCTTGTTGGCCGTGAACCAGGCCTTAGTGTGTCAAAGGCCTCGGTAATTGAATCCTCAAGCAATATACCTACTTTACAGCTTTTCATTTATCTATTCTAAGTAAATTTCAGGTCAATGGAATTATATTTTTATATTATTATTATTATTAAATATTAGAATTAGCCAAACTGGAGGTAATAGAAAATGGTATGATGACAAACTTATTTGTATTAATAAACAAGAAGAAGGGAAGAAAAATATTAGGACCAAGAAAGACTGATGAGGGTATTAAATTAAAAAATAATACAGAAATATATCAAAATATTGAATACTTAAGTGATGCAATGAGGAAACGTAGATTGACATTCTATGGACATTTAATGCGAATGGATGAGAGAGAAGACTAACATAGAAAATTTTCTAACACAGCTTCCAAAAACAGGAAACAAATACATGGATACGGATCGTAAAAGAATATATGATGATAGAAATTATAGAACAGGATTCGATTTGGGACAGAGACTAATTTCGGACAGCAGTCAACCAGATAAAATTTCCAGAAGTAGTTAAAACGCAAATTAATAGACAGTTGTCAGATGAAAGGAGGAAAACGAATCAGGCAGAGGTGATGAGGAAGTATTGGGAAGAACAAAAGATTAAGAAATAAATTGTTGAACGTGGTCCACAGATGGCCGAATTCGAAAGAAGAAGAAGTAGAAAAATATATATATATATATATTTAAAGAAAAAAAAAAAATACAGAGTAATAAATTTAATTAAAAAAAAAGAAAACACATTCATACTTAATTTACACTCCAGGCTAAGGATACATGTAGTCAAAGAGCCGAGGCGATATTCTGAGTCATACACCCTTAAAATATCCACCCTTAGCAATCAAATTGCACTTGTCTCCCAATTCAAAGCGTGGGCGTTTCAAAATGGCGCACACCGAAAGGGGGTTAATCCATTCAAATTACGTTTTTGCCTTACAAAAGATGGAGAAGTAGGGTCCTGAGAATAAAATATCAAAAATGTGACTAAATTTAATAGGGGGAAAATGTTTGCACTTTTTCAGATTTTCCAAGAAACACATAACAAAACGTTTCCCATCGAAAAATGTGTTATTTGTCAAATTTAAGTTTATTAAATTTTTCGTCTAAAGACATCCCTAAAAAACAAATTTGATTTAGGTGTTTAGCCACAATTGATTGTCGAAAATCCATGAATTTTTCAAACTTTCTTAAAATGTTAGTTTTGATCATGTTTAAGAGTCTGTAACACAAAAACGGCGAATCCAATCAGAACATGTTATATAACAAAAATTGTAGAACATTCAATTTTGAGCAAGATAGGATTTTAAAAGTAAAACTTTTCCCATTTCTACTCTGAGATATGTCAATAAAACAAAAAATTGATAAACTGTTGAAAATTTTATATATCCTTATTTAAAGAGCATTAAATTCTGCGTCGATTGATGACATATAACATTATAATCAGTTTAGCAGAATGGCCACCACACGCGTTTAATGTCGGATCGGACAAATAGTTTCGATGTTTTAGTGAAAAATGTGCCGAAAAAAAGTGTGATGGCCACTTGGATTACTAATCCCACTCATCTGATAATGTGGCGTTTACACCCCCTGTACCACCCCGCCACTTTGTATGAACGTATGTATATAATATTAAATAATTTAATTTACATTACTACTAATTTACAAATACTATAACACCTTGGCCCTACATGATGGCGTGATCGCTAGTCTTCCGAACTCTTTCCTTCTCTCGGATTCCCGGCTCCACTTGTCTAAGATGCTCTGGTGTCCTATAATAAGCATGAAACTTTGGAAAAACACGTTTCATGAGATGTTGAATCAAATAAAACCATAATTAGCTTCCTAAAATTGTCGGAATAGGTAAAATTCAAGAGCGAAAATTAAAAAACTAAATAAAATCATGTTTGGTATTATTTTAAATTAATTTCATTTGGTCTTAAAAAAAAACAAAAAAAAACTGCATTGAACTAGGCTGTCTCAATGGGTTTGAGTTGAAGTATGTGTATACCTACTGTTTCTATTGTATAATTCCTAAAATTTACTTGTCTTGATACAATCTATAAATATATATTATCTGGATCTTTAAAATGTATAAAAATGTTTTCTATAACGGAAAATTAAAAAAAAATATATGTAAGCAGCAAACAATACTTACCCCCTCCCCCAAATCCCCAAAGAAAAATTTCTTTTATTACGTCTAAATCTCGTTTTATTACGTAAAATAGGAAATCATTTTTGGATATAATTTTTTTATGTATAATAATATTTCTTTATACTGGTAGCGCTGTTTCTCAGATATCCGTACTTAAATTTGAACTTAATAGAGACCTAGTTCGGTAGAGATTTTTTTAAAAACATCAAATGCAGTGAAGTTAAGTAAGATTTTGAAACACCTAACTTTAAAAAGTCTTGAAATTTCACGGTTATGCCTATTTTTACGAAATAAAAATCCTTAATAAACTAGTACACATCTATTGCAATGTTTAAATGATTTTGTAAAATGTTGGCAAAATAATATTTCTCACCAAAACAATATTTTTAGAGAACTTTAAAAACCGGTTATTTTCTTCAATAGAAAAGAGTACCTTTGAGAACGTGTACAGATACTGGTAATGAAATAAATAAAAAATCAGTTCCACAACCCTATGCTAAATTTTTTTTAAGGGAATTAAAAATAATATTCTATAAAGGAATTTATTTCTAGTTTGTTTTTTTTCCACTTTTGCCCCACTGGGCGTCCTGTTTCTTGTCATTATTCTATTACAATTTATATTAAATATTTATTACTTATAAATAAATTATTGTGATTATATTTCAGTACCTAAATGCCATTAATAATAATAATAAAATTTGTAAACCAAAAATAATAATAAAAAAAACTTTCTATTCTGTATGTATAGTTTAGGAAAAATATATCCAAATATTTCTGGTTCAACACATTCCAAACTGTAGCTTTGTGCTCAGATTTACAGTTAAGTAGAGAAAGAGGTAGAGGCTTAGCAATAGAATGGGGTAAAATTACAGGTGTTGGAGCGCTAAGACGCTAAGGATACTACTGACGTGTACCTCCCCAGCCTCCAACAGCTCCAATACCTCCAATTCTCCAATAGCTCCACTCCAAGGGTCCTTAACAATCCTCTCCTAACGAGCAGGCGGGGCCTTTGTCAGATAATGCTCTTAGCATTCGGCCACTCTCCTCCATTGTTTGTGTAGTACTGGTACCTCTTGGGTCAGGTGTAGCTAAGCTATTTAGCAGATTGTAGTAATGATGCTAATTTGAACAGAGTTTGAGAGTTTATACTCTGTGGTGTGGTGGTTGGTTTAAAAACGTAAATAGTATTTAATTATTATTTTTGAACTGTAGATATTTTCAAGGGTTACGAAAAAGAACAAGCAATCTGGTGGCTTTTTGACGCTTTTGTAGGGTTCTTTTTGACTGGGAATCAGTTTCACTGATTTCCGAATAGAAGGCATCTTCCTCTGATTTTTTACCTGATGTAACAATTTCATCATAATTGCATTAAAAAAATGTATATAACTTAAATTTGATTTGTGATACTAATAGATTTGAATGGTTGTGGAGTTTGCTATGAAATGATTTATATCTGGTTTGAGCTAACTCAGAAACGTAAGATATATTATGATCTTTGTGGTTAAGTTTGTTTGTGAGGGGCATTTAGGATGTTCCTAAGGATTTTGGATTGTAAGGATTAGATACGAGATGAATTGGATGGCTTAGTGGAGCCCCAAAGGTCAACTCCGTTTGTCTAAATTGGTCTAATTATTGTTATGTAAATGAGTCTTTTGTAATTAATTGGAAGGTTGGAACGTTTGTCAAGTAAATGTTGAAGTAGTCGATAACGACGTGCAGTTTCTTGCCGTTTTAGTTTTGTATGTGGATTCCAAGTAAGACGTTTGTCCAGAATCCTAGACAGCGGATCTGTTCAACGAAGATTAGTGATACGTCGTTAAAGGATGCTGTATGGCAGGAAGTAATAGGTGTATGACGAAAGGTGAAGGTTATTTGATGGGATTTACTCTGAATCTCCATTTTCGACACCATTCTTGAAGTTTTATATGTTATTTACGTAATTATATACAATTTACAGCCATAAAACACAAACATAAAATATAATTATAAAATAAAAAAAAATTGTCTAGGTTTGAACGAGAGGCAAGAGAACTATCAACAAACCTTAACCTTGATAGAAAAGCGAACGATAGGATTACAGCTAGGCTGATCTGCTTTACCCAATGTTTATTGTTCACCGTTAATCAATAATATTTTCGCTCACCTCACTGTCACTAACTGAAAAATGTTCTGTAGTTTATACTGTCACCATAGGGTAAAAATACGGAACGAAACTTTAGCTAATTCACTATAGAAAAAGTCACAATTACGAAGCGCTTAATGGGTATGCTATATAGATGGGGCCATATTGGCTAACAGATTACTATTAAAAACAAAATATGGAAACATCACGCAAATACATCACTTCAAATATTTTGGAGAAACCATTCAACCCACAGAACATGTTAACTAACGTGGAATCACTACAACAAAAAAATTATATCTCGCAACGCAAAACTTAGGCACTACCATACAGTTGTTTTACTAGAGGCCACATATGCTGCAGAAATCACAGTAATCATAGGAATGACGAAAATTCCTGACATTGAGAAACAAGAACGAATAACACTTTTAAAAATCCATGGCGTATTAGTCAGAAACGGGGTTTGGATAAAACGATCTACAAAAGAATTATATGGCAACACACACAATCACAGATCTTTTTAGAAAAAGACGCAATTCTATGGGCGAATCTGCAGAACGGATGAAGACAGACAACCAAAAAAATTTTTAATTTGATCAGATCAAGTAAAATGAAAACCAACTGCTATGATGAAGTAATGGAAGACCTTAAACAATACAAAATTTTTGAAAACGAAATAACGGTGTAATGTATAATGACAGACGTGATACCGGCGCATGCGCTTGATCTTATGGGAGAGAGTGTTTTGCTAGAAAAGAGTAAAAAACAGTTGTGAAGAAAAAACATAGATACTAGTGAGTTAATGGCGATAGATAGTGTTTGAACAAAATACGCTACTGTAAGTGTGGAAGAAGGACACTGGAGTGTGTTTGTGCCTCTATACATCTTCATTTGTTTAAGTATGTTAAATAAAACAGTTTTATGTGCAAATAAGTGAATTAATAAGACTTAGATTTTCAAACAATTGTAATTAGGATAAACAATAAATTAGATATCATTACAATTGAGGTTTATATTGATAAAATGTTTACTTATAAACTATTAAATATTTAAATTCTTTAAATATTAAATAACCACAATATGTTGTTTAGATAAATTAATAAAACTACTTGTATACACCCTTTATTCACTGATGATAATGGTTACGTCAGAGTAATTGAAAATTTCTTATATATATCTATTATTCGAATAGATATATACTTTGATGAATATTACAACGGTTAGGAAACATTTCAGAGACAAAATCAAGAATAACAAATTTGAACAGAAACCATGAAGAACTACAGACCGAAAATGGACAGAAGAAAGAAAAATAGAAACACAGTGAATAAATGAAGGAGTTTTGAGCAGAGAAGAAGCAAAGAAATTGAACATTGTTTATATTTAAAGTTCAAACGCTCTCCTTAAGGGGAAAACGGTAATAATAATAATATATAGAGGCTGAATTACGAAGTATTCAAATGCCTAGAAGTAATATCGGAACTCATTTTCTCAAAATCCAGATGTAGATTGGCTAGAGTTGGTCTGGAACAAGAATAAGAAATTAAATATACTTATATTCCAGTATTTACTTAAGAACATTAGTTCTGAAACATTGCCTAATATATGTATGTATGTGTATATATATATATATATATATATATATATATATATATATATATATATATATATATATATATATATATATATATATATATATATACTGAGTTTCATTTAACTAAACTATTACGACGTAAATAATATAGGCACTGGAATTTAAAAAGAAAAAATGTATCTAATTAAGTAAAAGGTAATTGGTCATTCAAAGGAACTTCTGAGAACTTTTCCAGTGTTATCGACATTTCCAAAACATATTAAATGTCCCTTATGAAATGTCAAGGTGAGTCATTGCACAGTGTGTATTTAATCTCGTTCCGCGACCATAATAATTACATCATTGCGGGGTTCGGAGCCGAAATGCAAACAGATTACTTCATCCAGATTAACTTCTTGATCTACATCAATAGTCATCTTTTTATCTTGGAATCGACGTAATGAAACCGAAGATGAAATCACTCCCGAAAAAAACATGATAAAGATATAGCGATGAAGGTGAAATGAAAAAACGATTAGGGTCAGTAATCGTATCCTGATAATTCAGCATAATCAGTAATTATACACTAATGATGAAGTTTATAAAACTGTTAAGATAATGAGATAGTTTATCATGTGAATGTGTAAATTTAACCGAGTCCGAATCGGTAATTTTTATTAATAAAAAATTAGAAAAATGTTCTGGTTTAAAACAGGAAACGTCCTTTTATCAATTGCATTTAATTTACCACAACATGTCCTTTAGAGGCTAGTCCTGCCCGGAAAAGGCTTAGACATGTGCGATGAAATAACCATGCCTTCACTGATTATTCGGCGGGCGCGACGCCTAAAATGAGGTAACAGTTAAAAAAAAAACACAACGCTCATGAAATTATGTAAAGATGTTGGTCAGAAGATAATTGAAATATAAAAAGATATGATTAGAGATAAAAACGTTAATAATTTCAGTGATATAGATATTGCAGTGATTATGTTTGAATACGCACAGAAGTTTATAAATAAATGATAAATAAAAGTATTAGAGAGCCCGGAGGCTCGATAGACACCACCAAACTCTGTCCTCACTCCCTCACACTTGCCACCATCAAACCATCTACCGTGTGTTCATCCTTTTTTAGGCCACACATTCTACGGAATACTTTTTTTTCGAAAACTTTAAGGTGTTTTTCTTCAATATGATGCCACTTAAAGAACTGTAGGCAAGATATATTTTAGTAAATCTTAAGCTCAAAGATGCTTAACTATCAAACACGTTGTGGATATTTTGTTGCAATTTCTCGGCTAAAAGTTTTTTTTTTTTTTTTTTTTTTTTTTGTATTAAAGTCCCCATATTCATTACCTGGGCTTAGGGAACATATCAGGATTATTCAAAAATTTAAATTAAATAGTAGCAAGCATTATTTGATAAAAAAAATAAAATTACACAATTCTGAATTAATATTGTTTACTGTTTTCATTAGATATCATTCAAGAATTCAATCAAAATCATAAAAAACCGATAGCTGAACGAATACAAGAAAATGAAACCAAAGGACGGATATTTAATTTTAAAAAACTCAATCTCTCTCTGATTGGGAAAAACTGTAGATCATGGATATGTCTATTTATAATATAATTATTTATAAGAATTAAAAGGAAAAAAATATTTAAATTAATAATTAATTAAATTAACTATCAATCCTTATTCAAAATAAACAAAGTCGAAAGAAAACAGCGGTATCAAATGCGACTTTTTTTATTCAAAACAATATAGTTTCTGTAAGGTAGCTCCTAGCAGAAAATTAAGAATCATATTAAACTGTTGGCAAATTTTCTATCCCAACAACGCTAAAAAAAACATTTCCGTGTCCAAAAAAAAACAACCCAAAACTTAAAAAAATTAGGCAAAACTTTTTTTATTTAAAGCAACATAGCTCCTAAATGATAGGTCTGAACGACAAATGTTATGTAAAAAAAATTCCATTAAATAAATAATAAAAAAGTTTGCGTTAAATTTTCGATATGAGCAACACTAACAAAGCTAGAGCATGTCAAAATATGACATTTCGAGGGTCAAACTTTAGACCCCAAAAGACATATTTAAGTCAAAATTTCGTAAAATTGTCTGGATTTTTTTTACAAATACTCTACGCTTTTATATAATTAATATTATATTAATCCTAATACATGTTATATAAAAAATCCATATTTTTTTCAAGATCAGTATCTCTCACCATCTTCGGGAACTACCTTTTTTTAATTCTTTACTCGATCAAATCCATATTTAGTTCATCTCTCACCCGATTTTTCCTATCAACTTTTTGTTTTTTTGACACTTTTCTGGAAGAATTTTATTTAAACAATATTAAGTAGTCCATTCGTCAAAACTACAGAAGGATTATCAACAAAATACAGAAGTATCGGGTGCATATCTTCACATTCTGTTTTCCCCAAAGCTGTTTTATATAATAGAATAGAAAAAAACAACTTTATTCTGTCAAGTCCCTTAAGAATAATTTTAAATAACACAAAGTAAAATCATAACTGGCGGAGACCTTTTAAAAATAAAAGAAAATAGAAAAAAGTGAATACAAATATGTATGAGAACAAACACAGAGAAAAAATAGAAAAAGAAAAAAACCTATAAATAAAAAATAAGTAGGCAATATAGGAGTTAATATTATAAACAATATTGCAGAAAACAAAACAAACATAAACATGATAATGAAAAAGAAAAGATAAAAAATCAAAAATTATACATTATGTATGTAATAATAATAATCATTATCATACATTATCATAATCAAACTATAACTTGCCTTTTATGTCTGCCAGAATGTGTGATTAAATTATATGATTACATACATAGTACATACAACAATATAATTAGAGATCGTCAGCTTGGAGAGAAACGGGATGGTGAAAGAGAAGTGTTTTAAATATTCCGAGGGAAGAAGCATTGCGAATACAGGGTAACATAAGTAGGGTAAATAATAAGTAGTGAAAATAAGAAGTTTTTCCTATTTCACTGAAATTCTCACATTGGCATTCTTTACCAGTTCCATGTAAAGTAACCTTGTGGAATTCGATCCCATAGCGTTCTAAGCGAATAGAAATAAGACGAGAAAACTGCGATTATTTAATAAAATAGATCGTATCCGTAGGAATGATTCAAAAGGAAAATACATACCAAGATACACTAACCAACAGACTTTAGCCCCTTGATTTACGATTTGGGAATCCAGTGACATCTGCTCTGACATATTCTCATCAACCAATGGCATCAAATTGACTAACCTTTCCGACAAATTCATGAAGCCAACTTACTTGACATTTATGTTACGAAAGCCGCCATTGCAATAACTTCTTGAGTGAAAACAAGACCCTGCTCTCTCCCTCATTACCCTACCGAGGGAGGAACCGGAGTCAGCCGTCGGGGACAGAATGTGGATCATCTGCAGCGGAAATCATCCTTCTCAATCGGAAACTCCTTATCTGAAAGTTTAAGACTGAAAGGTGTAAACAACTCCTCTAAACCAGCTTGTAGCAGCATTTATCACATACTTATGTATAATATAAAAAGAGATCTTCATTAATTTTCTCAGATATACGGGACAGCTAAAAAGACACATATCAACAAACTCCAAATCTTCCAGGCAAAAACATTCAGGACAATTACAAAAGCCCCATGGTACGTAAGCAACATAACTTTACATACTGACCTACGCATAGCAACAGTTAAAGAACAAATACAAACCTACTACAAACGATTCCACGAAAAACTACATGGACATCCTTATACACAAATAAACAACATGGCCACAACATATATTCCCGACAACACACAGAGAAGACTAAAAAGGAGCTGGATGAGAGACCTCCTTGACTAAAATAATAAAATAAAATAAAGACTGGAGGTGCCGCTGGGTTCTGCTCCCTCTCATGCCTTTCAAGGCTTTTAAATTCGTACCGCAAATTCACTGGTTGTCAAATATTATTTGACAGGTGTGAATAAATATATAAAGTCAAAAGAAAAAAAAAAAAAAAAAAAAAAAAAAAAAAAAATTTAAATTAATTTTTAATTTTTTGTTTTTTTTCGGATATACAAAAATTATACAAAATATAAATATGCAGAAGAGATATTTCCATCAGATATACATTCGCTTTGGTGACTCATCCACGGTAAACCGTTTTCCCCCATATTAAGGGTACCCTCTTTATAAAGGCTGGAGGTGTCTTAGGAGGATCTTCCAGCTTTGAAGTGAATCCACGGCCAAAACAGATCAAGTTATGAAATTAATTTTTTTTTATTTATTTATTTTTTTAATAAATTTCATAAAGCCGAAACAAGCTAATAAATACATAGGTACATGTTTGGTTACACATCCATCTCACATGACACAATAAATAATAAGAAGGAATCTATAAGCAAACGTAAAAAGGCAACAAGATAATACAGTAGGAAAAAGTAAAAAAATATAATAATAAAAAAATGAGCAATACTATTGCGAATAATAATAAACAATAGTTAAATTATGTATGCATTATTTAAAATTCTCTTTATATCAGTTTCATCTCATGATAAGTACATCTTTATAAGATGTTTTTTATATGCTATAAATATTAAAAAAAGTCCATTAAAATATCAATGTCCTTTCATTATAAATTAAGGTACTCTTTTTCAACTTTTAGTTAAAATCATCTACTTTTATATAGTTCTTGTGAACTCCGTAAATCCCTGAATAGCTAAGAAGAAATAGTCCGAAGAACAATAGGCTAAGTAGACAGCATTGTAGATAGCCTCACAACGATGAAGTCTTATAAATTTTATAGATAAAAACAAACACTAAAAAGATGGAGAGCGAAAAAACGAAGGATAAATGTCCAAGTCAGACCGAGTAGATGAGAGATTCGTGTATGTTCAAATCAAGTGGATATACGATTGAACAGTTTTACGGAAAGAGAAGTATGGAGCCAACGATAATGAACTAGCCGGTTCTTTTAAAATCATTATTATACATATTCTACTATTCATTACTAATGGTACAAGAGAAATAAACTTATTTAACCTCCTTATTAACTAAGTAAGGATAGTTTGTTTGATCGATCAAATATTTTATGTTATTTTGATCTGAAAGTCAAAATAATAAAATTTCTTATTCTAGGAAAACGTTTTACTTGGAATTCACATACGGGACTTAAAAGACAAGAAACTGCTCGTCGTTTCCGAATACAACAACATTTATAAGACAAGTGTTCAAAGCTCCTAATTAATTACAAATAGCTTATTACATGAATGTAATTTTAAAATTTTAGGCCGTTGAACACGAATTCGAAGTTTTTTTTTTTTTTTTTTTTTGAAGGACTAACCGTTTTGCCGCTAGAATGCATCATATTATGGGCAGAACTATGGTTAGAAGAAAAAACAAAAAAAAGTTTACCTACAAACTTAAGATTCGTGTTGGGTGAAAAGATCAAACTGGATGAAAAAGTTCCCATGAAAATGCCATGAGGTAAGTCGCAGTCTTTTTACTCAGGTATTACTCCGAAACTATTAATCCGATCCGAGATTTATTTTTTTAATCTGAAAGTTGTTTAAATTTACAATCAGACCTTGTACACATATAAAATTTTGATTAAATTCCGGAAAATACCCAGCCCACAGAAAATATCAGAATTACCAAACATATTAATATATTTTGCCAATACATACTCATTTAGCGTAGTGGTGTAGGTATTTCACAACCTTGGAAACATGGGTTTCCTTCTTCTTTTTGATGTTGACAAGGTCGTTAAAAACAAATTAAATAACCATTAAATAAGGGCTTTCAAAATGATGTTTCTCATTTATTGTAAAATTTTTAAACGCAAGAGTACAAAAGCTGAATACAAAAAGAAAATGTTTACATATTCATTATAAAAATCAGAAACATAGGGATTGAAACAAAACTGCTGTAATAAATATTGGATAATTATGTTTTAAACTCTTGTATTAATGGATTTCTATAATGGAAAGATTGTAAACAAATATATATGAGATCTTAATCTGTTAGAATTACATAATATATAATCTGTGATCTAGATCCTTCCTTCATGTTGAACTTGAAGCGGTGGCCATCCATCCAAAGCGTGAACATTATCTATTCTTTATAGAAATATATTTACTTCAGGCTGTCTATTTTAATACCATAGAGGATCTTTTCCATAATCTACATAACAAATGTCGAAATGTAGAGAACTATTCATTATTTAGATTATTTCATGGAGGGGTAATAATATTTGGAAAGTCAGATATGGAAAAATTACAAATAATACTAACTTTGAGCGAGATACTTCAGCAACATGATCAATGCTA
Source organism: Euschistus heros (assembly GCA_003667255.2). Lineage (NCBI taxonomy): Eukaryota > Metazoa > Arthropoda > Insecta > Hemiptera > Pentatomidae > Euschistus > Euschistus heros. The sequence goes on along the minus strand of RCWM02000376.1, from coordinate 828,527 downwards.
TACATATCTTTTTAAGTTAAAGGATTTCGAAAATTAAGATTATGTGAAAATCTGAAAAATTCAGGGATGTAATTAATATCTAAGTAAGTATTAAGTCTATATAGGGTCTCATTTATTTATTACGATATCACAGATTATATTTGGGTCACTTATGCATAGCCGGTCAAATGCAAAAATCGTGTTTTAGAAATTGTTTTTTCACAATGATTCATAAATTAGTATTCATTTCTGTAATAGCCTCGTAACTAAGTCCATTATAGACACAAATAAATAAATAGTTCTCCGGTAGTGTGTGCGACCCAAAATTAAAAAACACTCTTAAGTCACAAAACACAAACGACTATTAACAAGTGCCACAGATATCATAGCTGGCATCTTTGATTATAATACTCTATTTACAAATATTATGATTCAGTATGTTTGTTCAATACATTATTGAGTCACTAAAGTCCTTGTAATCCATGTCTTTTTAGTTCCATTCTATTATAATGAATGAAAAAATAAAATTTATTCTGAGACTTACAGTCCCCCAATAATAATAATAATGCACAGTTACAAGGACAATTGTTTGGCATTATTATGTACAAATTAAACGCTTCAGTAATTACGGCATACATTTTTGAAAGGAAAACAAATTAAAAATTAAATTAAATTTTTAAAAAATGAAATAATAATAACATAAAATAAAATCGTTCAAGCACTCGGGATTACACGAGCGATGTGCGAGGAAGCCGAATTAAAAAAGAAAAAGAAAGAATGGGGGAAAAAAGTAATTCTATGTATTTATTTAACTATTTACATATCTATGGAAGATTGATTGTCTAAAAGGTACAAAAATAAATTATTTTTAAAGGAAGTTGGGAAACCTGCTTTACAAATAGAAGAGGGTAGGGAATTCCAGAAGGAGATAGCACAGATGATGAAGGGTTTGTCAAAGGAGGCAGTTTTATAGTTGGATAGGAGAACGCAGAGTTAATAAATCAAGAATATAGGAAGGTTTTCTGGTTTTTAGAGATTGGAATAGGAAAGTACACTGGAAATATTGCCGTCGAAATTTAGGAAAAAGCCACCCAAGCTCAGAATATCGGCAAGTAACGTGTGACCGCCTGGGGATCCCGAAGATAAATCTAATAAAACAGTTCATCAGTCTCCTCAGTTTCATCTCGAGATCACCATTAAACGTTCATCTTTTCCCTAATATTTTTTAGATCTTTAAAAAAAATTAAAATAATAATCATTAAATAAACAATCCTTTACTACTTCTATTTTTTTAATTTTATTAAAGACTAGGTAACTTTTCTACCTCAAGGAACCACCATTTTCACTATCGCTAAAATAGTGGTATTCTATGTTCTTCTTAGCATACATAAGGTCTTCAGAATTCAGTAGACAAATAACCAACAAACATTAAACAAGTGTTTTCGATAGTCGCGTTTCTCATTCAGTGTAAAATATTTAAAACTATATAAGAAACCAGTGAAAATTGAATTAATCATTACGTATTTAACAAAGGACGCTCTTCCCGTTTATTCCTGTAAACTTTCGTCCTTTACAGCTGTGAGTAAAATGATTGAAAATAAAAAAAAATTAAAGATTGAATAGCGAAGTACAAACAAAAAATATTGATAAAAGTTTACATTAAAAGAACGAAAATATTGGGATTCAAACTAAGGCTCCTGTTGTAATAAATATTAGATAATTAAGTTTAAAACTCTCTGATTAAGGGATTTGTACATTTGAGAGATTGTAAGCAAATATACATGTGATCAGAATCTGTAAGAATTATATAATAGATAATCTATGATCTAGATCCTTCCCTCCGGTCGAACTTTTAGCTGTCGCCATCCACCAAAAGCGTGAACCATATCTTTATGTTATATTTACGAATCGAAATTAGAGATATATAAATCACTTCAAGTTTTATTTACGATCATAAATTAACAATATATAAAGTACTTAAGGGTATGATTAAAATATTAAGAAACATATCTGCAGTCTTCTACCACCTTCCCGATACACCAAGAGCTTTCTCCAGGCGCTAATGTTCTGTATGTTGCTAATTTAGCCCAAACCAGAGACCTATCCTTTCACAGTAGACTCCATACCCACTCTAACCCACTGCTCTCCTAACTTGCCTCACACTCAATTCCCGATAATCCTCCGAGATGTCTGAAAAGAAGATGGCCAAGAGACCTTCGTATGTAGAACATATATTGAAAGGCTACTAGTGAGCAGTTCTTTTCATGTTGTTGACATGTCATAATAATTTCCCTCAAATTTACTTGTAAATGATATAAACAGATGTAAATATAATTTTAGTTATCTAGAAGCTAAAACATTTATTAAACTGATAAACTATATTCTAATAGATAGGCAACCACTAGGAACATCAAGTCGAATCCAAATTAACATCTTTTCTTGTAATATTTCAAATTAAATTGGTTAAATTTATGTTACCTGTAATTTGTAAAAAAAAGTATATTTACTTCCTAAAGCCATAATAAGGTATATCCAAATGCATATAGTTTAAAAAATTATTTTTCATTTTTAATAAAAAAAAAGATAAATAGTTCTACATAGTTTTACTGTAAGTATAGCTCTGACAAACATTATTTTGGGTTGAAAGGTTCTACGAAGTATTGATATGGAACACAGCTTTAAAAATCAAAAGGTTTAGATATTTTGTTCACATAGACAACCAATTCAGTTTCACCAAAATTTTTTTTTTTTTTTTTTTTTATTCCAAGCCCCTTTGGAGAATTTTGTGCATGGATATGTAAGTAGAAAGAAAGATTGATAATTGGCCTTTTGCTGTATTGAAAAATACATTCTAAGGCCAAAAATGAAATGGTGAGTCCTGGAAGTTTCAAATAAATCATAATAGTCTTTAATAAGGGTTTAAATGTGAGTACTTTTATTTCAAAAAATAACATTACTGTTAAAAATTATAAAGATATTCGTGCAGATTGTAATTGAATAGAAATACTAACAATAAGTATATTTAAAAGTATATAATTTTGACCACATTTTTGAATTTAGCATTAAATTTCCTGTGAGAGCAGCGTATATGTAACCTTGAATTTTACAAACTTAAGACCTAAAGAACAGATTGATCATCACCTTATTTAGAGAAGTTACAATGTCTTAAATTATTAAAACGCTCACCGTTTTTCAAAATAAATATTTACAAAACTGGAAATCTTACAAAATCTTGAAAATTTAACCAGCTTTCATATGGTATGATCAAACTAATAACAGGTTTTGATTTCATAGAGAAATTTACTGTTCAAAACAGAAAAAGCATAGTGTTTTCCATGCATACAAATCAGTTACTCGTGTAAATAAGCTATTATGATAATCGCTTAATGGAAATATGCATTTTAAACATAATAAACTATTCATTGGAATAAAAAGCAAAAAAAAAAAAAAAAAATGTATTGTTTAATAGAAAATAAAGGAAAACAAGGAGGATAAGATCAAAGGATTTTATGTTATTACATTTATTTACTTATTATTATTATTTAGGTTTTACTTTATTAGATTTTCAATGTAAGATTTAAAACCCAATTCCACTTTTTGAGGTGAATTTTATGGACAGATGAGTTTGTTTTTACAGGAGAAGGCATTTTTACAAGTAGGGTATTGTTGGTTTATTCATTTTTGTACTGCTGGCGAATATTGTTGGAACATCATAGTTTGTCCAACAGATTGAATGATGAGAATTATTAGGATTTGTTACAAAATATTCTACCACAACTTCATCACGATATTCCACCTGATGTTCGGCAAAATATGATTTTCCCAGACCAGCGTGCTCCTCCACATTATTCTAAAGCAATACAAAAATAAATCAACGGTATATAGGACATTGTAACTCCCTTTAATAAAGTGAAGATCATGCTGAAGATGATCTTTAGATATCAAGTTTGTAAATTTCAACGTTACCTGTTTTCTGCTCTAATAGGAAATTTAATGCTAAATCGGAAAATGTGGTCTAAATTGGAAAACTATTTTTTAAAAATGGGGATATTACAGTTTTAATGGTAAAAAACGTGGTTTTCTCAAAAAAGTCTTTGATTTATCGTATACCTGCAAGGGATTGGAATAGAAAGGTGAGGTCTGCGGCATTATGCTCCATTTTTGATTTAGATTTTTTTTTTTTTTCACCCAATTTTCTTTTACACTAAGAGGTACTCACCCTTTATTAAGAAATATATTTAATATACTTAGTATTTCTATTCAATTATAATCTGCGCGAATATCTTTATAATTTTTAACAGTAATATTATTGATTACTCTGATAAAATCGAAATTCCGAGAACGAAAGAGAAAATATGCAGTTTAACCTATGCTATACAGAAACACAACTATTTGTTACGTTTTGCATAAAAATATGATTCGATTCATTATTATTGTCAGTGGGCGCTGGTGGCACCCTTTTGTTACTTTATAAAAAATAAAAAAAACTAGATGTGCTGCGTGCCTGCAAATGGTATTTTTTTAAAGAGTATTAAATAGAGAAGTTTTTACAACGATTTGGATTTGGCTGTTGCGCTTACTTTTTTTTTTATTGAACCTAAACTTAAAGTTCATAATTTTTATTTTTGCCTTTGACAAGATTTAACGATCTCCCATTTTTTTGGTATTTGCTTTTTGCACCATATCTTTTTTATTTTACATGGACAATGTATTAGTAATTACAGGGGAAAAAAATGGCGTTGATATACAAGTAAACAACGGAGTTACAAGGCATAAATGTTTGGATTTGGCCATTTTTACAAAAAAATTCATTAAAAAAAAAACCTTAAGACTTTGTATATATGTAAGTGACCTTAAATAGGTTTAAAATTAACCTCCCTACCCGAGATAATTTTTTGGCCAACGATCTTCCGAACACCCTGTATTTCAAATAAAACATCGCAGTTTTTTTTTATCCAATGTTACTATGAAAGGATAGGTATCCGGTTCGGGCTAAATTAGCAGTATATGGGGCATTAAGATCTTTATGGATAAGTTTATTTCTAACAAATTAAGAAGCTTTAAGGCTTTTTTGAAGGATTTTGGATTGTAAGGATTGGATATGGGGATAATTAGAAGGTTTAGTTGCATCCCAAAGCTCAACTCCATATGTCCAAATAGGTTTGATAACTAACCAGGTAAATGAGTCATTTGTAGTAAATCGGAACGTTTATCTAATAAATGTCGCAGAAGTCATTTTTATTATATTTTTTTTTTCTTTTTCTCTTTTTCCATAAAAGCCTTATTATCGCAAATAAAATTCAATATTGTTTGAGTGAAACTCATTGTAGGGTTTGTAATAAAAGTAATATCAAGATTTATGATTGTATTTACCTTCGAATTAAAAAGAGATCATCTTTTTACTGCCACCTAAATCTCAACACCGTTATCTTACCCCACATCTGGATTACCGAAAGGAGCATTAATTGCTTTATTGGCTATTTCATCAGTTTAAATGATTTCAATAAGAAGAGTAAACACCAAACGACAGATTCAGTACCCTTCAATACATAAAATGTGTTTTCAGTAGATAGGTTTTTTCATCATAGGCCGGTGTAATTTATACACTTCATCACTAAAGACGGAAGACAATCTTTCATTATTGCTAATGGTTCTATCAAGAACTGATTTACATGGGTTTCAGAAATCAGTTTTCGAGTGATGTGGAGGATACTATACCGTTTTATCTTAAACGAGAATCTTAGGATGAGGAGGTAATTATTTTTCGTATTTCAGGCAATATACAGCCTAATAAAAATGTAGGCATACTAATTATTTAGTTATAGGCAATAAGAAGTACATTGATAAATATGATAGAGTATAGTGTATTTTAAACAAAAAGATTTCTTATTTATAAACATTAGATGACATAATTAGCGATAATATCTGTACTTAGAAAGGCATTGAATAGGACAATGGAGTCGAATAGCGGGCCGGGCCTCTGCTGCCGATATCCTCCACCCTATTAATAGCAGATTATCTTCAATAATTTTTAATTAGCAATCATATTTATTTACAAATTTAAATGTTTTATAGCATAATAATTTGCGTTATGTAAAAAAATCTTTTTTTTATCATTCAAAGGACAAAGTATGTTAATAGTTTGAAAATCAATTTCGTGATAAGAGGCCTAATCAATTACTAGTAGGTTAGACTAAATGTTCTAGCCCTAAAACTACTACAAACAAAACACCCCGAGATATTTGAAAAATCGTTTGCCATGATTAATATGTTTCGCTACACCCCATCTGTTTTTAAACTCAATTTGAAATTTTTATATCTTATGTGTCCTGTAAAATTATTAAACTTCTGGGAGTGACTTTTGCCTGTAATCTTCAAATATTCCATTAAACTTCTGGGAGTGACTTTTGATCAACATCTTTCTTGGAATAATCATATTTCCCAAATCATGATTTAATCTATTTTTATTTTTAAGTAACTTTTCCATTACTATTGATTACCACTAAGTACTCTACAACTTTTCTTATCATCCCTCGTTTTTCCCAACTTTGACAACGGATCTATAGCATATGGAGGACTGTGAGCTTGAAATGAGATGTAAAAGATTAAGTAACTGTTTTATTAGATTTTTTTGGGGGATTTCTAGACGTTCTCACATGTATTCTAAAACTGGGTAGCTATACCCTAGTTTCCGACGTCAATACGTCAATGCACTCATATTTCAATCCTTGAAAATAAAAAAACCCACCTATATCCATGACCTCCTTACCCTACGTTCCTCCATCCACCTCTTAAATACTAGAACCCAACCCATCAACCTGAACACTCCTGCGCATCGAACTGCATCCTTCGAAAAATCCTTTATTATCCGTACTTCCTCTTTATCGAATTCATTGCCCATATCAATTTGAAAAAAGATTCACTCTTACTTCCTTTAACCATCATCTATTTCCTTACCTCCTGGGTTTTCAATCAACCGAGCAAATGTAAAACATGAATATTTATGTTATATAAATTATAATAGTATACATAAGATGTACTCTTCTACAAGATTTCTCATTTATTTCGTAACTCATAATTTAATTAATAATCATTTTTTAATTATTATTTATTATAATTGATTATCATAGCCAGACGATTGTTCTATGTATTTTTTTTTATTTATTTATTTTTTTTTATTTGTAAGCAGGGCCATGCCCTATACAAAGAAGTTCGGCTATTTAATATGTACAGTGAAATAAAATACAAAAGTTAGTACAACTACAAATATTATGTACATTATAATACTCAGATAATAATTCAAATAATATACCAAAGAACTTTGAATAAACTAAGAATTAAATACGAATAATAAAAAGTAAATAAATATTTTTCAATCTAAATAATAAAAAATACCTATTAAGATAATTTACATTTTTTTTTATGTCATTTATAAAGCTTTAAACTTTATCAAAGATCATATTAGACTATACCTACTTTCAAATATATATATATATGGCAAATAGGTACATACATGATACTGATATTATACAGTTAAAACTACTATATCTCAGTGAAACAATTTATGATTTTAATTATATTCATAATATGTTCTATGTATTGTATTCTTAGGAGAGAAGTTGTCCCAGAATAAAGTTTATTTTATGCTTCTTCTTCTGCTTCTAAAAATATTCAATAAATAATACAATTATACTATTAATATAACCTTATTAACCTAATTATAAACAGATGTAATGAAGTATTTTTTTAAAAATTAGTTTCATTTTATAAAACCAGTGGTTAGTAATTCAAGAAAAAAAGGATTGGTGGATTATTAAACTTATTCACTGGACTGAGAGAATAGTTGTAAATTTTGTCAGGATCAAATAACTCAGGTGTGTAAAAATAATGATCTTCTTTTGTATGAAATGTTTTTGACGAATTGTATGTTTTTAAGTTTACTGATTCTAAGAATGACTTTATCGTATCACGGACAGATTTTTGGAAAATTAATTTTAAAATTTTTTAAAATAAAAATACTAATTTCTTACAATGAACAAGTATATAAAATTTTATCTAATGTTGACACTATCTATGCCTAGACTATGGTTTAGAGGTCAGTACTCAGCGTTACCTACTCTTAACATGATATTTAAACAATTTTAACGAACAAGATTCCTCAATCAACTCCTTTTTAGTCTTTTTCGGGTATTCTCTGACCTGTTTCTTGAGGCCATTGTTTGTATTAAATTGTTGATATGTCCGTAGAGTTAGTCGTGAAATGTTTTGTATGAAGTCTGGATGTAATCTTGTACCATGGGTATACGTAAGTCTGTATGTAAAAACCTGTACCACTTACAACCCATGAAGGGTCTCGGGTGCAGTACGTAGGTAGGCTGTACTGTTTCTGAGCCAACGGTTGTGAAAGGAGGTGATTTGGCCAGAATTCACGCTCAACCGCCAGGTTTTTCCCCAATTAAGGGTACCAACTTTTTAGGAGGCTAGGTGTGCCCCAGGAGGGCCTCCCGATCTCGAATTCGATCCACGGCCGAAATAACAGAAAATAAATTTTCTGCCTTCAGTCGGACTCGAACTCGGGCCCGGGAGCATGGTAGTCAAGTGCCTTACCCACTGAGCTACCGCGCCTCCCGAATAATACATTAAATGAATATTTTTTCATTTGAATTTATTTGTCATTAATTACGGCATTATTACTAAAAAGAAGTAATTGATGTTACCGGATGGTTGTTATTTTATTTAAAAATTTACAGCAATATATCAATCGATCGGATGTGACTAATACCTCTGCTATTCAATGATTTCACTCAACTCAAGCATCATTGCTTAATTTCACTTCAATGTAAGAGAAAGTACAGAAATCGTGTGGTTTTTTTTATTATATATTTTATCTAAAGTTTATTTATTTATTTATTTATTTATTGCCTCTACCCTTCAGGGTCATTGGCAGTTCCTCTTCGATTTTTTATCCCACCACCCCTTATTCGTCCATTGATCTAAAGTTAAAATTTATTTAAAAATTAAAAACAAAACATTCATATATTGTTTTCTTAACTAGAAATTAAAATTAATGAAGGTTTTGTTTTTGATTTTCAATAAACTCTAAAATATATCATTTATTTATAGATTTAGGTTGTTTTTTATTTATTCATCAATGCGGACCTCTGATTTTAAACATATTTTAGTTTTTTTTTTTTAATATTTTAAATATTCTTCTATATTTATCAACATATAACTGATTCAAATCAAATTCAGATGGTAGATCTAAACTTCAGATGGTAGATTTTGACGCTCTAGCGCTGTTAGTGTTGCTCTAATAAAAAATCTGTCAACAGTTTTCTTATGAGAAAATGAATAGATAATCTTTTTTTGTCACAAATTATAATGTATAAATATAATGAATCATTATATTAAGACATTTCTTCCTGTTGAAGAGTGAAGGCTTTAGCTAAGAATCTATCCATTTTTTTAACTGTACATTATTTATTATTATTAATTTTTTTTTTTTTTCGAAAATTGGATATATTTACATTTATCACGAGTAATGTGGAATAAAATTGGTAATTTTCAAATACATTCATGAATAAGTGTTAGAAATGTATGGTATTTCGGACAACTTAGCGAAGGTTCACGTGTTATGCGTTGATCAGTTTATTTATCTGTTTTGTCAGAAGAACTTCATCTCGGCAGTAGCTACTCCAGGGTTTTATGTATTTTTTAAATTCCTTTTTAAGATATAAATAGTAAAAAAAAAATCAAACTATGTACATATCAATTAGACATAACTAGAGACCGGATTTCTGTGTTATTGCACATTTAGTTCGCTTTGATTTAGCGTTCTCTAACCCAAGCAGTTATCTCATTCATAACCTGAGGATTCTTATTCTCAAATTTTAATTTGCACGAAATTGCACAAATTTGACTTTTTGAGCTTAACTGCACGAATTCGGTTTTTACTGCACGAAATTGCACAATTGAACCAAATTCATCTAATTTTATCCCACTTAACCATTTATTTTTTGAAAATTTTACTTACGATTATTAGGCAATATTTATAACAATTATTTATATTAAATAGGTTGATTAGTTTTAAATTGAAATTAAAAAGCCGCTTAAATCAAATGTATTTGTGACGTACTAATATTAAATGATCGTATTGAATTGGGAACTTTGAGGATTTAGGCAAACATTGAGGATCGACGTACTTCCTAGAACTAAGACGTTTCCTCAGAAAATTTTACTCCTCGCTTCCCATTTCATTCCCCACTTCTGATTTAGCACAAAGGGCTAGTTGTTAACAAGATTTTAAACTATCAACTTTGATAATGCCAAAAACGTCCGGGAGTGTTTTTTTTTTTCATTCATTGTCAAAATTGAAATAATGGACCAATGAATATCCAGAGCTGATATTTGTTTGAAACTCTCGAAGAAAGCTTAAAACGAATTGAAAATGAAAAGGGAATATGTTTCTTTTCAAAATTTGAGTAAATCCTTGAGAAAAACTACGGCTAAATTTGTTTAAAAAAATTAAATTATTGTATCAATGGAAAGGAAATAGAAGCTGATAATATGGACCGATCCACAATCGCATGCTACAAAAATTGTCCTGTTACGTCCATGTATGTATAGATGTAGAACGTTCCTTTTCTTTACTAAAGAACATTTTATTAAGTGACAGGCGGCGTAATTTTACTGAGAAATATTTTGAAATTTATAATGTCCTACATTTTCACGAAACGTTTAAAAACAAATTTATTTTTCAAAAACATTTAATTATATTTTGTTTCCACGTAAAAGGAATTTTAATAAAGATATTTTATATATATTTTTTAATTAATAATCTTTTTCATCTCCTTTTTTCCCCAAATTTTAAAGTATTTTAGATTGAATTAACTCTAAAACGAAACGTTTGTCGAAATGTCCTTAAGTTTATTCAAGGCTGGTTAAGTTTTGCATATTTGTGTAAATAAATGGATTGCTGCATGTATTAAGTTTTTAAATTGACGTTTTGAATTTCTTACTGCACGATTTTGCATATTTTGAGTTTTTTACTGCACGATTTTGCATGTTTTGAGGTTTTTACTGCACGTTTTTTGATTTTTTACTGCACAAAAATCCGGTCTCTAGACATAACCTATGTCAGGTATGATATAATACGATAATATAAATAGGTTATATAAGTCTACTATTTTTTTTAGAAATATCATATTTTTTTAATCCTTATAATAGTTAAAACGTTTACTCATAATAGGTAGTCGATAATAGTAAATTGCCTGCAAGCCGATATATAGGCAATTTGCACGACTTACCTGCTCTGCTGAAATGTATCGGCAGGGCCTGCTTGATTACACCTGCGCTCTGGTGGCCGCTTCCTCAACAATCTCAAACAGGTACTCTTTTTTTAATCAGAACCTTTTAAAGACATACTTTTTTGTACCTATTAATTAGTTTTTACGCGTTCTCACATAATACTGTTGAGAGCCCTTGGATCAATAGTGTTCGAGAAAGCTTTAAGTTGGTGTTGTAATTGTTAGTATAATAATCTATTTTTTATTAGAAAAGAGGGATTTGTTTTTGTTTTTGCAAGTCATTTTATTTATATTCTTATTAATTTATTTTAATATTAAGGATCTCTTTATTTTATTTTATTTTTTATTTTTATGTCATTTAAATATGACATTTATAACTTGCGAAATAGAACGACGATACAATACAATGATAATCGATTGACAATACTATTTTTATTTTACACTAGAATATTTCCTATAATTACAGTAATTTAAAATTGCATATTTTTAAATTTGTGATAGAAATAATAAGATATAACTTAAAAGAAGTGAATGAACTTCAACATTATTTGAGAAGTAATCTTTTAAACTGAAGAGTCATATAATAACTGAACATGTCCACTTTCGGTCGAATTTTTTTTTTTTTTCTGATGCCTTACGAGCTGCACACGCTACTAAACCTACACTAGAAGACATCTATCAAGGATTTAAATAATATAATAGTTTCGATCTAACAGCAGGGGGGGGGGGAAGGACTGGTGTAGGTCTTTTGTTATTTTTTAATAATTTTCTAAAATAAAGATGTTTAGTTTTGAATGATAACTCCTCAATTTTGTATTTTTTTTTTTTTTTTTGTTTGTTTTGTTTTAATACTCATAATTATTTTATGATTATTACTTATTACTTAATTTTATATATTATATAATCGGAGTGCTTGTCTCTCCGTCTCTCCAAAAAGTGGTTTTTATCTTAAAATTTATTGATCCGGTCTTTAGTAAGGGAGTATTTAAATAATGATTGTCTAAAACGCAATAAGAACAAATCGCATCTCTTTATTGTACATGCCTTATAATATAAATAATGCTACGTGTACATATTACTTAGGAATATAAATATGTATATTGCAATTAAAAATAGCAATAAAAATAACCGTACATTTATGCTCTAAATCATTAAATAGGGATAAAAATTCAAATAAAAAAACTTACTCGAATTACAGTGTGCATCAACTTGTGACTTTCTGTCGCTGCCGATAGCTTTGTCCTGTGACAAAGCTATCATTCATATCAGTCTTTTTAGTTCTGGATATTTTTCTATCCATCCTGGTATCTTTGAACTAACAATAGCTGAAATTTTAAGCATTTTAATGGAGACAACGTTACTTCGTAGAGGGAAGTCGGAAACTAAAAAATTATTGATTCCGATGTGAAAAGTTATGAAGGAGATTCAAAATTTCTTGGAAGGTGGGGATCCGTGTTCCCTAGCTCAAGTCCTAAACATTTCTAGGAACACTATAGAAGCGTATTCATTTTAACACATTTGGATTTTTTATATTTTTATACTGCGAATAGTTTATGTCTCTTAAAAAAGAAAAATTATTAACTATATAAAAATAAAATTATTCATTCTTCTTAAAGTTGCAACTTTTTCAAAAACAAGAAAGTGTTGTGCATTTACGATTTGAATCCAGGAATTTTGTGCATTCAAACTGCAGAATGTGTAATTTTATGCATTAAAACAGCAGAATGTGCAATTTTATGCATTCAAACTGCAGAATATGCAATTTTATGCAGTAACCCCCAAAATGTGCAATTTTGTGCAATATTAAACTAGGTAAATTTGGCCTAAACATCCTAATTCGTATAAATAATTTTTCCCCGGCTGATTACGAGCTTGCAATAAAAAGATGCAATTGCACGAGAATCCGGGCTCTAGTTATAACACATCAGAACCAAAAAACAAGAAACTGCTCGTCGTTTACGACTACTTTGACATTCACTCGACAAGCGATAAATTTTGCAAGACGAATACCCAATATATTACAAAAGAATTGAGTTTTAGGGCTCCACTAGACCTTCCAATTCTTCTCGTATCTGATCCTTACAATCCAAAGTCCTTCAAAAATACTCAATGCTCTCACTTATGTCACCAACGAACTTATCCATAGAGGTCTTAATGTTCCATATGTTTCTGATTTGGCCAAACCAGGTTAATGTCCTTTCATAGTAAATTCCTTTCGCAATAATTCCCGAATGTAGAAGTGCTATTAGTGAGCAGCTCTTAACATGTCATTGTAGTCTACTTGTTGTATATAATGTATAAAGTTGTAAATATCAATAAATATAAAAAAATAAATAAATGGTTCTTTATAACGCAAATGATATGGAAGATCCAACCTCGATAATTAATTGTTAGGAAAAGTTTTTACGAATCTAAATGCAATTAATTATTTCATTTCTATTTCCAACCCCAAACCGGGCGCTCCAAGCCGGATATTTTTCTCTCCTATTTACCCGGACTCGAACCCACATAGTTTCCTGTATCCAATAACTTTCCCTCTTGGCCCTTTAGTACCTTTCCAAACCTAATCTGTGTACTTACCAGCTGTAACGTTTATCGTTATTGAATATCTGAAATTGAGCTTTGGTAGACAATGTCTACCATGCATTCGGTTATGTATTTGTTTTCTGTTTAGTAGTTATTAAATAACTTCTTCTTTTTTTTTTTAAACAGGAGACGTACCTACTTATTTTACAAGAGCATAAAGATCAATCTGCCGAGGAAAAAAGCTAGAAAATGCTATGACAAATCAACAGAGCCTGATTCTTATAAATAAATAATAAAAAATTCTAATTCGAAACATTACAGTAAAACCTAACAGGAAACTTATGGTGATAATGAATTAACCTTTAAATATGAGGCGAAAAAAGAATCTTGGAAAGGATGGTACCACTACGGCTAGGACGGACTTCACCAAGTTTTTAAATTAAAAAAAAATGTAATAAACTGTATACACTGAAAAAGTTAAGGTAATAAAATCTCATCAGTCATTTTATGTGTCGCTTTTTTGACAATTTTCCTTTACTTTTTATTAAAAAATAAATTATTTCTTTGCTTTTTATTCCTACGAAGTCTATTATGTTTAAAATAAATATTTCCATTAAGCGATTATTATGATGTCTTATTTACACAAGTAATTGATTTGTATGACAAATGAAAACATGTTTTTTCGGTTTTTAAAATAAATTTCTCTATGAAATCGAAAAGGAATCATTTTTTTTTTTAACATATTATTCGAAAGCTGATTAAATTTTCAAGTTTTTTTTTTAGATTTGCAGTTTAATGGATAGTTTTTTCGACAAACGGTGAGCGTTGAAGTATTATACGACATTATAACTTCCCTAAATAAGGAGAAGATCAGGCTGTTCTTTAGGTCCCAACTTTGTACAATTTTAAGGTAAAATGTACTCTGCTCTTATAGGAAATTTAATGTTAAATCCGAAAATGTGATCAAAATTTGAAAAATGATTAAACAAAGTGGAGATATTTCAGCTTTCATGGAAAAAAAAAATGTGGGTTCTTGATAAAAGTCTTTGAATTATCGTATATCTGCAACGGATTGGAAAAGTAAGGTAAGATATGCGGCATTTTCTTCATTTTTGGACTTGTATCATCCAATATTTTTTTTTTTTTAACACTAAGAGGGACTCACCCTGTATATGTTTTCTTACGTACTATTTTTCATAATATAAAATTTAAAAAATAATCATGACTTTTAGGTAATATTACTTCCAATACAACTAAAAACAATAAGGATTGATGTAAAAAAAAAAAAAGGTTTAGATTAGTACTGAATGTATTCTCTGAAACAAACTGTGGAGGTCGACAAAGTCCGCAGGGCCGGATACGTGACCCCAGTAGGCGCGCCCAGTCTAGGTTTAAAGAATATTTGACATCTCATTAGTAATGTTATTTGTCTTATAATGAGCTTAATACAATGGTGAAAATGAAATATTCGTATTAATACTAATACGAGATCATTTTATTCCAGGTTCAAACATTATAAGAACACAAACAACTTCATTAATGGACAAGAAAGATTAGTGAAAAGTAATCGAGTTAATTAATTGTTATAAAAACGATTACTTTCCACGGTGACACAATTGTTCTTTTTCCTGGGAGCTGATAACGATTTAGGTATCGTCATGCGCCCAGTTACACATTTCTCCAATGGCGTGATTCAACAATGTGAAATAGGAAAGTGTCATTGGAGGAAATTCAACATTTCAGAATAAAGTGATATTCAATAATTTTGTAATTAATAGGCTTTTATTAACTTCAGCTGTAGGTAACGGAATCTTTCATCGTAATTTTCACCAATTTCCAGCATCTGATTAACTTGAAAATTTGCACTCGTTTCAAGGACCAATGACAATACAATTGCTCAACTAATGTTCTCACTTAGTATAGTAAAATTACCCTCAAAATGGGTAAAACCTGCCTTGCAAAAGGTGGAGCAGTAGGTTTTATGTTCGTTATGGTCCAGATCGGTCCTGAGAATAAAATATCAAAAATGAAACTAAATTTGATAAGGGGAAAATGTTTTTTTTGGGGGGTGGGAGGAGGCAAAAAAAACCAAACTTTTTGTACTTTTTTCAGATTTTGGAAACAAAACATATAGAAAAATGCTTTCAGTCGAAAAATCTTTTATTTACAAAATTAAAGTTTATTAAATTGTGCGTCTAAAGACAACCCTTAAGCTGAATTTGATTTAGGCGTTAAGCCACAATCGATTCTCAAACATAGACGAATTTTTCCAACATTCACAAAAAGTTTTGGTCATGTTTAAGAGACCATAACACAGAAATGGCTAATCCAATAAAAAAAAAAGGCTTATTAAATTTTGTGCAAGATATGATTTTTAAAGTAAAAATTTGCCTATTTCTACTCTGAGATATGCCAAAAAAACAAAAATTGTTGGTTGATTTTAGATAAACTGTATTTAAATTGCAAAAAAATCACGAATAGTACAGGTAAATCAGCTTCGAACCTTGAACTCTTAAAAAAATTAAAAGGTCTGACTGCTGCAAATTGTTCACCACACCTAGCTTTTTAGTTAGGTTTGCTATGAAAGCGTGTTTTTCTAGTTTTCTTTGAAGTATACTTTTTTTTTGTCATTTAAAATATTCCCTAATTGGCCATTCTGTTATGCAAACCATGGATATGCCAAATGCATACTTCTTTTACTGATAAATTACAGGTTTTTGACAGGAACGATTACATAATTTTCCTGGTCAATTAATTATAAAATTAAAATTAATTATTTAAAACAATATTTAATCATTGAGGTTATTGCCTTACCTTTCAACTTTCGAGTAAAGAATGAGGTTGAAAAATAAAAACAAAATGAGATTTTTTGCTTAAATATTAAAAAAAACAAAAAAAAAAACAACTAAATTTCTCCCTTACTGTGAAAAACAATGGATCATGGTTAAGTTTATCTGTAATCTACTGCTTTTCTCAATTTACATTCAGAATTAAAATGATCAAATGACTTAAATTAATATTTATATTAAATTAACAATTGATTATTTTTCGAAATAAACAAAGTTGAGAGAAACCCCTATGGTTTTAAACGGGATTTTTTTTTTAATCAAACCAATTAAGCGACAAATGTTACATAACAAAATACATTCTCGACTAAATTTCTGATTCCGAAACTTTCGGCATATTTTCGATCCAAGCAACGCCAACAGAGCTATGGCGTGGTTAAATGCTAAATTTTAGAGGGTAGAAAAAAAATTACAAAAACATCATGGGAAACTAGCTAAAAGACATTCCTGTAAAAAAACAAACAAAATAATTTTAAAAAAATAAATAAAAAAAATAAAAAATACTATTACTTAAAATAATTCATTTCCTTTCTAATAGAAGAAAGTGTTGTAAAATTGAAGAATTTCATAGGTTCATGAAATGGGATTTCACAGTAAATGGGAATTTTCAATACTACATATTTGACACCACTCTTGAAGTCTTTCAATATGTGATTGGATATGTTGAGAAGCAATAAATATATCACTATTTACTAATAAATGAGGAGACGAGCCGACTAGTTGTTAAAGCCAAAGAATTAGTTTATTGATTATAATTTTTATTTTAGATTCATCTTTATAGTTTCCTACTTAATTCAGGAATAGGAACTCTTTTTTTACTAATAAATTAGCGAACCTTAAGAAAAATTGAGATATTAACAAAAATAAATAATGTAATACATTAACTGAATAAAGAACTTACATAGCCTACTATTTTTTTTTTTTTAACTTACAGTTTTGGTTTTATTTTACAATTAAGAAATAATAATTCTTCATTTTAATTTTATATAAAGATACGAAACTGCTATTATAGGAATTTTTAGACGTGTTTACAAACAATAACATGTGATAGATATTTTTATGTTTTTTTTTACACACACACATATATATAAACAATATCTTTGTCGCCATCATTCAATTCCGAATTTTACAATTAGTTATCTAAGCTGACTTTTGATTCATTTTTCTTTTTAAAAAATCTCTGTTACGTTTGCAAAAACAAAGGAAACAAATTAGATAAACAAAACCTGTAGTTACATGTACAGACGGCTATAAATCTATTAACGAAGCGCCTCGAACATTGCCGATGTCACCCGAATTCCAACGGGAGCAATGGTCTGTTTGGCTGACTTATCGGTAAAGTAATCTACCATTTTGCCAAAAAAATAGTAGGCTAAAGTCGTAGTCTGCCCATTTTTACTAATAACATTTATGAGACTTTAGAGTGCATGAGGATGGAACCAATGCTACTACCCTGAGGAACCCAGACAGGGTAATGATGGAAAAATAGAATAATAATTTACAGGGAATGTTGTATATCTGATATAACAATTTTTGGGGATCCTTTGGTTTAATGTATCAGAATGGCCACCAAGTTTGCCGTGAAGTAGTTAATGCAATGACTTGATAATCTGTTAGTATGAAGTATACAAAATGTTGTGATCCATGGAGCGCGTGTAAATTTGTCCATACGTTCATATTGGTCTACTATATAAGGTGCAGAATTCCAAAACCAGCCAAGTTCAATTTCTATAATTTTTCAAATAGTTTTTCTGCTAGATTATCTTTATGAGGAAGGTTTTCTCCCAAAAGTAGTTAAATCACATTGAAAATGGTCATACAAAAAATAAGGCATCTTCCTAATCAAGCATAGACTTTTGCCTAGAAAATAGAAAATTTTCAAAAATGGTTTCGACCAAATTTGGAATTCAATGTCTCATGTGTTTTCTAAAATAATGTTAGAAATGATATTTTTACGCTAGCTAATGGATGCCTTTCAGAATATAGAACTACAAAAAATATATCCTATTCCTTTAACGAGATACGCACACCCATCGTTTAATCATTCTTACTGAAAGTTCTTAGAAACCTTTCTTCGACTTGGACTTTTTGTTTAGTGCGAATTTCTATGCTTTGAAATTTTCTTCGAAAAGTTCTGAGCGCGTGAGCGTACCAAGGGCAGACAATATTCAAAATGATTTCTAAGAACGGTTGTTTGCCTGCTCAATCAGGGTTTCCTTCATTAGGAAATTGAATAATTACTTAATAACTTCATTCCGAGAGACATCTATGTGGTTGCATGCAGATCATAAGTGAAGTACAGAAAAGAAAATTTTCTAGAAACTAGGATGATTGTATTATAATGGCTTTAATTATAAATTGTTCTGTTCTTTTATGAATTTGACTTGGACATCATTATTTTTCGCGTTTTCAATACTTAAGATATTAGAATGATGGAAAACTAGTGACATATATAATGACAAGAAGTAGATCTAAAGCATTAACACTGTGGTCATTCCAATTCTGAGAGTTGTTGCTATAGATCTGACTTTTTTGATAATTATTACTTATTTTTATTTCACAGAAATATTACATTCTGTCACACTGAAGAGCGTTTATTATTTGCTATATTATGTAAATATACCCTTTATTCACAAAATAAATAAAATAAAAATTAAAGATATTAAAATATACAAAAACTAGCATACACCGTCGCGGCTTCACCCGCTCTCATATGTTAAAAACATTGATAATTTTAACTAATAGTTGAATTTCATTTATTTATCGATAGGAATCTACAAATATTTGTAAGTATGGAATATAGCATTATTTCTTGAATGATATTTTCACGCATGGCAGTAATTCACCTTGTTAAAATTGCATTGAATAGGTGTTTGAAGAGTACGTAAAAGCGTAATTAGACATCCAATTTTGCAGAAATAATTTTATCGATCCATCTGGTTGGATTTCAATTTCTAACCATATGAGTATTTGACAGTTTGGCAAACCTCATTTCTTGCACTGAAGACTATACATTTTACCTATTATTATAGTAAAATTTACTATTATAAGTCTTCCTAGAACTATGAAGATGATGTAGTTAAATTTGGTACAGTTGGGTTTAATTGTTTTACCATTGCAAACTCTGTTGCAGAATGGCCACATATCGATCGATTTTTAAACTGCACATGTTGCTGCATATATTTATAGCGTTTTTAATAATCAATTTCCTCTAATTTCTGTTACGTTTAAGTACTTAAACGTTTTGCAGCGCCTAAATGTGTGCCCATTAATTTGTACTTCTTTATCTCCATATCCTTGTAGGCATCTTGAAGTCTCCATGTATTCCGTCTTGCTGCAATTGATGGTCAATCCATTTTTGATATTCGACCTTTCAAACTCTTCATAATCAATCACTGCTTTTCTTAATGCTTCTCTTACCATAAAACCAGTACCTAACATATTAGTTTTGCTACCACTGTTGAAGATAGTGTAATCCTGAAGTGTCACTATACCGACTTCCTTCCATCTTTTTCCTGTAGAGCTACAATATCCATTTTATGTTTCATCAGCTCTTGCTCTAACATTCTACTTCTTCCAGGCTGAAATATACTTCTCACGTTCCAAGTTCCAATTGTAATAGTCCATTTTCTAGCATAGGTCTTAATCTTAAAACTGTCCGGCTATTTTTCCTTTGTGTGTTCATAATAAAGAAGTTTAAAGGGGTTATCAGCCATTACATTTCGAAAAGTTTTTTGAGTTCTGAATATTGATAAGATATATTGGTGATATACACCTTTATATCATGATTTAAAATTATGAAATGATATTTCATCCTGTCACAATGATATTCCTTTCTATTTTCTATTTTTTGTCAATTTATTTCACAACAGAAATAGTAAAAAAAAAAATGTTTTTCAAATAATTAAAATTTAAACTTTATTATGAATTAAGCATTAGTCAGTAGGTATGTATACTTAGATGTGCACCACGTGCAGATGCCTTTCAAGAGTTTGGAATTGGAGCCCTATAAAAACAACTTTGAAGCTATAAACGCTTGTCTAGGAAATTTGGAGTAGTCGGAACGAGGAGCAGTTTCTTGTCTTTAAGCTCTGGTACTGGACCTTAGTTTAGAATATGAACAAAAAATTAAATAAATGCACTTTTAATCATACATACCACACACAAATATATGTATATCAAAACTTCACAGAAGTGTAAACTTTCAATACTTTTATTGAGTGGTCACATAAGAGGTCGTTCTTACTTATATAAGGTTAAATACTGACATTAATAATTATGCAAACAATTACATATAACAATAAATTCAAATTTAAATGAAACATTGGGATTTAAATTTGAAAAACAATTATATGAATCAAGAATAATAATAATACAACATATAGAAGTCGTAAATTGATTTAATGAAATAGTCAGAGACAGCGTAGATCCTTATCGAGCGTATGTAATTTATGAATCAACAGTCACTTGACTTGTGCCGCCTTATCAGATCTATGTCAAGTGGAGCGTCGGATTACGAGGATTTCATTTCGGTTTCCCAATGATATCCTGAGTCACCCACTTTCCTATCACCTGGAATATGTTTATTGTAGTATGTCTGTAAGCATAACAATAGTACGAAAAATAAAATAAAATATTACAAGAAAGAGAAGAAAAAATAAAATAAGAAATTTAACTTTATGGTTTCAGTAGAAACTGTTGTGAACATGTTGTGATGCTAGCAGATTTGAATAGTTATGGAGTTTACTATCAAAGGGTAGGTATCTGGTTAGGGCTAAATCAGCAACATATGGTAAGTTTATTTGTGGAAAGGTAAGGAAATAAAAATGGAAATACATTATTCTTCTTTCATTGAAATTAATTAGACTATTAAAAAATTTCCTTTGATACATTAAAAAATATAATTCTACGTTTTTCTCATTACATTTTGATTTAAGAAAAGCATTTAATTTTCTAATTCGAATTTATTTAAAACATAATTTTTCTCTGACTGGGAAAATCTATACATCCTAATCTATAATATACGGCTTTTCCCAATTTAAAGTCTTTGTATCAGATCTAGATCAACTGTTGATTACATTTCAGAATCTTTATCAATTTTTTCTTTCTTTTCATCAATTTAAATTTTAGTAGGATTTTATATTTGTAACTATCTGTGTTATCAATAATTGCTAATATAAAGTAAAATAACTGAATTTGGTTCAACGTTTTTGGGCTATTGTAAAGAAAAAAATGTAATATGTTTTTGTTTTCTGTAATGGGTTTTAGGAACTACGGGGAAAAAAATAAAACGTGAAACTCTCAATTTGTATCTTAAGTTTTAAAACTGATATCATCGTGGTTCTTCCATCAATATTTTTGTATTCTATAGTGAAGTAACTATAAAATTAAAAATAATTATTTATAAAAATATTTAATTATTGAGATTATTGCGTTACCTTTCAAGTTTCGAGTAAAAAATGAGGCTGGAAAATAAAAACAACATGAGTTTTGGATTGGATACGAGACGAATTGGACGGTTTAGTGGAGCCCTGTCGCTCAACACCGTAAGTCCAAATAAGTCTAATTACTGTTACGTAAATGAGTCTCTTTTAATTAACTGAAGGTAAGGACTTTTGTGTAATAAATGTCGAAGAAGTCCTGTTGTTATAGTCTGATACGTGAGTTCCAAGTAAGTCGTATGTTCAGATGGCGTTCTAAATAATTTTAAAAAAAATTAATTGTATAAATTAACTTCCTGGGATCGTTCCTGTATTATGTGAAAAGCTATTCTTAAGAACAAGGAATTACTCCTTACTTAAGAACGTAAACCAGATGTAGTTTTTTTTGCCGATTAGAATAAACACTGATTTTAATCAATGCTTTTGGATTTTCGAAATCAACGCATTTAGTATTGGTGCCAACTGGACTTGTTTCATATTATAAGCATTAAAAAAAAAATTGTAATATAAACTATTCTTTTAAGTTGTTTTATACAACGTTTTTCGCTTTAATTCCTCTATGTAGATCTTGTATAAATAGAACAATAATTGAATTAGCTTAACGTGTAACAACACAGGCATTATAGACATGAGCGAGCTCTCAATAGAACCTCCTTCTGACATTAAAAATAATATAAAAGAATACAATTAAATAATTTAAATAATTATAAAATAAATACCAGCTTCTAACAGCTTCTTTTCAGCATTCTGAGAGTCTGTCAGTTGTAGTAGTAGCTATGTCACTGATGAGTATGTTATGTACATGGAGTCTGTCATGAAATCGTCTATGTTATGCTTTTGTTATGTTTATTGCTGGTACGTGTAAATCTGAGTGAAGTGCGTGGCTTGTTATGTAACAAGGTGATTTCATGATTAATATAAGTGTTTTTGATTGTAATATTTGTTTTGCTTTTTTAGGGTATGCCTTTTCCACAATCTTGTATATTTTTTGTGGTGTATGTCCATGTTGGTTTGAGTAAGTAAGTGGATATGTTCAGTCACTGTTGGGGTTTTAATCTCAACCGTTTTTTTATATAACTGAAATTCAAAAAAAGGCAGATAGTATTTTAAGAATTAATTATGTTATGATTCACTACTTTTAATGTCTAACACCCTGTGTTCGATACAAAAAAATAAAAATATCCATTGCGAATATTTAAGCACAGTTTTAACGCTCTGAAGAACTGATCTTAAATTACTGAGGCTTACAACGGGTAATAATAAAGAATCATTATGCAGTTAGTTATTCCATCTCTTCGAGGAACCTGAGCACTTCTGGGAATAAGACCGGCTAATTGCTGGATTTACCCAGGTACTGGGAACCCATCGCACCTATATGCAACAGTTAAATTAAACAGCAGGCTGATTGAGTTATTAAGGTTTCAATAGTTTAAAAGAACTTATTTAATAATTATTATTATTAATGTAATGGCAAAACATTTTTTTTTTTTTTTTTTTTTTTTTTTTTTTTTTTTTTTTTTTTTTTTTTTTTTTTTTTTTTTTTTTTTTTTTTTTAACAATGATGCAGAAAGTAGAAAAACGTTCACATAACAGGCGTCTGCATACAGACTACTGTAACATGGACTGTATATAGACTACGAACTAGGTCTAACTAATATAATATGTAATGAGATTAAGTAATAGAAAATAATTTAATGTATGGCTAGATACTTTAATAGGAACAATCCTTTGCATAATATAGATACTCAGCATTTTTACTGTATGTAAGACCACACTTTCGAAACCGTTACAAGTTTTCTATATTTAGGCGCTTGGATAAACGCACACCTCAAAGGAGTTGAGGAAATTAAAAGTTGGATTATATCAGCCTACTGAACCTTCTCCTCTATACAAAGCATTCTGAAGAGCAGACTCAGCAGCCGCACAACCAAGATAAGACTGTACAAATCTCTAATACGACCGGTAGCCACTTACGGTCTGCGAAACATGGACTATTAACAAGTCAGTAACCACGAAACTGGACTGCTTCGGAAGGAAAGTACCGAGACGTGTATTTGACTCAATAAAAGATAACGGTATACGGCGGCGAAGGAAGAACCGAGAATTAAACAATTTATATGGTGACTTACCACTGACGGTCTTCATAAGGGTGTAACGGCCCAGATGGATGGGGCATATCTACCGGATGGGCGAGAGCAGAACATGTCGAAAATTGTTCTGGGAGAGACCGGATGGAGTAAGACCTCGCGGAAGACCGAAGAGAAGATGGTTCGATGGCGTCTCAGAGGACTTTAAACTATTGAAGATATATTTAAGGCGAGCTGCTGATCGGGACGATTGGGGGAAGGCTTTGGAGCAGGAACAGGATAGCTTCATGGGCCTGTCACGCCAATAAAAAATAAATAAAATAAACTAAATATAAAATCGTTTAGAAAAGAAATACAAATTGAAATTAAAAATTCCACAAATCATCTAATTCTACCTGCATCCAATCCAACATCCTTCGAAAAATCCTAAATGTTTCTTACTTTGTCAAAAATGAACTGATCCCTTGAGTCATTAATTTAGCACGAACCAGATACCTTTTCTTTCACGATAAACTTAATACTATTAAGATCCACTTGTTTCTCAACTTGCTTCCAATACCATTCCTGGCAATCCTCTTATGTGTCTGAGAAGAAGATGGGGTCGGGATCTTCTTCTATTGTTGAACCTTGATTGGAGTGCTACCATTGGGCAGTCCCCCTACAAGTCTTTGTCATGACATTATTCTGCATTGTACTTACCACATATTATGTATTCTTTGTGCATACTGAATGTATTTTTGTAATGCAGTTGTAAATTTCAATTAATAAATAAATACAAAAAAAAAAAAATTAAAATAAAACTATTACTTCAGACGTAATGGTAATTAGGAGATGTAGATAATTAGTGTAGGCAGTCAAAGATATTCAGCAGGTCAAAATAAAATGTTTATTTTATTCTAATTCTTAAAGCCAACGTTTCGACTTGCAATGCAAGTCTTCATCAGGGGTTCAGGTAAAGGTAAACAAACAACCGAGTTAAAATGGAGAGCGTAATTAATCAAATGTTTTTATTTATTTTTTGACATTCCCCTGTTTAATGAATTCTGTCTCCACTGGTTAGTGTTCGGTGTATCGGTCAGTTTTAATCTTTTGTAAAGTTGTATGTCTTATAATTCGTCTCAATACCCCATTCTGAAACTGTTGGAGTCTTTTTTTGATGTTGAGTGTGATGTGATTTGTTTCAGCAAATAATTATAAATCATTAAGTCAGTGGCCTCATAGAGTAAGACGCCTTTCCAGAGTTACACCCAGACACACTAGTCCAGTAAAATAAGGGTTTGCTGAAGAAAAAACTGCGGAACTTTTATTCTCAACTGATCTTTATGTTTTTTGGGGTACTGAATCCGAATCTGAAGTTTGCTACCCCTGCAACCATCGACTTCATATTCAAAATCGCAAAAAAACACCAAAAAAAACCCGTTATTTTTTGTTTTTTTATCTGTAACACGATAACGAAACTTTTTTCGAAGAAAGTTTACAAATATTAATTGTAGCAGGAACTAGTACCTACATTATGAAAAAAAAAGAAATCCAAAATCAGACCATTTTTCGCGAAGTTACGTAATTGGGAAAAAAATGGAGAAATTGACCAACTTGCCTGCAGTCCCACATCTCCGCGAAAACACGTTTGTCATACTCTTTTGGCTATAACTCTGAAACTGTTTTTCCTATACAACATTACTTTTTATCATCGTAAAGCTGATTAAATTTACTATAAGAATCTATAAATGATGTCTTAATCGAACCCCGTAAAGTGTACATGCCAGCCGGCTAATAAAAACGTACTGTTGTAAAATCCAAGTGTTTTTTGGCACTCTAACTCCTCAAATATTTGTTCGATTCCAAATTTCTTTTTTCTATCTCAAAGCTGAAATTTGCTATCAGATGCTATATATTAAAATTATATTAAATCCTGTAAACCACCCAAGCTAGCACGCTAAATGTGTATGTTTTGGCAAAATATGTAAATTATGACATGTTCAGTAGACTGGTGTGGGTATTTCACGGTGTTAATTAGAAGTTACATATATAGGATCTAATAGTAAATTTAACCAGCTTTTAAATAAAAATATTAAATTTTGGATCGGAAAAATGATTTTGGAGTTATAGTGAATAATGTGCCAAAAAAAAACATGTATTTTACAAAAGTAAGTGATTTTTAGCGTGATAGCTTGTGTATTTCAAAAATTTCAATAAAAATTTCATATATAGGACCTAATTGTAAATTTAACCACCTTTCAGATTAAAAAAAAAACATTTTGAATCGGACAAATACTTTTGAAGTTATAATGATATATGTGCCGAAAACAATGGATTTAACAACAGCACGGGATTTTAGGCGTCTGGGACATTATATTATTTAGGATATTGTAGGTCCGAAAGTATTTGTCCGAAAATGTAATGCAGTGAATCTCCTAGGGGTTAACTGTATTTCATTTTTTAAAATTTTTGCGTGAACTCGTTACAAACCTCTCTAGAGAAATAGAGCCTTCGTGGCGTATTTTAACAATTTTAAATATGAAATATAAGAACAGCGAATTCCCGATATTTACCTGTTATAGCCCAATGAATACACGAAGCCAATTTTCAACAAGGAATCAGCACAAGGAGTGTTGTGAATCACCTTCCCCCCCCCTCTCCTCCTCCCCCTAGTCCTCATCAGCGCAGGCCAACTCCTCACGATATCTGATAAACTGGTTCCAAGCGTCTAGACCTATTCATCTCCCGCCAAAGCTAGCATTAGCCGGGGTACCTCAGGGTTCAGTACTCGCCGGTACTATACTCTTCTCTCTTAACATAAATTATGTCTCTATAATGTCATGCCTAGGCTCGGGTGTGAATTTAATGGCCATAGCATGTTAGGTGTCTTTTATATATTTATTGGCACTTATAACTTTATTCTCTAGGAACCGTCATTTTCATCATTGTCAATAGTACATTAACTTTTAACTTTTACATGATAATAAAACAATATAATATATATGTACATATATGTAAATGTATATAAAGAGAGAGGGAGAGAAAGGATGATCATCTACATCCGTGCACGAAAAAATTTAACATTTTGATAATTTCAGATTCTGGAATTTATTTTGCCATCGTCGATGATATCAAATGGAGTCGACTTTGTTTATTTAAATGAGGATACATTTTTTTTTATTTTTTTTATTTTTTAACTATTTCAGTTTTTCGCTTACTAAAAATAACACATAATCCTTTCATTTTAATTATTTTTCTATTCATAAATCTGTGAAAAAATACATAGAGTGTGTTGATAGTTCACCTAATACATGAATAAATTTTAGCAAAATATGAAATATTTAACATTCTTTTTTTTTTTTTTATTCTATCTAATACGTACATCATTTTAAAACCTATGCATAAAATTGCAAAGACCTTTTATCGTCAAAATAATTAATTTTACAGAATCATTTACAATGCCGTTTTAATTACAATAATAACTGAAAGCTGTTTTTGAATTTCAGGTTCTATATACGTTTACATAGAATATAATCAGGAAAGATATGATTGTTGATTATTATTTATACATTATAAAATATTATTTATTTAACAATATTTACAAAATTTCAAATTGCTTTTATATTAATTAAATATGTTGTATTAAAAAAAAAGTAATTTACTACGATATTTTGTTTTTATCGTATTTAAATGTAAAATTTACTAGTGAATAAAATAATTATTTAAGCCAACTAAAATCGGCCAGTTATCAATCGATTAGTTGATTATATCGCATATGTTTGCGATCTAATCTATCCTTCAAAACTGACACAACTCAAGAATCTGTATTTTTGATGTACTATCATAATTAAGTTAAATTGTCTTCTATGAAATGTCAAAAATGTATTGAATTAACTTAAAATAACATACCAGACTTAAAATACAAGAAACTGCATGTCGTTTCCGAAATTCCAAAATTTACTAGACAAGTGTTCCAAGCTCTCAATAAATTACAAATTACTTATTTACATGACAATAGTTTAGACTCATTAGACATACGGAGTTGAGATTTGGGCTCCAATTACAAAACCTTTCAATTCTTCTCATATCCTATTCTTTCAATCCAAAATCCTCGATGCTCCTTATCACGTCAGAAACAAACTTATCCATAATGTCTTAATGTTCCTTATGTTCTGATTGATTTGGCCCAAACCAGATACCTATCGTTTCATAGCAAACTCTATACCCACTCGACTATACTAGTCCCCCAACTTGCCTCACAATCAATTCTCGATAATCCTCCAAGGAGGATTATCCAAAAGAGACCTTCTGATGTAGAACTTACATTGAAGTGCTACTTGTAAGCATTTCTTCACATGTTATTCACATGCCATTATAATCATTTTCCTCAAATTTACTTGTTGCATATTGTATACAGTTGTAAATATCAATAAATATTTAATAATGAAATTCAAATCTTACCTTATGCATCTTACTTGTTGTTGGGATAAAATTATAATTCAAGTACACTTTCGATATTTCATAAAGGACTAGGCGATTTTACATTTTTTTAATGAAGATTCTTTGAATTGTGTCTTTTGAAATATATAAGTAACTTTTTTTATTGTTTTGAATCAAATTATTTCAATCTTACGATTTATAAACTATGAATAAGTAAAACATCAAGGATTATTACCTTAAATAACTGTTTGCTCACCGCGATACTCAATAATATCACTCTCAATGAGTGAAGGTCTCGAGGCGAGTCCAAGCTCTTCCGGGCCATCGAGAACCAG
Organism: Euschistus heros; assembly: GCA_003667255.2. NCBI lineage: Eukaryota > Metazoa > Arthropoda > Insecta > Hemiptera > Pentatomidae > Euschistus > Euschistus heros. Next base: position 799,588 of record RCWM02000376.1, on the reverse strand, counting down.
TTCCGGCAATAGGTCAATGGCGTCTTCCTTCTCCACAATATCTTGAAACAGGTTACATTAATTGTTGTATTTTATTTATTTGTTTATTTTATTTTATTTTTGTTTTGACGATAACATTTTAAAAAATACCAATACAAATATTTTACATTTTTCCACAAATAAATAAGAATAATTTATTATTAGAACTGCGAAGATAATATTATCAATTAGGACTGTTTTCACTTTTAATAAATACCTTTTATATTAGAATGACCAGAGTTACTCACATAAGAAGACCGCCAAACTAAAGACTTCAACACATGTTTAATTAACGCATTATTCAGAAGACAATCAAATTTAAAATACAAACAGAAATTTGCTTCAAACACGCTTAAAACATTGGGCTCAGATATGGAATATAATGGTTTACTACAGTACCCAATACTCAGAGGAAAATAGAGGTTAAATTTAACTAAACCAACCGACATTTCATGTATACCTATTTCTTCCAAAATTTCCCACTAAAATCATTATTCCTCTCACTTAATTGCCTAAGTTTTACAATATAGTCGTACATTTTTAAAAATAACATTTTATATAATATTTCTCTTAAACCTGAAAAATTGTATCTAAATTTTAAATAAATTTCTTACTTTATAACATAATAATAAATGATTAGTTGATTAGTGAATAGCAGTTATTTCAATAAAAACTTAAAATAAATCAGTAAATTTGATGTTAGCAAAATTAAAGGCTCAAAAGCCCCTCTAAAAAAATTATAGCCTTGAGGCTTTCCTACTACATTCTTTATATGGGACAGAATTATTCTAGATCTATCTTATTAAATTTTAACTTGAAAGGTACAACTTATATACAAAAAATCATAGAAATCGGAGAGGGTCCTAACATAATTTAGAATTGGTTGATTTGACATGGAATGACCCACAGGGTTCTATCATTAAGCAGTTTCTATCTAGAAATTATCAATAACTTAAATTTTTAATTTGAACAATTTAATATTGTTTTTAACAAGCGCAGACAAGCAACTCTAGCTCGACAAATGAGAAGATTTTCAAACATGCTAATGAACTAAACCCCATGAATCAGACACTCCAGCCTACAGAAATGCAAATAGTTCACGTGTAGTCTAATTTAAATTTACAAAATATTGTGATAGTTACCTCCCAGCGTTCCGGTTTCATTCTGTTGCGTAATGACTAATTAATCTTCATTTATTTTTTATTTCTCAATATTTACTCCAACTTGCCGCAATAAGAATTGAAAATAGGCGGATCGTCGGCAGGGTCACGAAATACGAGGTCATTCAAAAAGTAAAGTTTCAATCATTTGTGTTATTCATTTTGATTTTAGCGCTTTTATTATTTAATAAAATTCAAAACTTCATGTATTAATGTAAAATGAAAATACATATAATATGAAAATAGGGATTAATTATACTTTCCTTAAGCGTCCCAAAGCTCTAGTCGAAATAACTCCACTGGAAACTCGTATTAGGTCGATTTGTCTTGGGTACAAACATAGTATAAAACACTTGAGGTTTGCATGATGGTATAGAAAGATCTATCGTAATTGGTATAAAGAAAATACAATGTCTCTAGGCGGAAGGCACAATTTTTGTTAACGAAATTCCGAGACAGTTGAAGACGACGCAAAATTAGGGGTTTACTAATGTTGAATAAAAGTTATTATCCAATTATATCGTGAATTATTTTGATGAATAAATAACTATAATTATAATTATTTATTTTTTATGTAATTTACTTTTAAAAGAAAGACATCGGTTTCCGAATTAGCTGGCAATAACTTGTCAGGTATTGGACAGTTCCCAACATCAAGGCTTCCTAGGGTTTATTCAGCCGTCATAAAATAATAACACAAAAAATAAAGTATAAAATAAATAAATAAAAATCTCTAGCAAGATACAAAATAACAATATATAATAAACTAGAAATAATAGTATAAAGAAATTAAGTAAAATTAAGCAGAAAAAAAAAATTAATAAAGTCACACAATATATACAATACAAGACCCCAATACTCCAGTCGATTAAAGCCTAAAATTGGGGTTCAAAGTGCGTTGTCAGTAATCCACGTTTTTTCTTCGGAAACAAGTTTCGGATAGTTAGAAAGTAAACATACTTCACATAACAATACCAACGGTGCGTTATACGCAAAATATGGTTATTTATTAAATTAAAGTTATTTAAATTCTCTACAAATTATATTTCATACACTCATATTCCATACCGTTCCTTACGCTGTAATTCGAAACCGATATACGCTTGGCAAATGTGAAAATTTGCGAAAATCGGTTTTCACCTTACGTTCTCCGTTAAATTTCCCTCTATATCTTCTAAAACGTTCATCTGATGACGAAATAATTCTCATAAATAATGTTGTAGAACATTAAATTTCCTATCAAAAATTATAAAATATGCCAATTTATCTTCAACCAGTCAAAAGTTACCCCAATTTTAATGTTTTTTTGGTTAAACGCAGTATTTAGCGGTGGTCTTATTTCATGAACCTCAATGGCTCCTTTAAGTCTATATACGCATTACGTGTTCTAATCAACGGTATATAATGAACCTCAATGATTCATTCTCACACCCAGTCCCAGAACCTGCCATTCATGATTTTGCCACAGGTTCTATCTTCTTCAAGGATGTGCTAATTCTCATATTTTTAGGTCGAGTATTACCATTTTCCTGAAAACTTTTACGGCATCCACCATATCCGAAAGGGAATCGAAATATAAATTAAATTTATAACCGAATAGCCCAGTCGATTTACAAATCGAAGTTCGCAAAAGCGCATGTACCTACGCACGTATTATTAATAAGTTGCGGTAAGTCGCAATTCTCAAATAAAACGCGTTTGTCGGTACTCTATTGGTTTTAACTCCGAAACTATTTCTCAGATCCGAAATTTCTTTTATTCATGTGAAAATCGATTCAATTTACTAACAGATCCTATGAAACTGAACGCGTCAAAATCGTAACATTTTGCCAACACATACACATTAAGAGTCCTGGAGTGGGTATTTCACGAAATTTAATCAACGTTTAATATAGACGACCTAATAGTAAATTTAATCATCTTTCAGAAGGAAAAAAGACATTTCGTATCGGATTAATAGTGTCAGAGTTATATTGAGAAATCCGTCTAAAAAAACGTAGATATCACTAGAGTACAGGGTTCTCAGCGTGCTGGAATGAGCTAATAGATATTAAAATGTTAATATTTCAGTTTTTATTTTTTTTTTATTTCTCTATTTCTTCCCTGCTCATATTTCGATGTCTGTTTGTTCGAATTGTGAGACTTCATATTATTGTTACCTAATGGATCCTGGTAATTACAAAAAAATAAAATAACCTAAATACTCAAAATACTGCCTTTTTAATCATTACGGATACATTGATTTTTTTTTCGTGGGCACTAGTCTTATTTGTTCTCAGATCTCATGTAATAATTTAAATGATTATTTTGATAACTATACTCAAAAAAACTGTATTTTAAGTAAATGTATCAGTTTCTTAAAAACATTATTATATTAACAAGCTGTATTAATATATTAAGATATGAGTCAAGATATATGTATTAGTCACTAATTATTAAACATCTGATAATGAATCAAATCTTTTAAAGTTGTATTCAATGCCAGCTCGGGGAATCCCTGTGTACCAGGATCCTGTTCTAACGGCTTATAGTAGAGCCTAGAGTGCCATCGTTTCTTTTGTCTGAGGCATTATATAGAATTATATTTAAAATTTTATTAAATTATATATATTGTTTTGCAATAAAAATTAAATAAGTTATTTCGTTGGAATTTCTTACAAAAGTTTGATCAAGTCCCGTAAAACACCCATTCCAGCACGCAGAGAACCCCGTACTGTAGTGATATTTTGAGTATTTAGGTTATTTTATTTTTTTGTAATTATCTGGATCCATTAACAATAATATGAAATCTCATGATTCGAACTAACAGACATCGAAATATGAGCAGGGAAGAAATAGAGAAATAAAAACTGAAATTTTTTTAATCATTGTTTTTCCACCTATGAGATAATATAGTTAGTTTTTCCACCACTTTAAGAGTGTGTATTATCATTCCTACAGAGATATTTTGAAATATAAATATTTTCTTTTTTCGACATACCATATCATTTTTTCGATGTTTACTCTTAACAGAATAAAGCTACAGACAGGCAAAGGGATCTTATTAATAATACTATTAAGTAAATAATATCAATTATCACTGCCTCATATTTTGTACACCTTACTAAAATTTGCCTCAAACGGATTTACCATAACAGTGGGGAATAATGGCTAAAAAAAAACATGTTCAATCTATGAATAATCTGCATTCAATTCGAGCTAGTAAATAATTAAAAGCATAAAAGATTATTCTAGATACAAGAGGGAAACTCTGAAATTTATGCTAAATAAATGAAAGATTTTTTTTTTTTTGTTTAACTACAATACTTTAATAAACAACCTGTAATTCCGGATCACTAAACTAACAACAGTAAAAAAATATGCTTCAAGTAACGTTTATTTATGTAAAGTAATTTCATCAATGGAAATGTCAAATCTTATATAGAATTTTAAATAATTCATCTCCATAGCGATTAATCGTATCCCTAGCATCTTGTTTAAGGAATACTCCAGCGAAAATTATTGCTTACTCAATGCGGAATAGCTTACATTTTTTCTCCCGAAAAAACAACTTGGAATTTAGCTATCACGCGAAACACGAGATATAATTTTGTCGTGTAAAAATATTTTGGACAACTTTCTCTGCTGTCATACATCGTATACTTTCTGATGTGTCACAGATAGTGTCGCAGGGTCATACATCAAGCTGAACCAGCTCATGTTAAACCTTATTCACATATATTTAAAATTATTATATTTGTTTTATATCCAGAAATATTTCAAATAAATGTAAATGGATAATTGCTTTTCACACTTCCAAAAATCTTAATTTCCTACATAAAATATTTAAAAACTTCTCAATTTTTTATTTTTTTTTTTTAAGCACGAATCGGCCAGTAAGACTACGCGAATATTACTTATTCTTCTTCACACTTTCCACCATCCTTCCTCTCCAACTCTCTTTCATTCTTTTAAACCGTTCCCCTCGATCTTCCTTTATGATCAGTCGATAGAAATCAGAAATTACTAATAATAAGGATTTAAAATTCTATTCTGAGGAGCTAACACATTGACAGAAATACTTTGAAAGAAATGAAGCGTATTTTGATTTAAAAATGTTTTCGAATCATTTATTTTTGGTTTAAAGAATACGATGGCCAAGCGAGTTGGGGGGGGGTTTAGGTACTGAAGGTCGTGGGTTCGAATCTCACCTAGGTGGGTTAGATTTTATTGTACGGGGGATCTACGATATGAATCATGGTCTTCCTATCCTGGCTAGAATAGGTTGGTAACCTGTAGGATAACCCGTCTTTCCTGCCCTAGTTGGAGTACATAAGGACGTTAAGACCCTTATACAAAAAATAAATAAATAAAAAAAATATATTTTCCGGACAACCTAATATATATTATATGTATTAGTTATCAGTTTATATTCTCATTAAGCATAAAAACTAAATAATTATTTACAATTGACTTTATAGCTTAAACCGTTGATTCATCATATTGGACAGCTCTAAGTAGCTCTAAGTAGTGCACAGAAAATCCTGAGAAATAAAGACATAATCTGTAAAATAAGAAGGAAAAAAAAGTTCTACAAGTTCAAGGACCAGAAAAGGGGCTTGTAATCACATTTTCAAAAAAGAAAATCAAAACTTATATTTCTTAATTATAACTAAAAATACTGACATTATTAGCAAAGAATATATACAGGGTGTCCCGAATTCAAATGGCAAATCTTCAGAAACTTATAGGGGACCGAAAAACTAAGACAAAAAGTCCTTTAGAGATTTGCTCGTTTTTACTTAGTTTTAGAGAAAATCGCAAAAAAAAGAAACAAAACAAAAAATTACAGGTAGCGATTATCACCTTTCAAAGTTCGTCAGGCTAGGCAGTGAGATATGTAAACACTTAATGTTATCCTTTACATTCTTTTATTTGTTTACATTTTGGCTTCCTTCTAGATTATAATTCCTAAATCAGTCTTCAGTCAGTTACTCATATATTTTTGTGTGATTAGCATCAAACACAATGCCGCATACATATTCAAATGTTGAACACGCTGATATGATTTTTGAGTATGGTTTCTGTAACGGTAATGCTTTAGAAGCGGTGCGGGAGTATGCGCGCCGATTTCCAAATAATATAGTGCTAATCGACGAGTCTTTTCGTCAACTTTTAATAGACTACGAGAGCTGGGTCATTCTTATACGTAATGAAGGCGACCAATTCCAGGCAGCAATAAGCAGATTATCGGAGAAGAAATTGTGTCCAACGCCACTTCGATAACAACCCTGAGACTAGCATCCGAAGAGCATCTGCTGCATTAGCAATATCGCGGCAAGCAATATGGCGAACTTTGAAAGGTGATAATCGCTACCAATGTGTATCATCAAAAAGTTCAGAATTTATTACCTGAAGATTATGTCAAAAGATTGAATTTTAGTAACTGGTTTCTTGACAAATTTTGCGATGATAATTTATTTCCATTAAAAATTATATGGACCGATGAAGCTACCTTTACAAGAGAGGTATTGTTAATCAAAGAAATTAACATGTATGGGCTCTTGAAAATCCTAGAGCTATTAGAGAGAATAGGTTTCAGCATGAATTTGCTATTAACGTTTGGCTTGGAATTTGGAACAGATTACTGGTGGGACCATATTTTTTACCTGGAAGATTGAATGGTATCACATTTACACATTTTTTGGAGAACGACTTTTCTAATTATTTAGATGACATTCCCTTACAGCAGCGGATTGAAATGTGGTTCCAACTCGATGGATGTCCAGCTCATTATAGCAGAGTTGCTCGAGCTTGGCTGGATATAAATTATCCACAACGATGGATTGGACGTGGAGGAGTAGTACCTTGGCCACCCAGATCACCTGATATGACACCCATGGATTTCTTCGTATGAGGAACCTTGAAGCAAAAAGTTTATTCGGTGTCAATCAATTCAAGAGAGCAATTCAAGAGACCGAATCATAGATGCAGTGCACCAAATATCATCAGAACAATGTTTAGCTGCAATTTATCAATTGAGTGCTAGATGTAATGCTTGCATTGGTGCAAGAGGACAACATTTTGAGCAATATTTACATTAAAAAGAACATAACATAAATATAAATGTAAATAAATAAGTATAAAAATGAAAATTTGTTTTGTTTCTTTTTTTGCGATTTTCTCTAAAACTAAGCAAAAACGAGCAAATCTCTAAAGGACTTTTTGTCTTAGTTTTTCGGTCCCCTATAAGTTCCTGAAGTTTTGCCATTTAAATTCGGGACACCCTTCTATATATATATATATATATATATATATATAATATATAACAAATAAAATCTTATAACATAATATGATAATTTACCTTATTGTAGGGCAGGCTGCCTAACCAAAGAAGCTGCAGAAGCATGACCATGGCAGCACAAGCACCTCTAGCAGCTGAATCATAGCCAGGTTTCACGGGAATCGCTTAGTCAATATGGAGCTCTATTAGATAATTATAGAGTAGGGAGCATAGAGAGGGCTTTTGTCCATAAACTAGCTTCGTGAAGAGATAAAAACAAAACTAACCAGAATTGGTAAATTGAAACCCTTTTAACTTGTTCTAAAGCATTCAATCCTAATAATTTGATGGATACAAACAAAGTACTTAAAAGTGTATTAAAAAAAACAACTAATAACGATTTAAATGATCTCATTTTTAATGTTTCTAATATTAAAAAAATAATATCGGGTCGAAATTATTTGTTACACCACCACAAAAGTTTTCAACTTCAAGTTTTTTTTTTCTCAAAGCGACTGATTTTGATTGATAACATGATGTTGGATAGCAGTATTTATATGTTTTGAATTTATTATATTTTAGCCTGTAAATATTTCAATAAATAAGGAATCATTCAAAGTGTTTAGTTTAAATTACAATTTTAACACAATAATAAAAATACTGATACTTGAATATCTTACGCTATATTTATAACTTTAAGAAATGTTTTAATAACTAATAAATCCAGTCTCTCAAGAGGTGGAGTCGTGGAGCGCATGCTACAGAATGTCGTGGGTACGATTCCCACCTTGTTGTCTCACAAAATTTATCTCGCCCTTCCCACAATTTCTAGATTTTTTTTTAACGGCTAAGCTTTAAATGAACAACATACCTGTTGCTGGAATAGGTAACTTAACAGAGGGACATTAACCCTCAATAAACAATAACAACGACCCTACTTTAGAGAAAGCTATAGAAGTATACTTCCCGAGCTTAGAGAAGTATAAACTTAGCAGAACCAACAAAATCATATTGTATATATTAGACGAAAGGTAGGCCATTTGACACTTTGAAACTGCCACAGTTCAGAGGCGTGACTGTATACACAGGAAGGAAGTGAAAACAACAGTCCAAAACGCCAGTTCCTTTCTAAAATGGCTAAAAAATGAAAAACATGGAAGACCTGAAATTTTCGTGTGATATTTTCACTGAAATATTAGGGACTAACTCTAAAAACTTTAAGGGTAACATTAAATATGATTTTATTAATAAAATATAACTTATTAAATTCAATTTTAATTTTTGCGGAGGTTCGACATTGACCCTCCTGGGGTACACCCAGCTTATATCAAGTGGATATCCTTAAATGGGGAAAAATCTGGCTGGATTTTGACCAAATCTACCGTTGGCCAAGTAACAGTATATCCTTACCTAAGAATTGAACCCAATACCCTTCATGAAATGTAGTGAAACAGCTTTTTTGCGTGACATGTTAGGTCATACAGTAATCACTTATTGTGACATACATGCCCACAAATAGATTTTTACGTCTGTCCAGCGTTTTAAAATCTTGATGTAAAGTTTTAAGCAAAATATATTTTTAAAGTTACAAAAAAATGATATTTCTAGTTTTGTCGGAGAACGAAACTAAATTTTCTCGGAAAAACCTTAGTTTCGTTAGAAGACACCTGAATACGAAGAGCGTCTAGAAAGTTATCAACTCTTTATTGATACCAATTCGTTCTTGGCTTAGGACTTGATGGTTCTGCAAAAGTCATTTACAACCCTAAAATGCTATTTGAACAGTATTCGCATAATTATACAACGCGCACATTATACAAAGCAGTAAATTAACCGTGCATTGCAACAATTTTTATTCATTTGTTCAGCATCATCCTGATCTCCTTATACATACCTCTGCTTCCTCCTTATTACCTAGTAATTTTATTTCATGGTTTTGATGGTTCAGAAACAACACATTTTGTTTTTATTTAATTATTTTTTTATTTTATTTTTGAAGAGAAAAGATTTGAACCGGTCGGGATTCGAACCCAAGTTTCCACCTCTCTAGCGTGGCGCCTTATCCAACTAGGCCACCGGGGTCGTATCCGAACCAGGCAAATCTTCTCTCTTCAGTGATCCATAACCCCCGGGCACTCGCAAATCGCGATGTGATTCCGGGGATGAATGTTCATATTGAACATTGCATTTAACTTGGATCTATTGACAATCCGTCACCGGTATATATATATATGTAATTTTCTCTTGATATAAATCAATATTATTAAATATATTATTTTATTTTTGAAGAGAAAAGATTTGACCCGGTCGGGATTCGAACCCAAGTTTCCACCTCTCTAGCGTAGCGCCTTATCCAACTAGGCCTCCGGGGTCGTATCCGAACCAGGCAAATCTTCTCTCTTCAGTGATCCATAACCCCCGGGCACTCGCAAATCGCGATGTGATTCAGGGGATGAATGTTCATATTGAACATTACATTTAACTTGGATCTATTGACAATCCGTCACCGGTATATATATATGTAATTTTTCTTGATATAAATCAATATTATTAAATATATTTTTTTATTTTTGAAGAGAAAAGATTTGACCCGGTCGGGATTCAAACCCAAGTTTCCACCTCTCTAGCGTGGCGCCTTATCCAACTAGGCCACCGGGGTCGTATCCGAACCAGGCAAATCTTCTCTCTTCAGTGATCCATAACCCCGGGCACTCGCAAATCGCGATGTGATTCCGGGGATGAATGTTCATATTGAACGCTAGAGAGGTGGAAACTTGGGTTCGAATCCCGACCGGGTCAAATCTTTTCTCTTCAAAAATAAAATAATATATTATAATATTGATTTATATCAAGAAAAATTACATATATATATATACCGGTGACGGATTGTCAATAGATCCAAGTTAAATGTAATGTTCAATATGAACATTCATCCCCGGAATCACATCGCGATTTGCGAGTGCCCGGGGGTTATGGATCACTGAAGAGAGAAGATTTGCCTGGTTAGGATACGACCCCGGTGGCCTAGTTGGATAAGGCGCCACGCTAGAGAGGTGGAAACTTGGGTTTGAATCCCGACCGGGTCAAATCTTTTCTCTTCAAAAATAAAATAATATATTTAATAATATTGATTTATATCAAGAAAAATTACATATATATATATATATACCGGTGACGGATTGTCAATAGATCCAAGTTAAATGTAATGTTCAATATGAACATTCATCCCCGGAATCACATCGCGATTTGCGAGTGCCCGGGGGTTATGGATCACTGAAGAGAGAAGATTTGCCTGGTTCGGATACGACCCCGGTGGCCTAGTTGGATAAGGCGCCACGCTAGAGAGGTGGAAACTTGGGTTCGAATCCCGACCGGGTCAAATCTTTTCTCTTCAAAAATAAATAATATATTTAATAATATTGATTTATATCAAGAAAAATTACATAATTATTTTTTTGTATTAGATCAAATATTGAAATCTCAAAATATGTAAAAAATAATTTTCAAGATATCAGAGACAAAAGAAACTAATCACATTCCCGGATGCATAGAAATCTCAGGTGTTAATTCCTTTAAATAAACAATCATATATAAGTAAATATTATTAATTTAATAAAGATTTTAATCAAATATAGCCAATAATCTCCATTTTATTCATAAATTATAAAAGATACAGTTAATTAATTATAGCTTATAACATATGAATACATTGAAGATTATTTACCAAATTTTACAGTTATTATATCGACACTTTTCATCACCTTACTATATACATGGAGTAACGTAACTCAATTGGTAACGTCCCTAACTCTTAGTTCCAGTGTGGCTGACATGGATAATTATTTATTCTGTTATATCGTCCAAAAATAGACTCTGGGTGCCCTTAGTTGAATAAAAACCTGGTGGCTGGGTATGACTTTGGCCATATCACTTGCCTGTAGAACCGTCAACAAATAACAAGGAAACAATCAGCAGTAACTGAACCTAAAACCTTAGAAGGGTTGTAGGGTTAATTTTGAATTTTAACTTATATATATATATATAATTGATTCAATGATTTAGTTTATTATTCATTTCATAATAATTGGGTCTATAATGCATGTACGTGAACATAAAGTAACATACTATAAGTGTTAGGTCCTAAGAAATTTACTATTAGTACGTGATCGTGTAGAAGTATAACAATAGTATTTAATTGCATATTTACTTCTTGATAAAGTTTCGAGCCACTTGTTAAGTCTTCATCAGGGGTTAAGTGGAGACTCATAATGACCAAGGATTACTGTCAACCTGTCAGTGTCCAGATGGAAATTGTTCTTCTTGGAAGAAATCTTGTTCTTTAAATATTTTTAATTGAAATAATTTTAAGTCTGTAATCCCGATACAAGATTATATAGTCACACTTACTCATTATCAGCTGAGTTCAACGACACTAAATTAGCGTTGCAAATGCTAAGTTAGTCATACGAGTAGAGTACATTACCTGGTACAACAAATTGACAGCAATTGGCAGCGATGAGAACCCCGTTATTCGACTTATTATCCCAAGAATCAGGCGCTACACGGGGACCAGGAACCCAGAAATCCCCAAAAGTAATCCGCACAACGCTATGACTCCTTGTGTTTACATGGAACAGCTGATAGCCGCAGATTGAGTGGCGTTCTCGGAACGGCCGTGGGAAGGCCTTAGTAAATTGTGTCCTAACAGTCCGCACGTGACCCACTACCGGCAGTTAGTAGTTTAGTAATCTGTCACTATGTTTGTAACTATCTTTAGCTTACAAGTGTCAACAAAACAACTCGAACGCCACCAGAATCGAAAGCAGTTGCGGAATCAAACCACAATCAATTAATACGAGTCTTTAGTCAGTTAAGTAATATAAGTATCAATGTTCAGACAGTCAATGAAGGTTCACTGCCAAGCATTGTTCTTTAAGTTATTAAAAAAACAATAAGAATGGAACTATTATGTGTATGGACCCTGGAATACATTTCAGGAATAACGTTTGGTGTGAATTTTCTTGTTTAGCTTAAAGTATAGTAATTAACGAAAACTCATTGCAAATTTATAAGACAAACGTCCGAAGCTTCCAGCTAATTATAAAAGACTGATTTATTTGACAGTAATTAGACCTATGGTCCATCTTAAGTGACCATTACTGGTTAATACAGTTATATTCTGTACTTGAAAGAAATACAGTTATATATATTTATATTACAGTTATATTCTGTGAAATATGGAAAGAAGATAATATACATAAAAATACATTCCGATTTCTTTTAATTCATTAATTTTTTAGTGGGAATAATTACAATATCGTATGCCGTTACTGCTTATGTAGAAAAATGAACGAGAAGTGTGGCTATAAATCTGATAAATAGTTGTTTTAATTCATTTTTAACTACCACTGTATGATGGTTTTTCAAACTAATAAGTAACTACAAAGTTAGTGAATGAGTGCATCATGTGATTTTGTTTTGAAATATATATTTTACATTTTTGTTAGACCGCGATGTATTAGTATTTAGATTATTTTTATAGTTCTAGTTGTTCATTAATTAATACTCATGGTTAAATTATTAAAAAGATTTGTTTAAAGATTATTTTGCCACATGCCCATAATTAGTCTTGGCTATGGATATAACTGGTACAACATGCCCATAACTGGTAAAAAAAAACTATTTGAGAGGAAGCTTTAGTGTATTTGTCAATTTAACATTCAATAGAATAAACTTTAGAGAATATAACTATATCCAAGATGTCATTTTAAATCGACATGTTCCCATTACTATGACCATAACTAGTGATTTTTATAATTATTACATATTTTTATTGATATTTTTACGGTAAATAAGCAGCATTCAGGATTTCTGGAAGGATTTAGTAAGGAATGGATACAGGAAGAATTTGAAGGTTTAGCCTGTCCATGACTGGTGATTTGACCTTTTATATAATCTATTATAAATAATATTTTATCTATTCTTTTTCCTCAATTATTAAGAATTTTTATTCGTTTCATTCACTAGCCTGGAATGGCTTTCACATTATCTTGCTTACCTAGCCTTTCATTACCGCCCAAGACGTAATAAGGAATATGAAGATCTAGTGATGATGAGGTCAAATAACGCTGAGATGATCGTGAACTTGGCGAATAGCAGAGAGCACCGCCCTGCATTAATGCAGTCGGGTCACGGTCCTGGTTCAATGCATCTCCTCTCTAATGCTCGCTTAGCCATTTCTTAGCCATTTTATATATATTATATAGAACTTAATAACTGAATCGCTATACTTTAGGGGCTAAACATATCTAATTATCGATTTAATGTTAACTCATACTCATAGCACATAAATCTATGCTATTATATAAAAGGAGAAACCATTTTATGTTTGTGATCTCTCAAAAACTACCTCATCTTTGTAGCTCCAGGAAGGTTTAAAATAATAAAATCTACAAATTTTCTGTTAATTTGTGATAAAAAAAGCTATAATATGTGAATAACAGTGAGATTTGTAAATTGACCGATTGGTGGCAAGCGGCATGCTACATGTGTAGTTACAAAGGTACGGTGTAATATAGAGCTTGAAATTGATAATAAAATTAACTTATATATTCGATTTAATTAATAAAAAATATTTAAATATCCGGTACGACATGTGGTTCCCAGTGAATTTTGAAAATTTCACAAGACCATTCCGCATTGAGTTTATATTGGTAAATCGACTGAACTTTAACCCACTTTAACTTTAAACCACTGAACTTTAAACCACCTGTGCCAAACTTTAAATGCATAATTTTCATTATTCTATGAACATTTAGCAATAATAAAAAAATTAAATTTACGACGTTGAGCGGCAATACCATGTTTGCTACAATGCCATATACTTTTATGCTTAGAAATTTAAATCCAATCAGACGAAATCAATAATATTATGTCTGCCAGATAAAAATGATTACCAAATCGAAATGTCGATCCTTTGTCTTATGATGTTGTGTGTAAAAATATGATTCATAGGCCTTTCGTTATAAGCACTGATAATGCAGTCCATTATCCACCAGAGTTTCTTTATTGTCTCTGTTTATCTGGATTACCAACTCATACATTAAAATTAAAAACTCGATGTTTAATTATACCTCAACCTCCTAATCACTTAACCAGGTTAAAATGATTGCAATGAGTAGAAATATCGTTGAAGAAATAATGCTCAGTTGCATACCTCAATACAGATTTTGGTCGATAAACAAATAAAACTTTAAATATTTGTTAAAATAATCTAAGTACTTATGAGAGCAAACGAAGGTGTATAGGGAGATGCTTGTAGCATTTAATACATAAGGTAATACACACTGCTATTTACCCTATGTTATTAACAGCATTTGATAACAGAGAGGCTGGGTACCCGTTATCAGCATTCGATCACCTTGAAGCTTTCAGTATTGAACTGAAAGCACTTAACTTAAATGAAGTAAAAATAATTTTTAAATATTCATTAGAAAATAAGCTTCTGAAAAATTGAAAACAAGTAAATCTAACTATTTACTTACCCCATCCTACCAAGCACCATCGACCTAACTTTTAGTAAAACAAGGAAATATTCGATATTTAAACGTGTTTACAAATTCTCAATGCAAGCCTTTACCTAGGTTGAAGTAGAAATGAATAGTAATTTTATTAGTTTATGCAAATCTTCTTTCTTTTTTTTTTTTCACGGAAACAAAAAAAAAAAACTGGGCACCCTTCAATACTTGTCCTCATTTACATCTATAAATACTATTATAATGAATAACAGGCCATATAAAAACATATTAGGAATAATATAAATATAATTACGAGAAAAAAACCCATTTAAATTAAATTGTCAGGAAAAAGTTTTGTTATAATTTACTGCAGATTTGGTGAAACGCTAAAATGCTTACGTGAAAGGTATGATGAGGAGCAAAATCCTGTGACACTACTATCTAACTTAACAGGCTAACTACCTAACATTTTGACCAGGTACACTTTATTTAATTGATTCAAACTCTTAGTATATTTTTATTAATACGCTTTTATTAACTTCGCCTGTATGTAACGGAATCTTGCATCGTAATTTTGACCGATTTCCAGCTATCTGATTAACTTGAAAATTGGCAAACGTGTCAAGGATCAATGAGCTTACAATAATTGCACAACTTTGTTTTGTTTAGCCACAAAAGCCAGGGGGTCTGCCTAACAAAAGCTGGAGTGGTAGGTTTTATGATTCAGTATAGACCAGACATACAAAACATACAAAAATGCTTTGAATCGAAAAATGTGTTATTTACAAAATTAAATTTTTTTAAATGTGAGTCTAAATACATCTCTTAAGCTGAATTTGATTCAGGCGTTTAGCCACAATCTCTTGTATAAAATCGACGAATTTCGCCAACTTTCTCAAAAAGTTAGTTTGGTCATGTTTACGTGTCTATAACATAAAAATGGCTAATCCAATAAAAAAAATGTTATTTACTAATAATTGTAATCATTAGATTTTGTCTAAGATATGTTTAGGTCGGTTTGCTATTAAAGGGTGTTTTTGTAATTTTTTAAACTATAATTTTTATTTATAAATATTTATAATATATTTATTTATGAATATATGAAACTCTAGACGGAGAGATGGAAGAAGAGATACGGTTGATGTGGGGGAGGACACGTTTCACTGCTGTAGTACATTTAAATACCTGGGAGGAGTTGTGACGGAGAAGAACAATCTAGACATTGAAATAAAAAGCAGAATGGTTGCAGGAACCAGATGTTTTTATGCAGTAAAAAAAAGCTCTCCATTGTAAAACTCTCTCAAGAAAGGCAAAACTGTTGATCTATAAATCTATAATAAGACCAATAGTGATGTATGGCAGTGAGACGTGGACTCTCACTAAAGATACCGGAAGAGCACTGCTGGTCTGGGAGAGAAGAATATTAAGAAGGATCTTTGGTGCTGTGAGAGAGGAGCACAGGTGGCGGATAAGAAGCAACGCCGAGATCGCACTATTGTATGGTGAGCCTGATATAATCTGTGCTATCAAGAAGGGCAGACTTAGATGGTTGGGACATGTCGAAAGAATGGAGCCCAACAGGCTGCCAAAAATAATGTTTAATGGTGCACCAGGAGAATGAGGAAGAGAGGCAGACCCAGGCGCAGATGGATGAATGATCTGGAGGAGGATTTACGGAGGCTAGGGATACGGAATTGGAGGAGCCTGGCGAGGGACCGAGAGGAGTGGAGAAGGATGGTGGCAGAGGCCCAGGTCCTGCAAGGACTGTAGCGCCCAAGAACAAACAAACATAATTTTTATTTTTATTGAAATATTTTTGAAGTTGTCATCAAACGCTCTAACCAAATAGTTCTCGATACATCTAACAAGAGTAGGACACACTTAGTCTCTCACGGATTCTGTTGGCAATTTCTTTTTAGGTTCCTGGTCAAAAAATATTTGGCACGTATTTTGCCGTTACGACTATTTGGCCCTAGAAGCCAAGAAAAAAAATGAAATAACATTAAACTAATATATTTTTTATCTGGAGTTTAAGAATGACATGATTCTTGCACAAAAATTAATACTTTTGAGAGCAAATTTAAGGAAAAATACAGACGCTTCAAAGATTTCGGTTTAGGTTAATTAAATTAAAAAAAAAAAATTAGATCTTTAAGCAAACTACCTTTTTGGATTATTTTACACAAAAAATGAAAAAAAAAAATGTTTTTGAGGTATGAAAAATAATATTAAAAATAGAATCGACATTCAGGTTTTTTCTAACAACTTCTAATATTTTTAAACACGTAGAACTAAACTCGTAATATTAATACAATCAGTTATCGTATATTACAATCGTTATTTAGACATTTTTATTATAATATTTATTTTTTGCCTCGCTTTATCAGGTAAACATAAAAAAAAGTTGAGGAAATGAAGCTGTATAATTTAGTGCCGATCATTTTCATAATTTATTCTGTTTAATAAATCCTTCTCAGAGCGATCATAAAATAAGTTATTTATTTAAATTATTATTTTCACAAATAAACACCACGAGCTGAAAGCCACAGGTGAAAAAAAAATTATTTAATGTGGAAACGAGGCCACAGGTCAGTAACACTTGCATACCATAAGGCAGTTTTTATTTTTGTTATATTTTAAATAAGTGATCATTTGGGAGTATTATTTGGTGGGGGAGGATTGATATTAATTAATTAATAGATCAATTAATGATATTCCTTTTGCTAAATATTTAATTTTATAATTAAATTTATAATTTAGCTTATAATGAATTATTCAGAAATATTTGAAACTATAGAATCGTTACAAGTTCCACCTCTAGCAAAAAAAAAACTAATGATATTATTTCATAAAATCTATCAGGAACTGCAAATGCCAAATTCATCGACCTTTAAAATAGATCATTTTCTGAAAAAGCATATTATTGATTCAAAATGAATTAAAATCATAAAATACGAGACTTTAAAACTGTTTATAACTACAACTCATATAAGAACTAATTTAAATTATTAAAGATAATCCTGCTATAAGAACACTGTTTTTCAGATCTGCCATTATCTAACGATATTTAGAGGCCGAAGGACATTCTTGGCCACTCTCCTTCCACAATTAAAATTAGTTTTCGTCCTTAAAGGATACTGTTATAAGATGGCGGAAGGACCTCATTTGGGCGACATATATTTATATATATTAGTTTTTGTCCCGTAGAATTTTGAGGGATAAGTCCTGCTGATGTTTCAATCACAACATTAATGAGCATCATCATGGCTAAAAAGAGTTTATGTCAGATACAAAATCAGAAATTATAACAAGAAATACAATAAAGAATAAAATAATTTAGCTCATATTTCATTTATTATTTACTCGTACATATTTCACTAACATTTGCTTCTTCACTTATTGAATTGAATTTTTATACTTAATCATTCTGTGTATGGAATATTCTTTGTTTAGCTCTGAAGGTGGCCATGTTGAGGACGGAGCGTCGCCATAATAAAATTATAACAATTTTATTGTTTTTAACAACTCTGTTTTTTCTATGAGCAATCCATCAATAACCTACAAAACACGAATGATTTTACGACAAATGACATGATCTCCTTAAAAATATTGCAACAGCGACATGCCTGTCCTTACACGGCGATGGTTAAAAAGGAGTTGGATGAGAAATATACTTGCCTAATGGTATCAATTGGCCCAGGCGAGAATATTTTCCTTTTTTAGCATCTTTAATCACATTAAATTTTTTCTATTTTATTCTATTTTTTTACCACATCTGTTTACCTGATCGTGTAATTAGATGACAACACATAATGATCCATGTCTGTTCATAGTGACCCATTATAAAAGTTATATAGTAACTAATATTATATAATAAAGCGAATTATAAATCTCTCTCATATCAAAGATTTCAACCATAATCTTATTATTTGTTTACTTTAGGAAATTTATAAAGTTTTTATTTTATTTTTTTTTTACTTCATACGGATCGTCTGGGGTTTATACATTTTTGGTGTAGCGGTTTTTTGACCCCGAAAAGCGTAAATATTTTGACACGCCCTAGTTTTTTTTTTGGTGTTGCTCGGATCGAATATTTGCCAAAAGTTTTCACATTAGAAATTTAATATAGAATATTTTTTGTTATATTGGTTTGAATGAAAAAAGTCACGTTTGATATCCTAACCACCCCTAATTTCCCTCAACTTAGTTTAGTTTGAAAAATCATTAATTGTAAATTAAATTAAATTAATTATTAAATCAAGTAATTCGACCCTTTAATTTTAAAATGTAAATTTGGAAAAACAGTAGATTATAGATAGACATATTCATTGTTTTTCCCAGTCTTTTTTTTTTTTTTTGTAACCTGGCCTTGGAGCAATGCATGGTAAAAAAATGGAGAAACTTAATTTACCCTTAGTGAAATTTGATATAAGGAATTCATTCCTTAATGGGGGTATGGATTGATGAATACGTCGTATGAACTAAATGAATACGTCAAGTTAAAGTTATAATAAACAAATTTAATTATTTTCCAATGATTTGAAAATCAACTTCCAATTTTTTGCAATCCAGTAAATGTTATATATTGGTATAACCAAAAGCCATTTTTTTTTTTTTTTTTTTTTTTTTTTTTTTTTAGTTTTATTTGATCACAAAGAATTTTTATTTTTATTATACCATTTTGTTTTGATGTATTTTGAATTAAGTTGGATTATTTCTGCTCAATACGCTTGTTAAGCTCTTGAATATATTCTTGAAATACATTTTTGTAATCTTTCTTATGGACAATATTTAACTCCTAAAGCTTTCTGGCCAAGATATAAGCATTTTTATTTGTCTTGATTTCTCATCGCATATATGCTTAAAAGATATAGAATAAAATCGTTAAAAATAGTTATT
The DNA here is from genome assembly GCA_003667255.2 of Euschistus heros. Lineage (NCBI taxonomy): Eukaryota > Metazoa > Arthropoda > Insecta > Hemiptera > Pentatomidae > Euschistus > Euschistus heros. The sequence goes on along the minus strand of RCWM02000376.1, from coordinate 779,732 downwards.
GAATTGAATAAATCACTGGTGGAAATTTTAGTTATAAAATAAAAATTCAGATTTGTAACCAATGAAAAAAAAAAAAAAAAAAAAAAAAAAAATTATAAGATAACTTATATATTTTTTCCCCTCGAAGTACCAAATCACTAGAATAAACATATACACACACTTTAGCGTATGTTACATATTTTTCGCTCTACTCCACAACGTATATGGGAAGATGACATTGGACTGCCCACCAGTCCTATCCGGCGGAACTCCTCTCCAGCCGCTCCAAGACCTCTACCCTCCGAACCCCGAAGACCCCACCCCGAAGTAGAGGAAGTGGTGGGGCACTGAGGATACCGGCAGTGGGTAGCCTCGCACCATGCGGTCACCATGTCTGCAGGTGTGCTCCCAGTCTCAGCATCTTCTGTACTCGTGAGGCATGCCGTTCTTCATCGGAGTAACCTCGCACAACCGTGAGTCCAAGTCACTCTATCTTACCCATAATAGTGATAGCAACTACTTCAGCATATATGTCGGCTGCGAGCGAAGCATATCTTGATACGGAATCAGTGCAAATCCTAGATAATCCAAACAGTGATTAAATTAAACAAAAGAATCATTTACATCACAAATTTCTGTATTAATTAACAAAAATATTAATTAGCATCAAATCAATCAACAATTAAATAAATTACAACTAATCATTTTTTCTATTATTTATTTCCTAATCCAGTGTTTATAAATCATGCGATAAAATGGGGTATTTAAATTAATGCTCTTAGTAACCCTGTGAATAAGAAAATAAATTGCTGTGTCATAAAATATGTTGTGTAAGAAGATTAAATGTTATTTACAAAAGCTCTAACGATCCTTAATTATTGCCATAAACAATGCAACTACTATTAAATCCAGCCGTAGCATTTTATAGTGAATTTTTATCATACTTATCACTAATTAACGTATTTAAAATTTAATTGTAAAAATTAAAAATAATGATGGCAAAAACATTTCTTTTTTTATTAAAGTAATAACGAATCATATACTATTGGTTAATGAGTGCAAGAGTATAATGCGAAACTTACATTAAGTTCAAATAAATATTGCTAAGTTAACTTTTAATTGTTTGAAAAATTTAATTTTAACTTTCGTGAAAAATTCGAACTAAAAATGGAAATATTTATTCATAACTTATGGATGAAACTATACTAACGTAAAAATAATACGTCAACTAGTTTTGTAAATTCAGTGGCTGTTTTAAAGAAATATGAAATTTGAAAAGGGGATATCTCTTGTGAGTTAAACTTCAAAATTAAGCATTAAATAACAAATATTTATGAATCGAACAAAATTTTATGAATTTATTAATCTCAATTTCAGTCATATCAATCTGAATACAAATAAAAATTATAAATAGTTTCCTCTTTACTTAAGAATAAATTATATAGCTAAAATAAATTTTTAAATAATTTTTGAAAACCTACGTTGATCATCAATATTTATGAATGTTAAAAACGTGTCACATTGCTACAATTCAACATTTTGCATCAGGTTATGTGTTACACAAATAATTAAAATACGGTATTTCATTTTTTTGTTTCATGAAATAAGTACTACAATTTTAAAAATGTAAAAATTTAAATTATTTGATTCAATGCTCAATAGTGATGGAAAATTCATTGTTCGATTTCACCTAGTTTTTCACGACTAATAGATACATCATTAATAAGTGTTATTGTTTATTAAACCTTGATAACTGCAATGATAATAACTTTAATAATATATATAGATTGTCGATTACAAAATAATCATTACCAACGACTTTATTGAAATTTAAACTTTTTTCAAGATTAAGTGACTAATTTAATTTAAGTTCTTTTTATAAATAAACACTCTTTATTTGATTTTAATGTTATTGTTTAATATTTTTTCTTCGTATTTCAATTTTTACATATCCTGTTTAACGCTTAATTATTATTATTTTTGGAAGACAGTATTAAAGTTACACAGTTAATAACTAACTCATCGGCTTTTCGCCTATTCAGCTATCATAGTACCATAGGACATTGAATCGTATTATTAATGTTTTTATTAACGTTTTATACTGTATTTAATTAACTATTACGTAAATATTTCAGTGTATTATATATTTAATTATATAATTGAGGGATTGTCTTTCAAAACTGAACATGTCCAATTTCAGTCAAAACATTTCTTTTCTGATAAAACTTTGCGATCAGGGATTTAAACTATATAATTATTTGAATATAATAGCTGGAGAAGGACTGTTGTGTTTATTTTTTTGTTATGTTTAACAATATTCTGAAGTTGACATGTTCTGTTTTCAAAGATAGCTCCTTAATTGAATGGGTCCCCCGAAAAACGTTCTAAGCGACAAATATAAAATTTTGAGTAATCAGTGAAAGAAAATTATATCTAAAGTTATTGTTAGTTTTGTAGTTAGATTTTTTTTTTCACCTTGTAATTTGTTATATTTACATGTATAATAACATAATGGAGTACTATATCATACTAAGACGTACTATTATACATTTTAAAATCTTTAAAATCACCACTTCGAAAATTTTGCAGCTTAGAATGTTTTTCGGCGGCGCCATTCAATTATTAAACTTTTTTTTCTTTTTAAGTAAATATTTGTAATACAAAGTATAAACGCTTACAAATTAACGACCGAATTTATTAGCCTTCTACAGTGCATGAAAGTTTCCAATTTATGAACAAGTAAAAGAATCCTCTTTATTTAAGTTTAGAATTGAAGCCATCAGTAGAAGATAGTGTTAACTCACTCTTATTACAATGTCCAGAAGAATTTTCGCGTTACTGTTTAAAACTTTTCCGGACGTTAGTATTTCTTTTTAAAATAGTTTATATTTATGATCCATTGATTATTATGATCATATGACTATCCTATCATATGACTCTAATGTTTTTAAATAAATCTGTTGATAGCTCGTTGCAATTTCCAAAAGTCTGGAGTTGACCGATATTTTGAGGTGCACTTTAAGCTAATTCGCCCTATCTATTTTTGTTTATTAAAACGATAACTGCAGGTAAGAAAACGTGAAAAACATTTTTTTTTAATTTCTGTATTGAAGATTTTTGAAGAAAAAAAAAATTAGTTAACACATTCTTCTAACGGCTTTAATTATGCTGCTCCTGTTGTTCATTAAATAAATTGGGGGGTTAAAACAAAAATTAATAGATCAGCAGCTTATTTAAATTTCTAGTCAATATTTGCCGTTAATATTATTGTATTGAAATTATATATCAATCTAGTCTTACAATAATTCAACTTTTAATAATAATACTTAAAATAGGAATTATAACAGGATTATACTAAACATAATATCATAAATATAATTATATGTTTATCACCTATAAGTATATTATAATTTTATTTTTATATTTTTTTATCATATTAATGATAATTTATTATTTTATAAATCTATGTTTCTTTTAACGTAGGGTTATGTGAGAAGAGTATTAAGATATGTCATACATAATACATGATTCACGAGCTAGTAACAAATTAAATATTGATATTAGAAAAAGTAATATTTGAATATTATGAAACAGGCTAATACATATTATGTTTAATTCATTTTAAAATATCCAACTTAGTGAAATAGAATTTATTATGAATGAGCTATTTACTTGAACCTATAGATCGCTAAGTTTTATATACTAAGATTATGAGTTTGATAATTAAGATTTAATAATCAAATACTTATTTCCTATTTCCTATGAAGAATCCATGAAGCACTATCCAAAAAATTATGGATTGTATTTTTTTCTTTTGATATTTTTCATCAGAATATTGGAAAGTAATTGATGTATCAAATTATAAACGAGTAACTAAAAAGAATAGAAAAATTCAGAAGTTATTTAAATGTGTGTAGGTAATGATATGAATATATAAAATAATCATCAGTTTTTTTAAACTGAGCCACATTCTTACACTAACCCATTTTATTTAAATTTAACAATTTCTTTTATTTTTATATAATAAAATATTTTTCTATTTTATTACATCAGCTTATTATATAAGGCGTGTGATTAAAAATATATACATATATATTTTTATATATATTTTGATTTTTTTTAATCCTTTAAACTATAATTGTACAATTGGTTATTTTCCAACGCTATTAAGTGGTAATATTTAAATGTTGATTACAGTCAAATAAAGGTTGCTACAATTAAATTGTGCGAGCGATGTAATGATAAATTACACCCAGACTGTTTAAAGAATACCACAAATACAAAATTAAAAATATGATTTTGTGTGTAAATTTTTTAATTTACTATTATTATTTGTTTTTATTTTTTGAAGAATTTAAAGAGTTAAACAATTGCAATAAAAGTTTTCATATTAACAGAATTATTGTAGCATTTATACATATATCACCTTATCTATTCTGCAGGCCAAAAAGCAAAACAAAAAAATTCTAAAGTTTCTTTAAATAAAACTATACTAACTATATTTTCTTGGAGAAAAATCAAACCTTTCAACTAATTCTAGCCTTACCCTAAATGGGTTGAAGAGGGTAACTTGGAAAAAGCTACTTACAAGTAGTAAAGTTTATCATTGATTTTGGCTTGGTGATGAAATTATTGTGTGTTGTTACAGCATTGATTTATGAGAACGTTTAAGTGTAAAAGGGTAAACCAGACAGTTATTGACACCCTAACATAAAAATTATAAAACAAAATATATAACAACATAAAAAAATTTAATAAAATTCCTCTTAAATCCAACTACTCAACTGTGTAAAAATACTTTCAAATATGACAGTATTTTATAAGAAATCCTTAGAGTGTCAATAACTGATCCTACATTAGTTATATTCACTATCTTGTAAAATATATTCCAGTAAAAATATATAGTGTATACTTTCTTGTTTAGCTTAAAGTTTAGTAATTAAGGAAAAACAACTGCAAATTTCAACTTTCTTGAATATTTCCGAATAGTTCTTTAAGGTTGTCGACAACTGTCTGCTTTACCCTAAACCTTAAGAATAAATAAGTTTCAAAACTAGTGCCCAATGAAAAGGTTTGACGGTATTTTTTATATAGTTGTGTAATAGGTCTTGTACAAGATCAACTAAATAGTTTTTAAAAAATATATAAATATATTTTTTTTCACTGAAATGGGAGGGAGGAAATATAATTTTACTCTCGAAATACACTTCTTAAATCAATATTTTCACATGGTGATAACTACATAAATTTGATTACTGTAACTAATACATTACATTAGTAAAAAATAAATTTCGGATTCCATTTAATTTAAGTCGATTTAACGGATATTTCTGATAGTAAATTCCGGTATTTTAATTCGAATTCTCAATTTTAAACATTCTTCGAGTTCCAATATCTATTCATGCAAATTACTAATGCTATAAATATGTTTTGAAAATATTATTTTGTTGACAAAACGAAATTTAATTTATCGAATATATATATATATATATATATATATATATATATATATATATATATATATATATATATATATATAATATAAATTTTAAAAAAATTATTTAAAAAAGAACCTCTAATTTAATAATGCTGTAACACCAGGATAGAGGTACACTCGGGGCTAGTTAACCGAGTCTCGACCAACGGAGCCTTCTATTTTTTAAATTTAATATTTAATGCTGTATTAATATTTTCTCAAAACATTCGCTTGCCGAACTAAACAATAAGATGCTGGATAATATGGTGTACGGTCTAATATAAACGAATTTTTCAAGAACGCATGAAGGGTTTCTTGGTTCGGAGAAGTCACCTAAATATCCCAAAGACAGAACTGATGCATCGTTTGTTGATGATTTTTAGACAATGGATATATCGAAGAACAACAAAAAAATGATGGTACATAAATATTAAAAAATTATGATTTTTTTTATGTATAAACTTTTTGATTTACACATGAAATAATATTGCTTATCTAAATTATTATTAAAGCATTAATTTGTCATTAATAGGTGTCATTAAATAGGTGTATATATATATATATATATATAATATAAAAACTAATTGTGCATTGACACATTTTTCATTTTATTTTTATTATACTCATTTTTACAGTTTATTCATTCAGTTTTAATTACTTTTTTTGATTTTTGTTGAAAGTTATTGAAACTTAAAAATATTGAATTGTATTAAAGAAGAAACGCCACCTAAAACATTGTATGCATATAATATGCTTTTTGCATGGTGTATGCACAATTATAAAATAAACGCCTCTTCTGCAGGGTTACTACAGAAGAGAAAAAAAAAAAATATATATATATATATATATATATATATATATATATTATATATAATATACCAAAAGTCCTTTCCAGTGTAATCTCTTTAGTTTTTTGTAGTCTCGATCATCCAAATATTTGGAAATCCGTGGCATTCTCGGTCACCACTTCGGTTAATAGAGTTCCGAGTGTATGTACATTTTTTATAATTATTTACTATTTTCATCTTAAAGATTGTGTTCGGGAAACCCAATAGACCTTTTTAATAAGATTATTATTATTATTATTATCTTGGTGCAACAACTCGGCGACTTTTAATAAGACAGCAGTTTAAATTTTATATCAATGATTAACATTATCATTTGATTTATTTATAACATATTTGCAAATTAATATACCATTTTTATATAAATGAGTTTATCAATTGACTAGTTAATTGATTGATTATCTCATAAGTGGGATTTCGAAACTGTAAGAAAAACTTCTCTTTGGATATATTTTAGTAATATGGGTTTTCCAGAGCTCTAGCAATACTTTAAACGCTATAAATACATACATATATATATATATATATATATATATATATATATATATATATATATATATATATATACGTTATTAACATACGTTGTCATTTGATTACGTGACGTTACACTATTGACGTGCCTCTTCCCAATTCATATAATTGAGAAACTAATGATTTCATTTGACGTTGAAGAGAATACGAAGACTTGACAATTGGAAAAAATAGAAAAACGTCACTGACTGATTGTTTCGGATTCTTCTGAGAATTTCGCTGTTCTAAAAGTGTCAGATAATATAATTACCGAAAACCATATGACAAACGTTTGTACCAATACTATTTATTATATAAAAGAACAATGCATTTTTCGTTTGTGATCATGTCTTAATACATAGTCCATTACACATAGGTTTTTTAATAGTCTCTATCCATCTGGATTACCATCATTCATATAAATTAAAAATTGGATGTATAATCTGCTTTTATTAAGTCTCAAATACATGATTGGTTCCTTTTTAATTTCTTACCATAAAAGTACTTAATATTGTGGCAAACCCCGTTTCAGCCAACCACCATTGTACAATTAAATATTTATTTATTGATGATGTAGTTAAAATTTGGTACAGATTGATTGATTCCGTAGTTTTACACTACCGCATATCGGTCGATTTTCAAACTCCACTGATATCTACATGTCGGACCACATATTTATTTATTTATATATTTTTTTTAAATAATTTAATTGAATATGAGATAATTTCATTATCAATTCCAAGCAGTATAAAACACCGTACCTTTGTAACTTCTCATTTGAAATGGCGCTCGCCACCTATCGGTTAATTTTCAAACTCCACTGTTGTCCACATATTATCGCGTTTTTAATAACAATCTAATTGAAAATTAGTATATTTTATTATTTCTAAATCATTCTGGTACTATACTATAAGATGACCTGGTTAAATTTTGATTCAGATTGGTTCAGTAGTTTTCGCGGTTACTGATCACAAACGAAAAATTGCTTGTCCTTTTATTAATGTTAAAAACACTACAATAGAAGTTCAATTAAACTGAAAATGAAATTTTTATATACATTAACTTACGTCGTTTACCTTTGTCATCGCTATTAATTTTTCGTCATATTCACATATATTGTATATTTATACTTACATGTTAACAATCTAATGGGGGAAAACGGAAGGGATCATTTTCCACTCTAACTTGACATGCAGCCTTATCGTGCCACACCTTCAACAATAACAATCTGGGATTGCGACAACGATAGCTAGGCAAAGTTATCGTATCTTTGAACACCTAGGCTGCCTATTGCGCCTTGGTATACAGTCAATCATAGTCTCATGTCCAAGGATTGTAAATCAACCATAGGCTACGACCCTTTGGCAATATCTTGGTCAACCAATCCACAAAATACCCGGATACCATGGTAAGGTTAAGGGGATGTCAATTAGGACCGGGATAAGTTTACCGCATCTTTTGTCCATCCAAGGAAAATCGTGTGCAATATCGATTCCCCAGTGGGAGTCGCATTTCTAAGGACATTGTTTATTGTCCACGCCGATGGTAAGTACCGGCATAAAACGTATCGTGAACGTGTGGTGTCTATTACGAGCAGTTAAGTAGTTGTATTTAACTGGAAAAATATTGCTGGCTGAATTATCCTTTAATGCCCTTGGCATATTCGGTTTATTGATCGTAAGGATGGGTCATCAGTTCATATGTGCCTTGCGTTTAGTAGAAGTTAGCTTTTCAATCGCAAATACTCGAGAACCCTTTGATTGAGATTAAAACAACATAATAAAAAAAAGTAATAAAAGTGTTTAACTATTAATATATATTTATTATCTTTACTTTCGTACCATGGCTACATTACACAGGTTGGTAACCTGTAGGATAACCCGTTCTTCCTGCCTTAGTTGGAGTACTTAAGCTCGTTAAGCCCTAATAAAAAAATAAGATAAAATTAACATAAGTATGAAACAAAAATAGGTAAATCTGTCAACAGAAATTTAGAAACATGTTAAAATCGTTTTCATAAACAATATTAACTTGTACTTTTTATTACTTTTTATTTATATTCAAATGGATTTTATTTTATAAATAATCTTAATTGGCTGTTTGTAAAATAGTCATCATTTTATTAATTAACTAAAATATTTTAATTTATTTCTTTGATTATTGTTTGATCATGTATATTTTTTTGTAGTCTGATGATAGCCACAATTTTCGAAATGAAAATAAGTTTTAATTAAATTCATGATTTTTTGTACTCAGACTGTCCTCCCTCAACAGTCGTAAATTTAGCTAAAACAATCATAAAAACGCTTTGTTTAAAACCACACATCCATTACTACAGAAATTCGGATTTTATTGAAGAAACGGCGCACAGACAAATGGCAAAAAAGCGAAGAGAATTTACATATTTTTAACTAATGATCTTATAGACTTATAGCTGAAAATAACATTGGACATGACCGGAAAAAACTTTTACCTGGGGAAAAGATGTTGAAAAACTAGGAAAAAAGATTACATTGGGCAATTACTTTGAAATCATAATTTTTTTGTAATTTCAAAAAAGCTTTTAATTGTAGAGATTTTATTTATTTTGCAATGCCCTTAAGAAAAAAAGAAAAAAAAATAGCATTGAGATTTAGCGAAAAACAACTCATTGATTAAAAACAAAATTCAAGTTGAGAATAAATACAAATAATAGAACAAATAAACTTAAATATAAAATTAGTAGATTCAATTATCAAACCTAAAATAATAAAACAAACTAATTTAAATTTTATGATATTTTAAAGTAAAATTAAATTGTATTATTTTTTAAACATATTATTTAAAAATATAATTTTAAAAAATTTAATCACATAACTCTATAAGGGTTCTGCACTGACTGGAATATGTTTTTTTCTTGGCTCGGGTCGCATAGCGGCAATATATAAAGTCAGATGACTCTTATATTTTTAGGGGAAAATTTTTTAACAGATTAAAATAACTACTCAATATGCAGATGAATTTATAGAGATGTTTTCTTCGATACATCCCGATAATTATACAATAAACTTCAACTTAACGCGGGTTAACGCGTGTTCTTGTTGTAACTTGGTAGGCGGCTACTATAACATATGTTAACTTCTACATATATACATAAAGGTCATAAAATACTAATCACTTAAATTTTACAAGAACAACTATAAAATTTTATTTAAAAAAAAAAGGTAGATTAAACAGACAAAGGAAAAATCTCTATATTTACAGCTTTAAATATATATATGTATTATTTGGTTAAAGAAATAGGTTATAATTCTTCTGCTGTTCAACAACAAAAATTAACTCCCGTATCGAATGTTGAATTTTGGATTTTTCACGTTTGCCCCACTGTATGCCGCTGCATCCCCGATTAAACAACGACCGATCTTCTAATTACGGTCCGATAATTTACATCTATTATATTTTCATAGTTTTAGCATAGTATATAGTTTTATAAAATATTATTGTCAAATATTAAATAACATTACTCATTTTTATCTCCGTATATCCGATCACAACAAATCTTAATAGTAGCGTATAATACGACTTGTTAATAGTATAATGGGATGCGAGGCACTGTCTTATCTGGCCATATACTTAGTAGAAAACGTGTTTTATTTTGAAAAATGTATATTATATAGTAGATAGGATATCAAAAAAATATATAGAAAAGTTGGAGGAAAAAAAAATGATTTACATACCTTATACATTTATTAATTTAGACATATTCAAATATTTGTCTGGTATAATAAATTTTCATTCAAAGTACAAAAATACGTTTGATTATTCATTTTATTTTATTTTTTATTACTTTTTATCGGATCATTAGAATCCTAAATGTGATAAATGTAGAAATTATAACTATATGGTTACATAAAAAAAAAAAAATAAAGGTTTAGTTTTATCTAAGAGGTTTCAGTAGAAAAATGAAACAAACTAAACAAGTTAGTGAAAAAAAAAAAGATTTACATTACTTATAAATTAATTTTTTAATCAAGATATTTTTGAGGTTTAATAAATTATTCAAAATGCATATAAAACCTTAGTCATTAACTAAATTCTTGACAAAAATGAGGGGCATGTAATCTTACGCGTATAATAATTATATAAGATTCACATTTATATATTAGAAGAATGAATGTAAGATTTTGTATTTAGATCTTCATATTGAGCTTTGGGGATCAACTAAACCTTCTAATTCTTCCCGTACCCAATCCTTACAGTCCAAAATCCTTCGAATAATCCTTAATGCTCCTTACTTTGTTACCAATGAACTTATCCATAAAGGTATTAAGTGTCCCATATATTGTTGATTTAGCCCAAACCAGATGCCTATCCTTTCATAGTAAACTCTATAACCACTCAAATACACTAGTCCTCCAACTTGCTTCTTATTGTATTCCCGATAACCCTTCGAGGCGTCTGAAAAGAAGATGGCCTAGAGACCTTTCTAGTATAGTTTTTTTTTTAAGTGCTACTGATGAGTAGTTCTTTACAAGTTATTGTAATCATTATTAACCCATTTACTAGATGTATATATTTTGTGCAGCTGTAAAATTCAATAAATGAATAAAAAAAAAAATCTTCATCAGAATCGGAACCAAATAGTACCTATTTATACAAAATGCCGAACTATTTGAATTTTTTTTTAAAAATTCGCCTAGATACATAATGACTGGATGAAAAAAATTTATTTTGAATCAATTTATACCTGAGTGGGAAAAACTATAGTTCATAAATGTGTTTATCAATAATCTAAAGCTTTTCCCAATTTAAATTTTAGAATTAAAAGGTTAAAATTGCTTAAATTAAATTAATACTCAATGACTATCCGAAAATGAAAGATAACAGGGGTTTCTAACGTGATTTTTTTCATCCAAACCAATATAGCTTCGAAAAGGTAGGTCATAGCGACAAATGTTAAATAACAAAAAATATTTTCCATTTAATTCCTGATAACAGTCGGCAAATTTTCAATTCGATGGCACCAATAGAGTTAGAGCTTTTCTAAGTGTTACATTTTTGAGTGTGAAAAAAAAAATGTTACACCAAAAAAGTAAAGACGATCATTCAAAAGACACACCATGTCAATAAATCAGTTTTTGTCGTAATTTATGCAATTCCATATGAAGTAATAAAAAGTAAAAAAGTGATTAGATATATTTTTTAAATGAAATTTATTTTACTAACTAATATTACAAAAATTGATTCTAAAAATATAATACTGACTCTATTCAGTACCTACTGAAACATTATAATACAACACCTTAATCCTACACTCTGTTCTTGGCCTTAATGTGTGGTTTTTAAGTTATTGGACGCCTATAATATTTATATACTAATTTTAGAATTGTAAATGTTAAATTTTGTACTTTAATTTCAGCTGGAATCGGGAATAAATTAACCTTATTTAAGAAGATTTAAAATTCTGTAATTCTATATAGTACTTTTTTCGTGTAAGACTGTCGGGTATAAAAAAATTACAGGATATATTTTGTGTCTTTACTTTTCGTAACATTAAAAAAGTCTGCTGATGGCTATAATTTTTATTATAACTAATAGCCCTTTAATCCAATAATAGTAAAAAAATATTTTACAATTAATTAACAGTTTTTATTACAATCAAAGTGACATGATGAACAAATATATCACATAATGAGCAAAAACTGAAGTTATCACCACTCATGTATACCAACCTCAACATATGTGTCCCATCATTTAAACTATCTCATTACCAGCATTTTTTTAATTGTTGGTAGATGACAATTTACAAAGGGATTCCGCTATAAAAAATAGATGACTTTTCAAACAATCGACTGTTGAAATATGCTCACACCCAAAAGATCGGTAAATTACTGAGCAAGGCAACAAAAAAATGGTTTGACATAGACTTCATGAATGCGTTATTTGTTCACTGAAAACAAATGAGTTCTTTCAGAGTAGATTTTGGTATACTCATAATTTTCAATTCTTATCAAGTTCCAAATAAGGAACTTAGTTGTGTATGTACCGACTATTGCTGAAGAACAATTATTCGTGAATGTAGTTCATACACAATTATTTTTTGGCTATGTATTATATTTTTTTTAAATAAGCGAATAGTAGTCTGACATATATAGTGTAAATTTCTTACCATAATTTAGAACTACAAAAAAAAAATTATATCCTTTCAAGATCATTTTCTTTCAACAAATTTTCTGCATGGTCTGCAATATACCTTACTTTATAAATAAAACAGAAAAACTTCTATTAAATTTATTCAAATTAATGAAATTTCATGAAATATAATTAAATTTTCAAACCAAATATTTTCAACACCAAATTATTATCTTCAACAAGTTTAAACAATTCTTTGATAATATAAATTCGAACAACCTTGAAATATTAAACTCTAAAAGTATGACAATTTTTTTAAATACAAAATAATAAATTATATTTTAGTTACAATATTTATTGTAATTTTATTTTTTTATTATTAACTCATGTATTTTTTACCAAAATTAAATAAGGAAGTTAGAATCACATTTATGAATAGGTACGACCGATCTATTTTAGTGGCCGCCAGTAACATAGTGGACAATGCTGGTCGTTGAAGGGAAGTAGCCCTGCACACTGCTCTACTGGGGGCAGTAGAGGGACAATTACTGGCGGCCAACATAGTCTCGTTCTACTGGCTGCTGTTGTCTTTATGTGCAGGAGACTTAAGATTCTCCATTGGTTTTAGTTACCAAATATAGATTTAATTTTATTTCAATTTGCAGTAAATTATAATAATTTTTAACTAGTAGAGTTTGCAAAATATTTGGTTTCTAATAATTATAAGAAAAGTTCTTGATTACTAATTTATGTGTATGATAGTTAAAAGCATAGATACAATTGTCCTACAGCATTTTCAGTAATTTCCTTCGCTAATATTTTTTTTATTATTATTATTTTAATAACTTTAATAAAGAAATGCTGCTTTCCTTGAGTTACTGGGATCAATTCTGTAATTTGCTTTTATCAAACTATAAACTATTTATGATTATTCGTAAAATAATTTATTGTTTATGCTTTTTTTATTTTCTTATTGTTTATTAAATGTCTTCATCGTATATTAGGGATATTATTGCATCAGTAATAAGCTTTCTCGAGGCAATTTATACCGTTGATATTTGAAGAGGCTCGTAATAAATCACTTTGGAAAGGCTTCCCTTAATTGAGCAATTCGATATGTTAAATATGTCCCGGATCTGAAGATTGAATAACTGTAATTTTGTCACCGAACTGTTGTTTATTTTTATCTTTTAATTAGCACATAATAAGATGCTGGTCCTTAGCTGTTAACAAATAATTAAATAAATGTAATTTAAATAAATATTCCCTACAATATTACTGCGTTAGGCGTATACTATAATATAAGTATGCGATGGTTTAAATACACTTTAAAAGAATATCAATATAATGTTCATTTTCGTGCACAATTTGGCTTACAGTTTCAATGCAGCTGCAAGAAAAAATCCAGAAATATGACAGAAAATAAGGATATATAAAATTTAAAATACATATTTGAATTATTTTATTAATGAAAATGATTATTAAGATATTAGAAAGACTATCATCTGAACAAACGTCTTTCTTGAAATCCACACACAAGACTAAAACGACAAGAATCTGCCCATCGTTTTCGTTTTCTTCAACATTCATAAGACGTTCAAACCTTTCGATCAATTTTAAAATACTCAATTATATGACAATAATTAGACCTATTTGGAAATACGGAATTCAGCTTTGAGACTCCATCCAAACTAAACCATCCATTTCGTCTCGTATCCAATTCTTACAACCCAAAGTCTTTATAAAAAACCGAATGCACCTATGTCGATGGTCTCAGCGCACGCGGTACTAAAGTTCTTGGATTCGCATCTCACCTGGGTGGATTAAAATTTATTTCGCGGCGAACCCACGAGTAGATCTTGACCTTCTTACCATGGCTAGAATAGGTTGGTAACTTGTAAGATAACCCGTCCTTCCCGCTCTAGTTGGAGTACGTAAGGACGTTAAGCCCAAATAAACAGACATCAAACTTATCCATAAAGATCTTAATGTACCGCACGTTTCTGATTTGGCTCAAACCAGATATCTATTCTTTCATAGGAAACTCTATAACCATTCAATCAAGTCCACTTTTATCTCAACTTGCTTCTTATCCTATTCCAGATAAACCTCCGAGACATATGAAAAGAAGATGGCCTTGGGTACTTCTGATATAAATTTTTATTGGGTTACCAATGGGTACTTGTTACACAATGCTATTATTAGCATTATTATCTCATTTAAAATATGTTTTTTATTTTATATTGTACTAAGTTTTAAATTTCAATCCATTGCTAAAAAAAAGAAAGAAAAAAATTAAAGAAAAAAAATCGTTTAATCTCTTTTACATTCCCTTTTTTTTCTGTCAAATCACTTTTTTTTTTTTTTTTTTTTTTTTTTTTATGCCCTGATGAAAAATACGATTTGCACCGTGTTGTCGTTACTGCGGTACGCATACGCTTAAATGTCGGTATAATAAATTTATATACTTTTTTTTTTTTTTCAATTATGATACACCCCAATCATCCTATTCTTTATTTAATTAAGATCAACCAAATTAGACCATTATATGTTTTTCGTTTATGAAATATATTTTACAAGTGTGGAAGTGCTTATAAAGTGAAGGAAAATTGCAGAACTTTATGATAAATTTACCAATTTTTTTTTTTTTTTTTTTTTTTTTTTTTTTTTTTAGTTCTAAATATGATGAAATTTCGGAGAGGAGGTATTGTTGACGGTAGAAATTAATGGAGGTTGTAATGCATGGTTTTAAATAACATATTCAGGTTGAAAAAAAACAAAATAGATACCTACAGTTTCTGTGGCGTACAAAGTTGAATATTATTTATTGCGTCAGTAGAATGGTATACATTTTTCCATCCATAATTCAGCTTTAAATCGTGAAATCTTTAGTTTTGTTTATAACACATTTGTATATTTTTATTTTTTAATCAATCTAGTTCACCGAAATAATAAAAATGGTGGTTCTTAAAACTATTTCTGGATGTTGTACATAGTTCAGTGTATGACCAATAAAGGTTAATAAAGAAAACAATCTACAAAAAATTAAGGTACAGCAACTGATAATGTTTTTTTTAATATTTTGCAATAAACAGTTATAGAAGTTTCAAGAAGAAGAAAATTGCCCATAAACCGCTTACAGCCTCTGTACAATTATCTCTTCAAACGATTAGTCATTGTTCATAGAAAATTGGTGGAAAATGGGAATCACAATTCACCACTTCGTATTTTCATATCACTCAGTGAATTGCAGACCAAAAAGCAACTTTTAGATCAGTCACGCTGTCTAGAAAGTTAAGTTAATCTAGATGAAAGTGGCCTATTGAAAAATTAGAGTATATAGTATTTTAAACTATGAGAAGGAAGTCCTAGTTAATTTATTTCAAGATTTAACACAATCTTTCTAAATGTTTATTGCTTTAGGATATTACTCGAATTATTTCTAAGAGATTGTAAAGCCCGATATTGTTATTGCGAATACCACATGAACTCATTTCCTAAATTGATGATTTATTTGACATTATATTGGATTTTTTCTATTTTTTTTTTTTAAACTTATTTTGAATGTTCGATATTCAATACTAAAATGACCATAACATCAGCACTTAGCTTGATAGATTACATATATTTACTTTTTTAAAATGTAAGGCAAGAAATTAAACACGTTTTTACTCACTGGACAAGAAAAATTTAAACAGACGTTTTAAATATATAAGGGCTTAGAGCAGACTGAATGTAAAGAGGTGAAAGGGTTCCTTGCGGTGGACTCTTTCACCTCCTTGTACTCATTCTGCTATAGATCCTTATATTTTTCTGAAGTCTTTTTCATTTTGTGTTCCTACATGAATATCAACATGCCTTACAGTTTCTTTAAAAAATTATCGAAATCTATGTTTCGAAGTGCTGGTGTTTTGAAATTTTTGTAGGTTTTTAGAACTGAGGTTTAACATTCGAAATGAGTTCCAAAATAAAATAAAATACAATAAAAGTGGGAAATGATTGATAAATTCTAATTGAATCGACCCTTTCGCACCGCAAGTCAATTACTCATTTTTTTTTTTTTTTAATAAAATCTGAATTCCGAAACTAGACATTATAAGATGATATATTCCGCTATCATCCCATTGCATCCGCCACTTCTTGGACATTGTCCAAAGGTCTTTCTGGAACAAACGGGGGGATTTGAAATGCAGAGGTGTACGGTCTAGAACACGACACTCATAGATCTCCCTATCCAGGGTAGAGTTGTATTTGTTTTGGAATTCACACAGTATTGCAAGTGGATGCTGCAGTCTGTAAGTTTTACAATTATGAATTAAAACATCTTTCGATAGGAAACTTTTTAAGCTTCCCTCATCGTCAAGCAACTTACCTTTGAATTTCAACTATGATGAATTTTACCAATTCTTTTCGTATCCTTACAATCTAAAATCCTTCGTAAAATTCTCAATGTTCCTTATTATTTCACAAACAAAGTTATTTATTAAGATAATAATGTCCCATGTTGCTGATTTGTCCCAAACTAGATACGCATCCTTTCATAGTAAACTCCATACCCACTCGATTCCAGAAACCCTACTAGGTGTCTGGAAAGAAGATGGCCTCGGAACCTTCTAGCATAGAACTTCATTGAAGTGCTGCGTTACATTTAATGGTTGCATTTTTTTGTATATAGTTTTTAACATCAATCAACAAAACATTTTTTATTACAAACTATTTATAACTTCCATCAGTAATATCGTTAATTTTTATTTGTTGTTCTGCTCATTACTCTTTATTGGTCGTACACTGCTCAATAAGTAACAACTAGAACTAATTTTAAGAACCACCGTTTATTTTTAAAAATTAACTTATAGGAATTTACAACTGTATGCTTATATTGTATTATAAATTTTATAAGGAATACAATAACAATACTAAAATTTGTCTAGAAAAAACCTATTGGTAACACACTCAAAAGAAAGTTCTACATTTGAAGGTAGCTTTACACTTGATTCCCGATAATCCTCCGAGGCGTCCGACAAGATGGCTAAGAGACCTTTTAATGTAAAACTTTTATTGAAGTGCTACAAATGAGTAGATCTTAACAAGTTACTTGCCGTACAACTAGTATGCTGTTGTAAATACCAATAAATAGTTTTTTTTTTAAACAACTAATACTATCAGTTTTCTTGTGATCGAAATAAACGTAATTTTTAGTAAAATATGTTCTAATGAAATCGAATAGATTGCATACGCAAGGACTACGATTATGAATAATATGCAATTTCTTGATTAAATACATTGTTAGAATTTTATAAACTTTCGAGAATCGTTCAAGAGTTTAACCTTTCATGAAGGAAAATGAAGAAGTGATAAAATTAGGAATTGAAAGGAGGCCTCTTAACAAATAAATAAAGGATGATGAAAATAAATGAATTAGGAATTGATCCTCCTGTGTTTGTATCAACTCAATACATTATCATGATATTGCTTGTTATTGGTACTTAATGTTAACTTAACGTGAAGTTTTGAGTATTTTTTTCACTGTGTGTTCACAGAAAAACATTAAAGTACAGATTCAAAAAGTTCCATCACACAAATTTCAGTGTTTGGTTTATATTTAAGTTTTGATTTTGAAAGTCCTCCAAAGAATGAATTAATTTTTTTTTTTTTTTTTTTTTAAGAATGAACCATATCGCTCATTTGCTGCAACAACGATATAACTTAAAAACTTCAATTTTGCAGAAAGACAGTCTTGTGAATAAAGTACAGGACATCTCTAGACATACAATGGTGACTCTTATTGAATAGTTGAGGCTCAAATATAACGTTTTACCGATTAAAACTATATAGGTGAATAGGTGAAATACAGTCAAAAGTTGGGCATAACTCAACAAGCTTTTGAGTTATGCCGTTGTTGCAGCAAATGAGCGATATGTCCTTCAATTTTTCACCCAAATATCAAGCTATGGTACTGTATAGAAACTGAGTTATATATTTCCCTACAACATATTACTCATTTTTAAAATGTTTTTACCATATATTATCTCTTTCTTTAAATCTAATTACATTGAAAAAACAATATCCTGATCTGTAATAAAACCAGTACGATAGCCGGTCCCATACACACAGTACTTAAGATAATTATTTAAACTCAAACATATTTGAAATTCATTTTTATTCAGAGTACTAGCGTGTAATAGATATTCCTTGTAAAATACGCTTTTCTAAGACGAATAGCTTACATAGCCAAGGATTTAGCAATCTGATTTTAGATCTCTAACTTTCGACGTATAATAGGAGTCATCCCAGGACAATGCCAGCGCCTAAGTTAGAACCCTCGGTGCATTTGTCATGTCATTGCTTAGAGGAGAGCTGGCTGAGTTTTCCATTACACCTCGTTGGCGAAAGCGAAAACCATGACGACTGGCATTCCACTCCGCAGAATATTCCAAGAGTTCGTGAGTGTGAGTGCTTCTAAAGGGCGATGCTAACTTTACTTGAGTTACACCATCTCTATCCTTTGACATATTGGCAATTGTGTTTTTAGTTTTTGTTTTAAAAATAGTAATTGATTTTAAATTCTGGCACAAATTTATGGAAAATAACAAATTTAATTTGGTAAACACCATTTAGTAACAATTATAGAACTGCTTTTATATTATACGTTTATTATTTGTGTGTGTATATATATATATATATATATATATATATATATATATATATATATATATATATATATGTAGGGATAAATTTCTTGAATGTTACTATTAAATGTTTAGTAAGGTTCTTGAGGTTCAGTCAATAAATAAAAACAACTATTTTGGTGACGTTTCGATACTATATTGTTCTCATAATCATGCCCTGCATCTTAGTAGGAATGTCCTAGTATTCTTCACACTTACTAGTTTTCTTTTGGATTTCTGAAGTTATCCAGAAAACTTCACCACTAAGATGCAGGTATAGTCTCGAAACGTCACCAAAATAGTTGTTTTTATTTATTGATTGAACCTCTAGAACCATTTACTATAGAAGAAGGTTTTTCAGTTCTTAAAACCACAGTGGCAGGCGCGGTGGCTCAGTGGGTAATGTATTAGGCTTCTAAACTCCAAGATTAGTTCGATCCCAGCTGAAGGTATAAAATTTATATTCTGTTATTACAGTCGTGGATCGACTTCGCGTCTCTATAATATGGGTACCCTTTATTGGGAAAACAAACCATAGGATCTTGGTTTTTTTTTTTTTTATGCCATCCAATAATAATTTATAATAATTTATGTAGAAGGAGATCAGGTTCTTTAATATAAATTTTTTGGCACAGCGCCTAATTTATTTGTTTAACTTGTTTTACTACATGTTTCAGGACATTAGTCCCATCCTCAGGTTTCTGTCTGTAGAATTATTGGATTGTTTGTTCTTCTCATTTCTCTTTTTTGCTGGAATTATCATCGAATTATGAGGATTGTGGTTTCTGCAGACAGAAATCTGAGGATGGGACTAAAGTCCCGAAACATGTAGTAAAACAAGCTAAATAAATAAATTAGGAGCTGTGCCAAAACATTTATATTACAGAACCAAATTTCGTTCTATATAAATTGTTATTAAATTAAAATACTAAATTTTGTAAAAAATAAAGGTTTTATGTAAGATTAACTCCTTGCAACATTAACAACCCAAGTGTCTTTGTTAAACAAGCAATATGTCAACGATTTTTTTTTTCTTTTCGTTTTTTGTTAACTGGATAATGAAAAAAGTACCTGAGGAGTAAGACACCGGTTCGATACTTGATTTTCATTGGCTAGAAATATTATCAATACAGCGATAAGGAAAATACATTTGTCTCCAGCAGTAAGTAGCAGTCGCTCATAGATTTTGATCAGGCCTGCCTACTGTCGGCTAGCACCATTAATCAACTCTGATACGGAACGCGATTCAATTTTATGTTCTCATGGTCAAAGAGAAGTTCGTGGGTCCGTTCCCTGTATGTTGTATGATATAGTTTCATTAGGTGGATCAATGGTGCTTATTAATAAGGCATTACAGCGTTTGTTTAAACTTATTTGAAAAAAAAGAAAAGTTTCTCGATAAGCAAACACCAATAATCCAAAAGATGTATTTTATGTTAAATTTTTGAAATCAAATACAAGCAATAAATCACGACCTGATTTGAAGGGTTTGGTGGATGTACAAGTATGTAACTAAACAAAATCTTGAGTAGTTTATATATAAAGTTTTTTGTTTTGTTTTTAATTCCTTTAGCAGAATAATGTTACAATTAAGATGAAGGGAGAATATCTTCATGAAATATTCAGAATCTGCCATCTAACACTGCGCACCTCCTTCATTCACTGAACTAGATTGTATTTTTTTAAAAATGTGACATAACCCCTTCACCAAATTCTTTATTTGTTCCGATATTTTATTTAGTAATTCGTTATTGTCAGGGATATTTATAATAGAAATAGTAAAGTAGGTCAAGGCTTTTAAACTGACATTAATAAATTTTCTGGCTTCAACCGGACTCGAACTCGGGTCCAGGAGATTGGTAGACAAGTTCCTTACCCACTGAACTACCGCGCCTCTTCCTTATTGTCAATAGTATTGCTCATTTGGTTGAATTTTTTTCCCGGTTTTTCCTACTGCTACTTTCCTTATTTGTATGTGGTTACAGTTTACTTGTGAGATGAGGTGCCCGTACGTGTAGCTATATCACTATTGTCCTTTTTAGCTTTCTGAAATTTATTTGGAATAATAAAAAAAAAAAAAAAAAAAAAAGAAGTTATATATTCTGCTACTTTTATATGCCTTTGGAATATGCTGACCACTTGACCTGTCAGTTCCAATCCTGTCAATATTTTTATCTGGTTTTCTGCGAGCAGTTCCGTATTTACTCTGCCTCTCAGGTTTATTATCACTCCCGCAGGCTCTGGGAAACAACTATTCTTCCAGCTTGGTAGGCATCTATTTGTCTCTTTTCCCTGTTACTTATCTTACTTGCAAAGGCTTCGATCACCTATAATATATCAAAATCATATTTTCCTACAGTTAGTGCTAATTGGTAATTAGATACCGCTAAACATTCACTGCTGGGGTAATCCTTTCATTGAATCAGGGGATTTTCCCGATAACATGACCAGGGCTAACCACTAACACAATGCGGATTTGTTGCTACCGTAAGTGGTGTCACTTTCCCCAGTCCGTGCTAACTCTCCTGTAGATCTCAATGGTGTAGTGTTCGTTTTAAGTTAATTATTTGGATATCCCGCGGTTTGCGTAAGCTTCACACATTGAATTATAAAATCTGAAGCACTCTAGATGAAAGGTACGTTTAGTATAAATTATTAATATATTAGTATATACTAACCATCACTTAATCTAATTTATACATCCCTTGTTAGCTATGTTTAATATTTGTTATTACACTTACGTTTTAGTTATTGTTATACTATAATATGATATAAGATAAATACATCATCATATATTTTAAATACATCAGATCATTATTTTATTATTCGCACATAAAGTAGTGATTGTATTCTTTCGGGGGCTTTCACCAACCGAAATTTTATATGTTTAGTGTTTCCCTAAGTATACTGCTGTGCCCAAAAGTACTGCTTTTTGTGCATCTCCTAATTTTCTAAGTAATATTCTTTCTTCATTAAAAGAATTTATTGTAATTTTTGGAATTAGTCCATTGCAAGATATTACCACTGGCAAAATTTTGACTTTATCCAGCCTGTATATATATATATATATATATATATATATATATATATATATATATATATCTATATATATATATATATATATATATATATAGCCTTCAGCTCCGCTGCCAGATCCTTGTCATAATTGTCTAATGGACATTTTCATCTACTGGTATAGCCACTTCAAATATCTTTGCCGGTTCCCTTGTTCATATCGAGCAACAATATGTCTGGCTTATTGTGAGCGACTGGATGGTCGGTTAATATATGCTGATCCCAGTACAGCCTATATCCACCAGCTGCCAATACATGTTTCGGCTTATATTTATAATATGGCACCGTCTTGTCGATCAATCCATATTTTTTACCAATTTCTTGGTGGATGATACCTGCCACATGATTATGTCGACGGAGGTATTCCGATCCTGCTAACCCAATGCAACCCGAAGCCAATTGCTGCACGGACTCAGGACTTTTTTGATTATTATTATTATTTTTATTGTTATTTGGTTTTTTTTCTTTTCTTATTTTTCCTAAGTTTCAAGATAAACTTTGAATTGTAAAGCCTATTTACTATTAAATAAAATTATATTATGTAGAGGATGTATCCCGGAACATGAATAATAATTTTTTTTTTTTTCATTTATTGATATTAAAAACTGTATAAAATAATATATATCAAGTAAACATGTTGATAGTGAGTACAATGGCATGTAAATAATTTGTGAAAAACTACTCACTAGTAGCACTTTAATAAAATCTACACTAAAAGGTCTCTAGGCCATCTTCAGGAAAAATAACAGCAAATTTCTACTTTATTGAACTCTTCTTTCTGTAATTTTAATTGCAGTATTTTCGAATATTTCCCTAAGGATGCCAATAACTGTCTGGCTTACCATATATATATATATATATATATATATATATATATATATATATATATATATATATATATACTTTTTTTTTTAATGAGATCTTAGATTGGTTAGACACAAGGATTACAATATTTTAGTGTATTTCAGAATCGTTAAAGTGTATTTATTTTATTTAAGTGTAGTATCAGAGTTGATTAATGGTCCTAGCCGACAGTAGGCAGCCCTGATCAAAATCTATGAGCGACTGCTACTTACTGCTGGAGACAAATGTATTTTCCTTATCGATGTATTGATAGTATTTCTAGCCAATGAAAATCAAGTATCGGGACCTATAAGACCTAACGGGGTCTTACCCATTAGGTACTTTTTTCATTATCCGGTTAACAAAAAAAAAAAATTCTTTGACATATTTCATGTTTAACAAAGACACTTGGGTTGTTAATATTGCAAGGAGTTAATGTTACATAAAGATGATTACAGTTTCAGTTTGCCAATGATCAAGCACTAAAGAAATAAAAGCAAGTCCGTCAACAGCACCATCGTATTTTAGTTTCTCCTTTTCATATAGAATTCTATTATGTTAAAATAAAGATTATTTTTCATTTCATAAATGTCCATACGGGTTTCGGAGCCCTAATACATTATTAAAGCAGTTTCCACTCCAATATCAACGCATCCTTTTATCAATCGATTAGAATAAGGAAGAGTTCCCCAACAACCTTTTGAATACTAATCTTGTTAAATAAGAAATTATAAAATGAATTATTTGTTGTACATTATTTCTATTGTAACTTATATATTATATGTTACAGATAATAAATAAGTTCTATTTGCTGTTTACTAATTCATTTTATTTGAATCATTATTGTTTTTTAATACATTTGGTTTGCTTTTTAAGTTATCGTATGAATTATTATTTGTATAGCAAATTTTTTTTAATGAGGTATTGTTACCAAGAACAAGAATTCGAATAATTTTAGTACTGAGACATATATAGTATATAGTATACAAATAGCTTAAAGCACTACTCAATATATCAAGGCCATGCTATCTCCATAATTTATGAACTGGAATTATTGCTATGTTTATGGAATCATTGAGAATTTGTCAATAAAGATTTGCTCCCATTCCCTAAATAATGTTCGGTTAATAGATTCTTGAGTTTGTTTAAAAATAAAATATAAAAATAAATTTACTTTTACACTTAAATAAAATAAATACACTTTAACGATTCTGAAATACACTAAAATATTGTAATATTGTGTCTAACCAATCTAACTAAGATCTCATTAAAAAAAAAAAGTATATATATACTATTGGCAAACTGAAACTGTAATCATCTTTCTTTCTTTATTTTCCTTAAAGCGATTACGTATCTTCAACAATTTGAAATTTGGCTCGCAATACCAGTAAATGATTTTTGAAAATGTTTTAAATCCTGTACCAACCAGTGTTCATCTAGTACATTAAAATATTTCGTAATTAAGGATGAGTAAAATATCTTTTAAATTGATTTTTTTAATTATTAGGAAGAGAAATCTATACTATTATTTAAAAGGACAAGCCATTTTTTGTTTGTGATCACTAACCAGGAAAACTACTGAACCAATCTGTACCAAATTTTGAAACACACCATCTGTATAGTTCTAGAAAGTTTAAGCAATAATACAATTTACTGATTTTCAATTAAATTGTTATTAAAAAAAAAAAACGATGATATGTGGATAACCGTGAAGTTTGAAAATTGACCGAAAGGTGGCGAGAGCCATTCTACACGGGAGGTTCCAAAGGTACGGTGTTGTATAGAGCTTGAAATTGATAGTAAACTTTACTAATAGTTAATTGAATTATCAAAAAAGATTAGAAGATGAGGTGTGAAATGTTGATTCCACATATGGTTAGCACCATTCTGCAATACAGTTTACAAAGGTATAACTACTGACACCATTTTAACTGAATTTCTATATTTTTATAGTTCTAGAAAGGCTTATTAATATTAAAATTTACTATAATAAAAATTTAAATATACAAAGTTGAGTAGCAGAAACGAGGTTTACCACACTGCCATATACTTTTAGGGTTAAAAATTAAAATACAGATAAAATCAATAAAATTATTTCTGATATATCAAAATTATTATCAAATCAAAATGTCGATCCTTTTTTAAAATGTGTGTAAAAATATGATACATGGGCCTTCAGTTCCGAGCTCTGATAATGCAGTCCATTATCCGCAAGAATATCTGTCCATCTGGATTACCACCTCATACATCAAAACTGAAAATTTAATGTCTAATTATGTTTTTACGTTATCAAGCACCTAATCGGAGCAATGGTACCAGGTTAAAAATTACTGCTATGCGTGCAAATATAATTGAAGAAATAATGCTCGATTGCATACTTCAATATATTATTTTTATGGATAAACAAATAAAACTTAAATTATCATTTAAAAGTATTATAAAATTCTGTACCTATAGAGCGGATGAAGTCAAGACTGGGGGAGGAGGGTGCTTGTGTATAATAAACATCAAATTATGTATCACCAACGCTTCTTAGAAATAGATATGTATCCTCGATTAACGATACCGGTTTTTTCCCAAGGACCGATGGAATCGATACATATCTACCTTAATATAACCATAACCCAATGGGAACGAATATTTTCTAATAAAATCTTCTTGGTATTATACTACCTGAGGAACATCTTGAAACGTATAATGTATGATGCTGATATTAGGACACTGACAGTCATTGGAGCGACTTAAGATATCATCCCACTTCCACAAAATCTGCTTATCACGAAACAATACAAATCGATTCGAAAATTATGAATAATACATAACATATTCAGCAAAAATCTTTGTAGGTACGATATTAACTTCAATGAATCAGACATCAGTACCGTTACGGTTCCCCAACCTTTGGGGATCATTATCTTCAGCCAGCGAAGTTTTTGCACCTTATTAGGCCAAGTGGAAAAAAAGTCTGTCTGGAGACTGATTATGTCACATTTGTTCAGGAAACCGGTCCGTGAATTGGAATCGAATCCTGATCTTATGCTTATTTGTATAATTTTATTGTATAGCAATTGATTGTAAGGATGGGTCAGCTATCTCCTCCGGGGATCGTGAGTAATATGATGATCTGTCTTAATTGTAGGTTCAGAGGTTGCTCGATCCATATCTGAGCAACTGATGAGATTATCCGCTCGTGAACTCATCTTTATTCTAATCACCTCATCATAAGGCAGAATATGCAACTGCCCAATGCAGCAGTACTATTAGATCGTCGGTAAAGAAAGACTCAGTTTTAAATATTTACGTTTGATTATGTATTATACTTACAAGGGAAGGACACACTCAGTCTTTTACGGGATCTTGTTGGCAATTTTTTTAGAGGTTTCTGGTCAACAAATATCAGACACGTATTTAATTTATTTTATATCTCGAGTTCAAAAACGATATCGTCATGATTCTTGCACAATTTATTTATTTTTTTAATTTTTGAGTGCAGATTGAAAAAAAATTTTGGTTTAGATTAATTTTATTTTTAAAAAAATGACTAGATCATCAAGCAAACTACCTCTGAATATTTTTTTACGCAAAAAATGACCTCAGATTCTAATTCAGCATGGTATTAAAAACGTCGAAAATAGTTTATTCAGTAAAAACAACAAATATCATTTTTTTTTACCCTCTTCAAGAGGAATGAAATTTTTACCGATTATTGGTATATTTTCTTTAAATCGCTATTACTTTCTTAAGCAATTTAACATGATAGGTATCGCTGGAAAGAGGAGAGTTTTCTTTTTATGTATATAAATGCGAAATTCAATGAAAAAAAAAAAAACCTATTTGAAAAATCGTAAAATCCGAAACACCTCTTGATTTTTAACTTGAGGGTGAAACCGGATAGGGAGATGAAATCAAAGACACAATGGACACAAGCGTATATTACTATATCTTTTGGGCAAAAATATGAAATTTATATGTTTTACCGTTTAATTTAAGCTTTTGTCAATTGGAAAAAAAAAAAGTTTACCATTTGGTCAGATAAATTTTGAAAGTTAAGAATTTTTATTTTCCTATATGGATGACATTTCGTACTTAAGGGAACTTTTTAATAGTGAATTTGAATTTGACTTCATTTTTGTGTTAATAAATCAAAAAAGGTAGTTTGCTTGAAGATCTTAGAATTTAATTAACCGTAACCAAAATCTATGAAGCGGCTGTATTGTTCTTTAAAGTTGCTCTCGAACAAAATTTTGGTGCAAGAATCATTTCAATATTATTTTTTCAACTCGATAGATTATTAATATAAAAAAAACCCACTATTGCTGCCCCACTTTATAGGGTTTCTACATACACAGCATACTAATCTGTCTAATTAAATATAGCAATATTCTATAAAACAATGATCCATGGTTTTCATATTTTGGGTATAATTCTAAGATATATATTTATTTTTTATTTTTTTTTTTCTTACTTTTTTTTCCTGCTTATTTCATTTTATTTTTCCCTTTTTATTTTATTTCCCTCACAATAAAATAACAACGACAAAATACACGTCTAATATATTTTGATCAGGAACCTAAAAAAAATTGTCAAGAAGACCCGTGAGGGACTGAGTGTGTCCTAATCTTGTTAGATGTAAGAAAAAATATTTGATTAGAGCGTATGACCTTTTCAAAAATACTTGAAATAAAAATATATTAAGAATTTTAATCAATTAAATAAAGTGTGACCTCCAAACAATGGACATTGACGGGTGTCCAAAATACGGGTACAATGGACCATTGCATTGTAGATGGGTGTCTGTTGCAGTGGAGAACTGAGATCGAAGCGCTTATAAAAATATATGCATCAAAACAAGTTTATTTATGTGAATTGTATGATAACAATTTCCTGCTAAATGATACAGTAATAATATAGTCATAATACTGCTGTAGAATGGACATTCACAGGCTCGTGGGTCGGCCCATTATAATAAAGAGAAGGGATAGTATAGCTTATTAAAGAAACGAAATATGAATGGATAAACTTAATGTATAAAATTCTTTGCTACATTTATGAACTAAATGTGTATATGCTGCGATGAGTTTTAAAGCAGTCAAACTATTCTTAATGAAAGATACTTAATTCTTTCCAAAGGTTAAATTTCTTAACATCCTTGAGAATAATGTCTATCATTCCAATGAAACATTACGAGGAAGAATAAAATAGAATAACTTCCTAACGTGACCACCAATGCAGCACGGCAGTACATATTTACAGAATGAATTTTAATTCTTATTTCTTTATATTTACCATGCATATAAAAATATACCGAAGAATTTAATTATCAAATAATCTTCTAAATTCTATTTCTTCAATAAAGGAGTAGGTATATAATGATAAATATATTACCTTATACACTTTATTTTAACTGAACTCCTTTTATATCAATTAATCTTCAAGTTTCGGGATATGTTATCCCATCATCAGACTGAAAACAAAGTTTATATTAAAATCCACTCTCATTTCACTTAATGTTTTCTACATTTTAGTTATAAATTAAAATAAAACCATTAAACGTAGATTTCTTAATATTAACCATTGTTCGCGCCAATCGGCACTCTTGTGAAAAGGAGTATATAGATTTTACATAGTCACGCCCTCTACCGAATTCCTTGATTAATCGGCCCTTTAGTTTTACCATAGCCACCCAGAGGGCAGTTGCCTTTGACTCTCGGAAACTAAAAGATGTGGCTTCTTATAGCATCCACTAATCCCAGCTTGACCAGACCTACTCACTCTATCGCTGTCTTCTGAACCAGTACGAGCGAATTACTTTTTGCCCAAGGTCCTATGGTTTTCCTGTCTCTCTATGCCCAAGGCTAAGATGAGCCTTCCAAAATTTTGTTTTCAAAGTGTTTTCTTATGATATTTAATAAAGACATAGTATCCCCTGCAAATAAGTGGTAATTTGAGAGGAACATTTCTTAACCGAGTATATCAGCCTACAGGAAACCATTCATCCGCCGGCGTTTCTCATGGAGGCCTCTGAGAAGTCGCGGAGGTACATCGGCGGCTGCACCAAGGTGAGTGATTTTCTCTTTAATATTTGGTTTGGTTATCTTCTGAATAAGGTATCCCCAAAATTGCGAACACTCGTTTTTATAACTTTACATACAATGCATTACCTAAAGGCTGCTGCGATTTCTGAGGAGTCGCATCAGAAAATATCACGATCAATGATCAAACAACCATTTTATTAATATTCGTCCAGAGGGATAAAATTCCAGAGATTTAAAAATTGTGCATAAGGAGGGGAGTACGTGGGGATAAGTGTGCGTTATGGAAGGATGTCGGTTAGAAGGTTCGCTGTTTTAAATAACTATTAAAGAAATAACGCTATAACATTAGTAAAAAAAAAGATTTGAAGGATGTTTAAAAATTTATTCAAGTCTGATTTCTTTGGTATTTTATCAAATGAGGGCAAAATTTATTCTGAATGAGCTCCATTATCATTAGCTTAATAAAATTATGCTTTTGAAATCAGTTTGTAAGAACCTTTCATGTAATATGCTAAGCCTCTGGACAAGACACAGTGGAAGGACAGCCCAGCAGTAGCCAGTACCCTCCCTATAAGCATACAACCACTTTTCTCCTGCCTTATTGGAGAGCGTTATCTACAGCGCTTGTCCTGTTATCGTACGTTCGGTCAGTGCTACCTCAAAGGCTTGCCTTGTCTCTGTAGATCATAATTTGAATAATTTAATATGAACATTTTATGCTCAGATTGCACTAAATGGTGGATAATCCGATATATCACTTAGAGTGGTTTAGAAATTGGAAAAAAAAAAGACGAACGGAATATTTAGAAATAAATGTTATCGTTTCAATCTTTAAGATTTAATGTTATTGCTAAAAACATTTGAAATACTTATTTTAATTAACTTAAATAATTTAAAAGCATCTTATTGACACTGGAATACAATTTTTGTACTGTGAAACATATCCTGTCACTGACTCTGATTGACGCAAATCTGTGTAATGCCGTCACATTTACATCAACCATGGGGTCCTTCATTTGTGGCCTAACTTTTAAGGAATTCAATGATTTGATAAAAAAAATAGAAATTGTGTTTCTTTTGGTTTACGTATCTATATTGCACCCAAGGATTTGTCTGTTCGAAAGCATGTAGCATCTCTCATATTAGCTCCCTGTTAAAAGAGTGGTAGCTAATCACAGATACTGTCAAACCAATTATTATGCAAAGGAAAAATGAAATCCAACAACAAAAAAAAAAATACAAAAACCGGAATTTATTGTGGGTATCCCTAAAGCTGGATAAGGCAAAACTAACGATGGTAAATATATTTTCAACAGTAAACTGGTATTAAATGATTTTGGCCGCCTAGATTCATAAAGTACCCCTATGTGCGTCGCGTTGCTATTACCTGAACTATACTTATTTATACTATATAAATATTTATTTATCCTATATTCATGGTGCAAGATTAAGAGCAAGGTGTATTAAAAAAAAATTAAATTTAAAATAGTATGATTTATTACAGCTTTGCAATAAATGAGGTATATCCCTCAAGAACTTATTTAAAATAATATTATGGAGCCTCATCGAATGGAGGACGTAATGAACGAAATAGGCAAATATAAGCCATTGATTAAAAATTTCGTGACATTGAAATTGCTGGTTGACATTTTTATATACATTTTTAATTATCCTTATTCTCGTTTCATATGACCCGGGTACAGTATATAGGGAGGTAAACACGTAAAAAAGATGTAACTTATTTGTTTACTGGGGCTTAACGTCACAAACCTATTCTACGAGGATAGGAAGGTCCGCCACGAAATAAATTGTAACCCGCCCAGGTGGGATTCAAACCCACGGCCTCCTGTACAAAGCGCAATGAGATTCTCGCCACAACTCGATCGTCCATCGAGTTCCCGTGTAACTTCACGACGAAAAAATTAAAAAATCAATCATGCGGCGTTGTTTACCTCTCAGTAAATATATATATATATATATTATATATTATATTTGAAGAGAAAAGATTTGACCCCGGTTGGGATTCGAACCGAACCAGGGAAATCTTCTCTCTTCCCTGGTCCATACCCCCGGGCACTCGCAATTGCGATGTACAATTCGGGGATGAATGCTCAATTTGAACATTACTTTAAACGGATCTATTGACGAGCTGTCATATATATATATATAAATTATGAAATAATTCTTGATTATTAAATATTTTTAAATATATTTTTTTTTCTTTTTTGAAGAGAAAAGATTTGACCCCGGTTGGGATTCGAACCCAAGTCTCCACCTATCTAGCGTGGTGTCTTATCCACTAGGCCACCGAGCTCGTATCCGAGCTTGAGATTTGACCGGGATCAAATCTTTTCTCTTCAAAAAATAAAAAATATATTTAAAAAATATTTAATAATCAAGAATTATTTCATAATTTAATATATATATGACAGCTCGTCAATAGATCCGTTTAAAGTAATGTTCAAATTGAGCATTCATCCCCGAATTGTACATCGCAATTGCGAGTGCCCGGGGGTATGGATCAGTGAAGAGAGAAGATTTTCCCTGGTTCGGATACGAGCTCGGTGGCCTAGTGGATAAGGCACCACGCTAGAGAGGTGGAGACTTGGGTTCGAATCCCAACCGGGGTCAAATCTTTTCTCTTCAAAAAATAAAAAATATATTTAAAAAATATTTAATAATCAAGAATTATTTCATAAATTTAATATATATATGACAGCTCGTCAATGGATCCGTTTAAAGTAATGTTCAAATTGAGCATTCATCCCCGAATTGTACATCGCAATTGCGAGTGCCCGGGGGTATGGATCAGTGAAGAGAGAAGATTTCCCTGGTTCGGATACGAGCTCGGTGCCTAGTGGATCAAGGAGAAATTTCATCAGCTCGCTAGTGGATAGGTGCTAGAGACTGGAGACTGGGTTCGAATCCCAACCGGGGTCAAATCTTTTCTCTTCAAAAAATAAAAAATATATTTAAAAAATATTTAATAATCAAGAATTATTTCATAATTTAATAGATATATGACAGCTCGTCAATAGATGCGTTTAAAGTAATGTTCAAATTGAGCATTCATCCCCGAATTGTACATCGCAATTGCGAGTGCCCGGGGGTATGGATCAGTGAAGAGAGAAGATTTCCCTGGTTCGGATACGAGCTCGGTGGCCTAGTGGATAAGGCACCACGCTAGAGAGGTGGAGACTTGGGTTCGAATCCCAACCGGGGTCAAATCTTTTCTCTTCAAAAAATAAAAATATATTTAAAAAATATTTAATAATCAAGAATTATTTCATAATTTATATATATATATATATATATATATATATATATATATATATATATATATATCGAACTACTAATATATTTAATTAGAATATAGGGATGTGCCGATTCCAAATGTCCATTCTCGGTTCAATCGATTCTTGAGATACGAATGGGTTTCGAGAATAGATAATCCAAAGTAGATTCTTAGGTACCGGTCGATACCGCTGGCGTTGGCAATATTTTTGTTATACCTAATTATGTTATTATTATACATTAACTGTTCCAAGCCTTCTTTCTACAAAATTAAGAACAAATTCCTTTCTACTGCCAGTTGAACTTCAGATTATTGAAAAATGTCAAACCAAATAAATAAATACAGCCAGATAATAGTTCAATTTAAAAAAAAAAAAAATTGTTATTCTTTTAGGATTTTTGTTATCACAGATTAAATAAAACTTTTTATCGCATTTTATTGCGTGTACATACTGGTTTTCGGACCCTAATACTAAAATAAAACTAATTAATACATTTTAAATTCCTTAATCAAATGAACCCTTTCAATGTTCATAATCGTAAATAAGGATTTGTGAATTAAATTATATTATTGTAAATTATCTAAATAGTAATAAGTAGCTTATATGTTAAAGGTAATAAATATTACTAGCGGTTTTCTATTTTATTTTTTGAACAAAGTATCGCTACCAAAAATCGATAATCGATTTCTTGGTTTTGGAACTGAGATCAAGAATCGATAATTTTGGTACCGATACATCACTGTTAGAAAACATTAAACATATTAAACTTAATTGAAATAGATAGGCATCTGACCTGTTTCTGTTAGTGACGGATCAAAAAAAAAAAAATATATATATATATCGTGTAATACATCTATTATTTAAAACAAATGGTAATTATATGAATAATAATTTGTTTTTTATTGTTCTTTTTTTTTTTATTGAATCCAAGTATAAGAAAATAAGCGTGGATTCCAAATGAATCATGGGTTTTTCCTATTTCGGAGAAAGTCTGAACGGATTAGAACTTTCTAGGTTGGTCGTTACAAGAATGGTGTGTCTCTCATCTCGGCAGTTTTCCAACTTCTAACAGTCGAGTGTCACTTCTTATCAACAGGAAGAAACTGTTCGAATCTCGAACTTGTGCTTGTCGCTTAGAAGTGATAACAGAAGCAAAACCAATGCAGTAAGCAATCAAGAAATTAATGATAAATATCAATATAATGTTAATATTTGAGTTAGAACATATAGTAAGTATATTACAGAACTGTTTTAATAGCTACTATCGCGAAAAAATAATTTTCAAATAAAATATCTTCCTAAAAACTGTTCCAATAAAACTAAATGTCTCTGACATCTGTAATTTAAAAAACATGAAACTCACCATGGAATGTCCTTTTAAACACGTAATTTGTATATGTGTTAGTCAGTTATCCTTTTTTCTCCTCATAGAAGCCCTATGAACAGGCAATTTATTTAAAACGTATGCCATTGCCTTGCGAGGCATAATACACTCTTGGTTAGGCTACAATTTTTTATAGTATAATTCATTGTATAGTTTTATAAGTACATAGCTATAAACATAGTAGTAAATAAAAAAAAATAAAGTAATAAGAAATAAACTAAAAAAAAAATTAATAAACTAAAATAAATAAATATGAGAAGGGATAAATACAGCAATAATAAGCTAATAAAAGAGGCGGCTCACATCGAACCATAGATGTATGCCTTCTCAAGCAACAACAAGACTCATAAATTATTATAATTGTATTTATTTTTATTTCAATTTATCAAAATTAATTGAATTTATGAATTTTTTGAATGTACGTAGTATAATTAAAAATTGTAGTCGGAGATTCCGGCCAAGTTCCTCCATCTAATATTATGTTGCGAATAAATAGAAATCGTTCCTTATCAAAAATTGGACAACTAAAAAGGAAGGTGAGGAAAGTCTTGTAGTGTCTGTAATATGATTTGTTTGATTGTGTCCAGTGTTCGCTCCATTTTCGTATTGACTCTTTTCTCATTTCGCGTTTAAAATATGTGAGTGGTATTGTTGCGAGGTTTGTAGTAAGTGCAGTGTCTGTAGCTGCTTGTTTAGCAATGTGGTCTGCTAGTTCATTTCCTAAAATACCTGAGTGAGCTTTTATCCAATTCAGTTTAATTGTAACGTTTCTTTCAGTAAGTTTGATGAGATTCCGTCTTATGCCCTCTGTAAAGCCGCGGTCACACTAGGCTGTTTAGCAGCCGCTTCTAACTAGCCGGTGGTAATACTGCTAGTGGGCAGACTAATCTGATCCAGAACCAGCGGCTGGTGAATGCCAGCGGACTAGTGTTTACTAGCCGCAATCAGAAGTTGAACATGTTTAACTTTTTAGCGCTGCCTACCCTCCGCTGGCAGTCAAGTGATCTCCTCGATAGCGCCAGCCAGCCAATGTGAACCTCTAGTAGCTCACAAGTGGTATATTATTATGTACTGTATAAACTGCTGTAAAACCTTGTAAATACCGCTCAAAACTTCTGGAACGAACACTGAAATTGAGCTATGAGGAACTCTAAACAGGTAGGCAAAAGGCTTAAAATTATCTCCAGTAGCTACCAGTAATTTCTAATTTGGTTTGACATGGAATCGCCTGACGGAATTTGGTTTATTTTCTTAATAAGCGATGTCACTTCCTTAAAAACTCTTGCAAATGCCCCTAGATCGTTTCTTCTTAATATCCATATCTTGTCTTCCGTTTCAACATCTGTTCAAACAACTCTCTAACTCCAACATTTAACACACGTCACAAAACGTCACGACTCACACAACAGATGACATGTTGCACGCACACACACAATGTTTTCAAGACATCAACAGCAACTGCACTAGCGGGTATTTACTTATAATGTGCACCCTTCAAATGCGCTTGCTGATGGAAATATTTTCCAGCGGCTGGTTAGTAGCGGCTGATAAACAGCCTTGTGTGACCGCGGCTTAAGTCTTTCGTGAATATTGGGATTTATTATTGCATGTAGAATGTTCATGTTATCAGTATGTATGTTTATATGTTGATGTATATCTGGTATTGTTGTAATTAAGTCGCTTTGAGTGTTAGTCAGTTAATGAAGTTCAACACATTCAAGCAAATGCCTATACAAATAAAGAAATGAAATATGATTATTTTTATTGTACAAATTTCATATTAAGAATAAAACAAAAATACAATGAGATGGTATTGTTGTCTGGCTGTATTGATATTTAGACAAAGACAGTATATATTGAGGATGTGCCGATTCCGAATGTCGATCCTGGGACTCCATCAATTCTTGAGATTCGATTTCTTCGCTGTTGATTGTCATATATTGTATGAAATCGTAAGAAAATAATGCAAAATAAAGCATAGGGAAAAAGTTAGGTAGTAAAATTAAGTATACAGTACATTATTAGGAAATAATGTTGATTGCTATTACTATTTTTTAAAAAATAATTACACCTAGATGTGCAAAATATAGTATGTTTTGGGAATCATTGAGACTTCTATAAGGATCCGGTGCTATGGGCTTGTGGTCAGAGACTCATCCTCCTAATTACAAAAAGGATCCTCCTTGCAGATAGCCTTGGGCTGGCTGATGAACCGGGAAACCCATTTAGGTCAAGACATGATGGAATACCCAATCCCATTTTCTTAATGTTCAGAAATCTTTGCTTGACGTAACGTTTGAATTAGCGGTACCTTAAAAAACAATTTAATACTAACACTTTTCTGCACCAAAATACTCCCTTCAACAAAAATGTTGTTTTATTATGTTTTGAAGTGTGTTAAACACGAATCCGAAGTCAGAAAATCTCAATCAGGCACCATTTTAAATTAAAACAATAATGTAGAGCTTAAGTATAAGGCTTTCTTGCATAAATGACATTGTTGAAGAATTGATTTTATCATATAATACCATGGACTGCAACATGTCCTCAAAAAATTCATTTTTTTTTTTTTCATTTAAATTTGAATTTATTCCGTCCCAACTTGAGAGCAGTTTTAGATGACACACGAAGAACGATTTCATCAAGAGATAGCCCAGATAGAAAATTATGCAATAAGAAGATGCTTGTCGACTACTGTTGGACGCTACCACGGGAGACACGTGATGTAAAGTACAAAAGGAAAAAAATATATACACATTAATCAAGTTAAGTATAAAATATTATTATTTTATATATCACTACTTTTCACTAAAAAAAAGTGTTAGATAAATATAAGAAAAAAGTGCTATTTCAGTTGTTTTTTTTTTAAACTACCTCCAATCTCTAAAAAATAGGATTTGGTAATTTTTTTTTTGTTTGCTATTGATTCGAATTCAGACACTTGTAAATATAAAAGATACAACAAATGTTCATGGGGGTGAAAAAAAAATAAAATTATGTTTATAGAATTCTATAATTTTATCAATATCTATATAAGAACAACTTTTATCTATAAAAGAAGCTATTTTTCGTTTGTAATCACTAATCACAAAAACTACTGAACTAACCTGCACCAAGTTTGAAACACATCACCTTAGTAGTTCCAGGAAGGTTTAGCAATAATAAAATCTACTTATTTTCAATTCATTTGTTGTTAAAAACCGATAATATGTGGATAAAAAAAGAAGTTTGAAAAATGACCGATAGGTGACGAGCATCATTCTACACGAGAGGCTACAAAGTTATTGTATTATATTGAACATTAGAAAATTTACTTATATTCAACTAAATTATTAAGATTTAAATCTGTAGCTCGAATCCCACCTGGGTGTGTTAAAATTTATTTCATGGCGAACCGACGGATAAATCTTGACCTTCCTATCGTTATAGTATAGAACTTCAATGAAAGTCTAGGGCCAATAAAAAAAAAAAAAAAGTTTGAAAATAGACCGAAATGTTGTTAGCACCATTACTCAATACAGTTTACAACGGTAAAACTACAGAACCCATCTTTACCAAATTTTAACTACACCATCTTCAAAGTTCTAGGAAGGTTTAGCAAAATAAAATTTACAATAATAAAATTTTTAATGTACAATGTTGAGTACCAGAAACGAGGTTTGCCAAACTGACATATACTTTTATAGTCAGCAATTTGAACCCAACTATATGAAATTAATAAAATCATTTCTGCCGAATAAAAATGAATACCAAATCGAAATGTCGATTCTTTGCTACTTGATATTGTGTATACAAATGTGATTTATGTGCCATTAGTAGTAAACAC
The DNA here is from genome assembly GCA_003667255.2 of Euschistus heros. Taxonomy (NCBI): domain Eukaryota; kingdom Metazoa; phylum Arthropoda; class Insecta; order Hemiptera; family Pentatomidae; genus Euschistus; species Euschistus heros. The sequence continues at coordinate 741,684 of RCWM02000376.1, read as the reverse complement.
TGATAATGCCGTCCATATTTTTCTTAATAGTCTCTGTCCTTCTGGATTTTCAACTCATACATTAGAATTAAACATTAGATGTCCAGTTTATGTAATGTTCAAACAATTAAGCAGTACAATTTTTACCACGTTGAAAACATGCTTTAATGCGTTAAAGTATTATTGAGGATATAATGTTCGATTGCATACTCCAATACAAGATTTTATCGATAAACAAATAAAACATCAATTATTAGATGCGATTGTTTATGCTCTTTACTTATGAGAGCGGGCGAAGCATCGACAGGAATGCTAAGGCGTATCAAAAAAAAAAAAAAAAAAGACCGTTTTATTAAACTCTAGATTTCAAAAGTCTCTAAATATCTTAACGCTATTTATTATTTACCAATACTTAATAATCCCTTTAGAGCATTCTCTAAGCTGGTTTAATAACACTGGACTTCTTCAAAAAAAAGCCCCAGTTCAGTTATTTGTTTCAAAGAAGAAACATGACAGTGTCCTACGAATTTCTCGTAATTTTAAAATATTACTGGAAAAAAAATTTCACAGCCACTGAAGCAACTCGTGAAATTATTAAATATGAAGTGGAAGGTGTCCTTGAAGAGCGCACTGCGCGGCGTTGCTTTGAAAAAATTAAAAGTGGAGATACGACGTTGGAAAGAAAGAAGGGCTACGGGCGGCCATTAATGGATATTGATGAGGTTCTGAAGGAAGCTGTTGAGTCAAATCCGTCCACAAGAACTTGCCAGGGAGTGTGGTGTTTTGAAAGATAATGTTAGTTGCCATCCTCTCTCTATGTGGAAGGTGAAAAAGATCAGTAGACTGGTCCCTCACGAACTTACTCCTGAACAATCAGCAGTCGAACCACAGAAAAGTTTACAGACCTTCATGGTCTTGAACTCCTGCCTCATTCACCATATAGTCCAGACCTCGTACCTTCAGATTACTACTTGTTTCGATCCATGGCCCATTTCCTTCAAGGAAAATAAATTGATAATTTTGCGGAAGTTGAAAATGCTGTCCAAGAGTTCGTTGTCAGCCATCCCAAGGAATGGTATCAGCGTAGCATAGAGCAATTGGCTATTTATACACCCTATTAGTATCTAATAATTCATAAATATTAAATTTTAACTATTTTCTACGTGGTACATGAATTCCACTCCTGTGAAAATGTCCTGTAACAGTTGACTTTTCCTTAAAGGAAATGTAATAACAATAATATACTGCTTATAGTGATATTTGAAATACTACAATGTGGAGCACACAGTTTCGTAATACAGAGGTCGAAACTAATTTCGAGATAGTTGCTAGGAATGGTTTCGTGACGAGGAAATAGAACATGCTAAAGGACAGTTATTACAGCCTTACCTTCGATTCCCCCACCAAAGACCTTGATGACCAATCAGCCGCCAATATTTAGCCAGTAAATTCCCTTTAATTTATTTATTTTTCCGCAAAACTGGGCTCTTAATATCTACCGTTTACGTTACTTATTGGAGATAATGACTCATTTTAGCGGCAATTTAACAATTAAACTGATACAGACATCAATCTTAAGTAGCAAGCTGTGATAAATGACAGACGAAACCATTTGACAGTCGTGTTCCGCGAGTAGCTGTAGGCTTGTAGACACGACATCCATGTACATTCTTATTAATCAAATGAAACAAGGCAATTATTTTCGACTGCGTTGTTGGCATTATTTTGACTATCGCAATCAATTCTTTCTGGTCGTCTACACTAAACTCGATTCAATGCAATTTAAAAATTGAAAAATAAACAATTTCTATCTTAAAATATGCATTCCATTAAAATAGTAACAATTTATTTATACAATTAACTTTCTTTACGACCTTCTGTGTGTTAAAGAGTAAAACAACACTGATTAGGACCAGACATAACTAGAGCCTAAATTCACTGGAAACGACCAAAAACCAAGGAAGCCAAACACATATCGTGATGGTGATTATTTTTGCTGGTAGTACACGGGAACTATTTGGAGATATAAAAAAAACAAAAAAAAAACGTGTAAACGATTTATGTTAGTTACTTTATTACAATTCAGTGATGTATACGTAAAACATTTAAAATTATCCAGAACCCTCAGAGCTAATACACTGTGTGAGACTAGGAACACCTCCATTGGCCCCAGAAGACAGACAGCAACTATTTTTAACTGTCAGTTGAAAATATCAAACATCTAATAGCGGTTAATGCCAGCAGGTTAATACATATTAATTTATAAACGTATTAAAATAATTATATTTATATTATAATTATACTTTTAATTATAAAACTATTATTATATGTCATATTAAGATCTTTTGAGTAACTTTCCATATTGTCTTACACCATTTCAAGTATGTGTTAATCATTAACTTAAACCTTAATCACTAACTCCCTTACTAAATAATTGTAATTTTTAATTACTTTTTTGAACATTAACTAGTTTTATATAAACACACATTATTGTTATAATTTAATTTATAGGCTTTCTTCGGTTAATTATTTGCAAAAACAATGTGATAAGTATTAGAATTGAAAACAATAATTAAAAAAAAAATGATTAAGAAATATATATATATATATATATTATATATATATATATATATATATATGATATAAAATAATAACATATATAGTAAATTGTACCATTTTAATTTACGTTTGAACTCCCCTTCGTCCACTTTATTCCAACCGAAAATTTTTAAGTCACAATCCTATTTAGGTTTTAGGTATGATTACTTACAGATAAAGATGTTGAATTATATCATATTATATTTACCATAGACATACATGATTTATAGGATGTATGTCTATGTTAATATGGTATGATGATAACATTATATTATATATTATAATGAAAAAAGATATCTATCGTTAATTCAGTTATTTTTATCAATAAAAAAAAATTTATTCATATCGTTTTTCAGAAGTAGTCAAGTTCAACATTCTAACTGTTGAAGGAAGAAAACATTTTAAAATTGAATATTTGGGGAACAAGTTTATATCCTATTGCTGCATCTTCTTACCATTATTTATTTTATTTTATTTTTTAAACAGTGAAGTATTTGTATAAAATATAATAGTCCATTTTACAAAAAAACTTCCCTAATTTTTCTGGATCGTGTTTGCTACTTATCCTTCGACAACACAGATTAAAAATAGAAAGCTCAATATTCAGGCCAATGATCTCAAAACAACTTGACTACTTTGTTGTGGGACCCTCTTATCTGATATTGCGACCAGGCTGGGCTTGAAAGTGCATTCTTCCGAAATATACATTTTGAGGAAGTTGTATTTTGGGATCGCTTCCATACAAGATTAGAAAATTACTCCAAAAATAACATAGTATAAGCAAAGTCATGGCTGTTTCTGTATTCAATAATTTGTTCCTCTTGAAAAGGGAAACTAAAAATTACGATTGAATAAATGAGGAAAAAAATATCTAGGTACGTGGTGTAATCTAATATTTTATTAAATTGACTATTTATTATTATCGTTATCCATAAATTTTGCAGTTGAGAACCAAGCTACCGGTCCCCAGTTCGAGTCCGAAAGAAGGCAACCATTTGTTTTCTCTTATTTCAGCCGAGGCACACCCAGTCTCTACATATTGGGTACCTTAATTGGAGAAAAACCTAGCGGTTGAGCATTATTTCGGCCAAATCTTCTCTTTTCACAACCATTGGCCCAGTAACAGTACAATCATACCACCATACCAAGTTATGTAAATTAGTCTTTTGTAATTAACTGGGAGCTATGATCGTTTGTTTAGTACATGTTGATGGAGTCTGTAACGACGATCAGTTTCTTGTCGTTTTAGTCTTGTATGTGGATTCCAAGTAAGACGTTTGTCCAAGTTGAGTCCTAGGTAGCGGATCTGTTCAACAAGGATTAATGGAATATTCCTCAAATGTGAAACTTTTTTTTTCACTCTGAATTGTAACATTTTTAAACTCTCTAACTTTGTTGGTGTTGATCGGATCAAAAATTTGATGACAGTTTTCTGATCAGAAATTTAATGGAAAATATTTTTGTTATATATCGTTGTCATTAGAACCTACCGTTTAGGAGCTATATTGGTTTGAATAAAAAAAGTTACTTTTGAAACCGCTATTTTCTCTCAACTTTGTTCATATCGAATAATCATTGATTGTTAATTTGATATAATTATTAATTTATATAATTAATTTTAATTCTAAAAAGTAAATTGGGAAAAACACTAGATTATAGATAAGCATATCGACGGAGAATTTTTTTTATTTAAGTATTTAATGGCTTAGAAGAATATAGGTTTGATAACTTCCATGAAGTCACATATTGGTTCCGTGTAAGTCACATTTAAGATTATGTAGCGATGTGCGCCATAGCCGAGCTACAGGCGGCATACGTTTGGTATCTGATCATCTGATAGTTGTGAATTAAAACTAACTGTCATGCAAAATCCTCTCACAAAGACAAAGGGACGACATCGTACTCAGGTTGTTTATGCCAAAACAAAAAACTGCATCTCATAATGGCTCTGCATTCATGTGGATTCATAATTTCAAGGATCCCTTGATGACTGATAAGGCGCCTATTAATGGGAACGACCTAGCTGCAGACAGTATATAATAAACTATGAGGGAACAAACTGACAGTTGTATGAACATAGCAGATTATTATATTCGAGGGTGTGAAGATAAGGTAATGCATCACCTGGAATTTATTCTTTGTGCATAGAGATTTATTGCTAATGAAACTTGATACTGTCGCAGTTCTAAAGCTTGGATTTCTTATAAGACTGACAGAGATCAAGGAAGTGTTGAAGTGGTCAGGGTTGTTGCATAAAATTTACAGTAAAATTGATTGGCTTGAATAAAATTTCGTTTTGAAAGAACAAACTATGAAGATCTTTATACGGCTAATTTATTCTTTTCCATACTTCTATTTCTAGTTATAATCTCTTGAAAATTAAAACTCAATGAAAGACGAAGAAAAAACATATTTTTGCTTATTTACAACATTTATATTTAGGCTGAGGATTTCAAAAATGTCTCCACCATGAGAGGGTATAATCAGAACACCCTAGTAGTGTTATCTTCTCGCTGTACCATCGATTTGTGAAGGTAGGACGAGAGTCCAAAAACCACGAATATTCCTAATAAGAGAGGATGAGTTGGCTTATACTAGAATTCAAGTTTCGAATTTTACATTAGATCTGGAGGATTGTAGGGCTAAGTGGGTGAAGTTTTGTATAAATTTTAAAATCAATTCTGGCTTGTAGCCGAGGAAATAGTACATACTATTGATGTTACATTTTGTTCAAACGCAGTAAGAGGCCTTATTTATTTAAAATTACTATTGTATAAGTGAAGATTTGAACACAAGTGCAACACAACAAAATTGCTGAACTGAAGGACATGCAAAAAATAAGTTATGAAGGTTCGAAAATGCAGATTTTTTAAAAAACTATAATATGTAAAAACATGATTCAGCGCCTTTGGATATTATGGGTGTAATTATGAAAGGTAAAAAAACAAAAACAGAATATTATTTTTCAAACAATGATGTTTGACTATGTCCATTTGGATTATAGCTTATGGTCCAATTATAGCTACGAACTATCATTAATTATATTCATTTTTTTCTTTCATTATATTGATATGATATACCACTACGATAATATACAACCTGTTTTATACAAATCATCAGTTGCCCCTTGCACATTACAAAACACGATCCCTCTCCTCAGACCAGTATACTCCTTCCCAGAAGGGTCCACCATTTGACCATTTCCTTTATTTCCCGTACAACTTCCTTATGGAAGTCACTAAACCATAACTTTAGTGATGCTCCATCTCTGCCCATATTAAAAATCTTACAATTATTATTGCTTGAAATTAAATATTGATTCCTAACGGCCAAACAGATACGTAGTCAGAACCACAGCACCAGTCGTGGTCATGACCAGAACGGATTAGAGAAGTTCTGCTGTAAAAAAAAAAAAAAAAAGGTCGAGAACAAGGGTCATGAAATAGGAGGGGAAAAAAAAAAAAAAAAAAAAAAAAAAAAAAGGTCGAGAACAAGGGTCATGAAATAGGAGGGGAAAAAATGTATATATATATATATATATTATATAACTATTTTCCACTGTAACGAATATAGCATGTAATAATATTAAGACAACGAAAACGCTTAAAAGTTCAAAATTACTTCAGATTGACTTCTAAATTCTCAAAAATTTCATCTACCATTTAAATGAGGTGAAATTCATATTTCACCAGATATCCTCAAAGACAATTGGAAAAGAATGCTGTTGGCTTAAATATGTGACATTAGAATTCCATTAAAATGAGTAAGATAGTTTAACGAAAAATCATTTAGAAACTGTTAAATAAATTACTAGTCAATAAAACTAAAATTAATTAATTACTGAAATAGTATAAAAGTCAGACAAAAATAGACCCGCTATGTACATAAAGACCAGTTGTTTTGCAAGAGTCGCAGTAAACTTATTAATTTTGTTGTTACAAATAGCCGTTTGTTTATTTAATAATGACAAACTTTTTTTTTTTTTTCCTATTTCAATAATAACACTATTCTATTAGCTTGCAACATAAATAGATTTTATTTGAATACCTATTTTATGCTGTCAGTGGCTGGTATATTACAGTAAAAAAATAGTTTTATCAATATAAAAAAATAAAATTAAAATCATTAAAGTAATTAGAATAAGAATCATATGACAGATTAGTCTTATTCGAAGACTAGTTCTGAGTGCTAAACATTTCGAATGCTAAACATTCAATCATAAACAAGAGCACCTTGCTACATAAAAATACATTTTTTTTTTAAATATAAGGAAGGAATAGACTCTTTTCAAAAAAAGCGTATATGAACTGAAACCTTTGTAAAAACTATACGATCAACAAAATAAAGATTAAAAGAACACCTAAGAGCATAGTAATAATACACATTCCAGTAAATACACGTTCCAACTACACAGCTATTAAAATTAAAATAACCATAAATTCAAACAAATACATCACGTAGAAAATGGTCTAAAATTAAATACCTATTTATCAATCATATGAAATAATAAAATCTTTCACAACCAATTTTTAACATGCAACATATTTTACCGGTGAACTAGTTGGTCAAAAGTGATACGTTTTTGGGGAATGCGAGGGCGTTACGAGTAGTTTGATAGTTTGATATTAGAGAGTAAAGACAGTTAAGAGCTCAAATCTCGTTATAATAAAAACAGTAGTTCACTAATGAGTGAGCTCGTTTTGACTGTTTCTCCTAATATGAAATAAACTATTTTAACCTGGATTTGACATATCTTGCTGGATCCATCTCGGCTGTTGTGTATAAAAAATTACTCTCCTTTAGAGAGTATAAGCAAAAGTGAAAAAAAAAGAATATATGAGGGCATAGACGTTCAGTAGGATCAAGCTATTCAATTTGAAAATTTATCTCCTACACGAAACTAAATCACTGGTAAGTGAAAAACAAAACAAAAAAAAAGACATATTGTCGGTGAGACTGCCAATCCCGCTATGTGCAGTTTAGCATCAGCACATTGAATACGAAATGTCCTTTGATGCCCATGTTAAATTATTTTCTGAATAGTCTTAGATTTTTTTTCTAGTAGCAACTGGAAAAACTAATCATAGAAAAAAAACTTAACAACCCATCTCTACCTGACCCTTTTGTCTATTTAAATTTAGTCTGCTCTAGGCCCTGATATCATTCAGAAGATCTTTTCATGTTGCCTCCTTAGCTGAGTATCAACAGGTTTGATTTCTTGTCTTACATTTTTTAAATTCAATTTATATTATCTATGTAGTCAAGTTCTGATGTTTCGAATTTGTTTGTATGCTATTAGAATTGATGATGAATGTTTAACATTGGAAACTAGTATTCAAATAGAAACAATCCCAATCGGAATAGTAAATAATTCATCAAAACTAATTGCACTGATCCTTCCATACCATCATACGTACTTCAAGTCATTAAAATAAGTACTCCAGAATAATTAGGAGCTTTGATCTAATCGTAATCATAACATTCTAATGATTAAATGAAGCTCCGTCGCTTTTAGAACTTATCGCGGTCACAATTACCTATTAAAAGATCACTTTGCTTAAATGCTTCGACAATGCTATAGCCATTTTACTGCCTCGCTAAATATTTAAAGCTGGAGTTGGGTTAAGTGACAGAGTCCAAAGCGAACCCCACGGCGAGCTCATTAAGAAAGCATGCGCCGTCTTTTGCGGTTTTCTTTGTGAGTGTTCCTGGTTCTTTTACAATATGGACCTCCTTGATATATGGTAGAGGTTAAAACCGACGTCTATGGCTGTTAGAGACGGTTTGAGATAATAAATGTGTATGCTTTTTTTTAAAACTAAGAATTATGATATCACTACTTTCATTATTACCCCAAATACGAAATAAGCGATTGGATCTTGACGGGATGAAAATTACAATTTATTCGATAAGGCTAAAGAGAAAAGTAAATAAACACCATCTTGAACTATATTTTTTGGTCGAGTCTCGAACAAATTGATCTTCAGACAGAACAGCATTCTTTTGTTATCACTGTATATCGAATATGAGCGGTAAGCGGATCATTCTTGTCTGTTCTAAACAATTAAATAAACAAGTAAAATGTTATTTTATAAAAGTACTTTGCCTTGTACTACTTTTTTATGAACAATTCTCATCTTAAAGATCGTGTATGGAAATTGGTGGAGGTCTGTACTACCGTCAATGATGGGAATGTTTCAATAAGTTTCGGAACGCAAATACTTTTTATTGATATTGACTTTTTATTTATTTTCAATTGACTACATTATATACATCAAGGAAATTTAAGGGAATTCATTAATGTCAAGTCAATAACATGTAAAGAATAACTCACTAGTACCACTTCAGTAAAATATTTACATTTGAAGGTCTCTTGGCCATCTTCTTTTCAGATGCCTCGGAGGATTATCGGAAATTGAGTGGGGGCAAGTTGGGAGACTAGTGGATTCGAATGGGTATGATTTTTACTATGTTTACTATGAAAGGATAGATGTCTGGTTTGGGCCTAATCTGCAACATATGGGTCATTAAGATCGTTATGGATAAGTTTGTTTTTGGCATAATAAGAATCACTGAGGATTTTACGAAGGATTTTGGATTGTATGGATAAGATACAAGAAGAATTGGTAGGTTTAGTGGAGCCCCAAAGCTCAGCTCCTTATGTCCAAATGGATCTAAATACTGTCATGTAAATGATTCTTTTGTAATTTATTGGAAGCTTTAAACGCTTGTTTTGTAAATGTTGCAGGGATCAAAAGCAACACCCAGTTTCTTGCATTTTAATATATATATATATATATATATAATATATATATATATATAAATATATATAATATATATATAATATATATATTGGCAAATAAATAAATAAATAAATATACATATTATATATATATATATATATATATATATATATATATATATATATATATATATATATATATATATATATGACAATTGTTATTTATTCCTACAAGTCAATTTCGCGCAGATAAATAAACATATAAATATCACTCTTAGAAATGAGATATATAAATCAATTATTAATGTTTAATATATCCTTAATAGGTGGAGGGAAATAATGTAAGGTGTTTGCTTACTCATTCTGGCTGCACATGAATTACTTTGCGTTGGGGCAAGCTTCTGAGTCTGAAAGCACCCGTAATAGAAGATCGTGGTTCGATTCAATCATTTGATACTTAGATTGTGGAAATAAGCCAAAATGATCGCAGCCTTCCTATAAGTTAGTAACCTGTAGGATAACCCATTCTTCTTGTACAAGTTGGAATATATAATGACGCTAAGCTAACATTTAGATCCTCTACTTTTTTTTTCCCCTATTATTCTGTCTCTTATTAGAATATATTGAATACATTTATTCTTGATCAATTTATTTTGATGTTATTATTAGTTGTTACATGCATCTACACCATTGCTCACACTTATGGTACTTTAACTGCACATGTCTATTTAAATCTTGTGATAATAAAAAATTATAGCCAACAATTCTCTCGTTTGAATAGATTTGCACTAATTTTGTCCAAACTGGATGCTTTCGTAAAACTATTTCACGGATCAGTGTCATAACTGCATATTTAGAAAGAAAAACACAAAAACTAGTTACAAAATACATTGACGCTGACAATTTATTTACAATAAATTGGTTAACAACCACTCTTATAAACCTTGAGCCAAATTTCCGCCAATCGATTCCGGATATCGCCACTACTAATTTATCTCTAGTATACAACAATTAAAAGAAAATTATATATAATCATACAAGTGTTGACAAGATAATAACTAAATTATTTATCCATTTTTAATGACTTCATTTCGTTCAGTTCATTTAAATTGTTGGTCACAGTATGGCAAAATATTAGAATTAAGAAAATTAATTCTCAATGATGTTTAAATTACAAAAATTAAATGTTCTCTTTCATAATTTTTCTAACGTATATCACAGACATTAATACTGTAAATATTGATAAAATATAATAATATATTATATTATGCATAATTATAAAAATGGTTTAAGGAGGTGACGATAATTTAAGTTTTTAAAGAGGTGATTAGAAACTGAAATTGTAGAGGGGAAAAAAAAAATATATATATATATATATATATATGATATAATCATATATATATATTGACATATATGTAATTTTATAATATTGTTATATTTTATTTTTATAATTTTTTTTATTTCTGAACATTAATCATAATAAACAATATTGGCAAGGCAAATGTAGATTTTTATAAGTGGCAATAAATATATATATATATATATATATATATCGTATATATATATATATATATATATATATAATATAATATATATTATATAATTTTGTTTGGTTTGTAATGTAGAATGATGGACAATAACTTCCCTTTAAGTATTTTTGCAAGTTTTCAAAAACCCTCAAATTGTCGTGAGGCCTAATATAATTATTAAAATTGAAGATAAATTACTTTTAAAATTCTCAAATTTTATTATTATTTCTTCAATTCATTGACTTCATTCACTTGAATTCACTTAATGATGATAGTTTTGTAGTTCGCGGCAATAAAAATCTTTATCGGAAGATATTTTGAAAGAAATATTTTCTTATTTAGATGCCTGATGCTTCTAATACTTCAACTAATTACAACTACTTCTCTAAATATCTTATAAGATATTTAGTTCCAGTACCTCTGCCTTGTTAAGATCGCAATACAAGGAAAAAGTTGGTCGTTGGAACGGTAAATAGATGGAATTACAAGTATTTTCGGAATTAAGACTTTCCTTTCCTCCAGTACTGTTTTTTTTTCTTAGCCCCTTTTTCTTCTCCAGTAAATATTAAAATAATTATACAGCTGTGGAATATCGTTACAAGTAATTGAAATCACTGAGAGGTCAAGTATCGATATTATAGCATCAACATTTAACCTTCTTCATTTAAGGCTAATTTCTAGAATTCTTTATATTTCTTATGATTCAGACATTCTTAAAGATAAAAACACCGACGCATACATGATCGATCAAAGAAATTAGGACGTACTAATGATATTAAGGATCTGAGATGATCGTCTTCTCTGGTATTTTTATTAAATTCTGGAATATGTATTTCAGCGTTCTACATTAGGGTGGAAAAAAATACTCAATGTCGAATCAACCAACGACCTGCCACTATTTGTGATGGATTTTTATAACATTCAGTGTACTAATATAACCCAGTTAGGAATATTAATAATCTTTAGTTTTAAATTTATCCATAATTAATTGATGGTTAAAAAGCCTAAAGTTTATCTTCGCTATTGTAGTAAAATTTACCTGATACAGTAAATGTTTTATGAAGTTAAATTTAGTTTCGTTCTCTTCAGCTTTCCTATTTTTATCTTAGGAAATAACATTTGTAATACAATTATTTTGTTATTCAAACGTATTTTTTTTAAATACCTAAAAAATGCTCACCTTCGATATTTTTTTGGTTGTAAATATTTTGTGTTGTATGCTTTTAGATTCAATTCTATTAATTGAATGCCATGTTTTATCGTAGGATAACAATGGGATCCGATTAAAAATATATAATTATATCGTAGAACTCAATGTTCCTGGTTAGTATTATAGTAAAGTCTTTACGGGAAAAAAAAGTGAATTCAGAAAATAAAAAGATGTTTTTTTCTCATACATTTTCTATTTTTTTTGGGGTGTTTTAACTAAATTGTATCCAGATTTAAAACAAAAAAAAAAAAAAACATTTTATATATTTTAAAAACACAAACTACAATTGAAGTACTTAATTTTATTTTATTTTTTGTCAAACTATTTATAAACTGGTGCACTGGAATTTAATGCCCAGTAACTTATCAAGGGAATGGAAACATCTCATAAACCTTATATGATATACCTTATAAAGGAATACCTACTAAAAATTTAGGATATTTCATATTCTCGGTCGGCACTTTCGATACTAAATTTACACCAATTAAAGTGGTCATTGTCTAGAATTAATATTATATTGGTTGATAATAATTATAACCTATATATTACAAAATTATCTGTAATGATATATAACTTCTAATGATGTAAGATATCATAGGGAATGATCCATGAGGTAGCCAGAGAGGAATTCCTTCGTAATCTTTTTCTACATATTTCGGCTAGAATAAGATTGTTGATGAATGAATTATGAATTTCAGATAACGAATCCGAGATATTGATTTTAAATACGTTTTAATTGATAAATTTTTCCACTTAAGAAATTTACATCATGAAGAACATTGCAAGAATTTGATTAATACAGTGTATTTATCTGTTAAATTACACATTTTAAGCTTCGGGGCTGAAATAAACCTTTCCAATTCTTTTCGTATCCAATCCTTGCAATCCAAAAAATGCAAATAAACTTATCTATAAAGATCTAAATGTTTCAAATGTTGCTGATTTGGCCCATACCAAATGCCTATTCATTCATAGTAATCTTCATTACCATTCAAATTCACTAGCCTCTTAACTTGCCATTCTATCCCTGACAACCATCCGAGGCGTCTATAAAGATGGCTTAGAAACCTTCTCATATAAAACATTTATTGAAGTGATACCTGTAGGCAGATTCTTCGCCAGCAATTTTTATGTTATCGCATTTACTGGATTATACATTTTATATTTGGAAAAAAAAAAAAATGAAAATTTCTATTCTGTAATATAAGTAGTGAGTCAACTCCAGGATCAAGGACCACCCAGCATACCCAACATATGCAAAGAGAGTAGCCCCTTTCAATACGTTGGAGGAAAATCTGGCGGTCATTCAATACATTCGTTTATTTTTTTATCGATTATTATCCGTCTGACAATAATCTTTCTGATCGTTTCATTTTTCTCTAAAAGGCTTTCATACTCTCTCTCTGAACCTCCTTTTCTACCTCCCCCTCCCCCCTCCGTTCAGCTGTTTTTGTAATATCGTTTCATTATTATCTATTAAAATAGAATTTAAGTAAATATTTTAATATTTAAGATTTGCTAACTATTAGGTAATAGTTCTTATTTAGGAAATTAAAATATTTCAATATTTGATCAATGAAGACAACATTTATTATATATATATTTAATTCTTTTGCTTGTTTATATATATATATATTTAATTGCTTTTGATTTGTTTCTTGGCGCAGAGCCAGTCCGCTCCATATCGTTATTTTGATTCTATAGCATTGCAGATGTAATTAGCCTTGTACAGTAGGTATTCCAACTGCAATAAATCACATTTGTATTATTTATATACGTTTTCAGGACAACTAACGTGAAAATAAACTAAAACATATATCTGCTGCCGACACAGTTGACCTTACATGGCGAAAGATCAAAAGGAGTTGGATGAAAGATCTTGCCTAATGATATCAATCAAATAAAGGTCAGAAGGATATCCCCTTACGCACACTTGTGTATCTTTTACCACATCTCATTAATTAATTGTAATTTCTTTTATGCACCTTAGGGTATGGTGATGAATATGGAAGAGAAATACAGAATAATAGAAATGAATCTTTATAAAAACCATTAATGTGATAATTATCATTCATAAATGTTACGCATAGAAAATTTAAGACGGTTTACTGACATCTCAAATAAAACCTGAGAGCATCTATTTTTCTATACCATCTAACAATTTCTACTTTGTAAATTTGAAAAAACTATCAAAGTAGAAATTAAACATCATATCAGGAACATCATATAAGAATAGTAGGAGAAACATACAGTCAGTTCGTCATGAAATCATGAATTTCCAGCCTATTTAAATGTCAAATATATGATATATTAAACGTCACCAGAGAACCTTCCGTAATATCCGACACCAATATCGATCAGAATTTTTTTAGGCGAATTTATATGAAAAAAAAAGTTTACACATTTTTCCGTTTCGACTGACAATGACATCTATGTGACATTTTAACTAAATAATTTCAATAGTAAAGTAGCAAAATATAAACATATAGTATTAAAAAAATAGGTTATCTGGTCTAACAATATATATATACATATTTTTTTTTTTTTTAACGAACTAATAGATTTTTTTAAATACAATCTAAAATTTTATTTCAAAGAAACAAGGAAGGTTCATTTTAAGAAATTTAAATTTATAATCAGAAACAAAAATAAATTGCCGCTTTTTCGAGGTTCAAAATTTTGAACCAAAATTTGAATTTCATTTCTAACACTCTATCACGTCGTATGTTTATTTCATTTCAAAGTTTCTGGGCGGTTTGAAGTATACTTTTTTTTTTTTTCATTCATATAAATAACCATTTTGTATCTTAAAAGATTTGTTAAAATAAAGATGGGAAATAAACTTGTGTATTTGTATTTTCTGATAATCCCTAATCATACTTTGTGTAAAAAATGTACCACGTTAGTTAACTCAATGATGTAAACATTTCAATTTTCCTTCCATGTTTTTTGTAATGTTTATATTTTCTGCTTGGTTTGCATTTCATTTTAAATGTTTTGGTGAAAAAATTTTATGTGGCGATAATTTTTCAAACTCGATATAAAACAACAAAATTTTTTTTAATAGCTCTTAGGGGGTTTCGGATGAATCAAAACAATATTTAAACAAAATTATTTAGGGTCATCGAAACAATTTATCAAATTTGGCGACGAACAGTCCGGAAGGTTTCCTAATACGTTTCAATAGTAGTTTTCAAATTGACTTATATTTTTGTTTGGGGCTCGATACTGTAAATGTATGGAATCCCATCTGCGTGGTTAAAATTTATTTCGTGGCGGATCCACTTACCCACACTTGACCTTTTCATCCTGGTGAGAATAGGTTGGTAACCTATAAGATAGCCCATCCTTCCTGTCCTAGTTGGAGAATACAAAGACTTTAACCTCTGAATAAAAATTGTTACCACAGCAATTCCAACATTTCGAATTTTCAAAAATTATCATACATTTCGATATCGACGGATTATATAACTTTGAAAAATATTTTTAAGTTCGACCCTATTTGGAATATAATTGAAAGTTTTGTTGACATTATAACTATAATATTAATTTTGGCAATCGGTTTCAAAGTTATTAATTCAAAAACTGGCAAGCATTGGACTATGTCACGAAACCTACCCGACGTCTACGGAAGTTTGCTTATAATGAAAGTTAACGAATTTATTACAGAAGGCCAATGTAGGTGTAACAAACTGTTTTTCCTCACAACTGGCCGACGTCGCATTATGATTCGCGACAAAATTTATATGATAATTGAACAGTTGAACACAAAGGTGTTGAATACTGATCCAAGTAGGTAGGCTTGATGTGAATACCTTAGCTCGGTGTCGTGTGCCGGCAGTTGTGACATCAAAGAGCCCTCGTAGGAGTTACGTCGTAATCACATGCGCCCTATTATAATAATCTTACAATTAGAATACTACGACCGGATGGCCAATATTTTAGCGACAAATGAAGCGCTAATACACCAACAGTTGAACACCTCCAGTTTACAATCCATTATGTTCGGATCCTGGACGCGTCACCCCATTGTTTAGTAACAGTTTACACTCAAATGTGCATTACTTGCATTTCAATTGAGTATTCCATTCAACGGTTGCTAATTACATCTCGCACCTGTGAATGAAGCCGATGTGTGGGACATTTCTCTGAATCTCTAATGCGGCCCTTGTCGATTCGTTTAATCTATACTCACTTTGCGATAAGCATCCTCTTAACTGTCGCTTTCCCATTCGGAAGATTATCAGTAACAGGCATTTAGATAACCTTTATTAGACTATTATAATGCATTAATGGTAACTATTCTTCTAATAACGATTGAACGCTTGCTGTCTTCTTCATAGTTGCAGCCTAGATTCCCAGTTTATAAAAGGGATTTTGGACTATGGAAACCGAAATCACAATTGATAATTTAATATTTGTTGATGTTTTTTATTTTTATTTTTTTTTAAATAGCTATTGAATTTACTTTTATGTTTTTACTTAACATCATTCCTATAAGTGAGATATGTTGTATTTTTATAGAAAATAATAGTCCTTAAAAAACAAATTAAATATTTTTCACGTTGAATATTTTTCATGTACTGAAAACCAAATAAATAAATGTCCCTCTTCCTAAATATATTGGTTATTTAAAAAATAAAAATGTTACTCTGCCCGATTCACTTTAAAGACTTTATTTTTTAAATATTTAAATTAGTGGATTTGAATTTTAAAAATGCTAATTGATTTTTAAAACTTTGTCTAAGTTATTTCAACCGATTTTTTTTTTTTTTTTTTTTTTTTTACAAAGTACACATGAATTATCTCTCTCTAACTATTGATTTATATTTTAATACTTTTATATTTTATATTTATTTTACATTATAATATTTTTGTCTATCAATTATTGGCTGCCATTCTCCAGGGGTAACTCCTTTGTCCTTTTTTAAAGTGGATACCCTTGTTTGGGGGAAAACCTGACGATTGAGTATTCCGGCCAAATCTCCTCCTTTCATAACCGTTGGCTCAGAAACAGTACATCCTTTCCTAATTACTGAGCACAAGACCCTTCATGGGTTGTTAATGCTACAGGTTTTTTTTTTATTTTATATAATATAATATAACCTACTGATATGTATATTGCATGTAAAATTGCTACAAATTTTTTTTTTTTTTTTTTTTTTTAAAAACAATCTTAGAAAATTGTCTAACATAAGTATATTCTTTATTTTATTCAAGTTTCAAAATGGTACACATTTACCACCGCTTTAATGAGTTTTCTACACTAAATCTATTTGGTCGAATAAAAAAAAAAAAAAAAAAAAAAAAATTATGTTTTAAAGAAGGGAAAAAGGAAGTTCGATGCTAAACACAACACACACACACACACACACACACACACACACACACACACACACACACACACACACACACACACACACACACACACACACACACAATATATCATTTGTTTTAGAATTTTTTTTTTAATTAATATATTTTTATAAAGATACTGATTTATTTAAAAAAGCATCGAATCGTTTCATAAATGTTAATGAATTTGTTTTATTACTTTTTTTTTTCGTTAAATTTGCTTCTTGGCGTTTAATTTTAAATTTTATTTATTTTTCTAATTCACAAACCTTTTTCTCTTTTATATTGTATGATAATATTTTTTTTATTTTATTATTTATTTTTAAAATAAGGTACGAATGTTTTTATTTTCTTTAAATTGGCCGAATATAACATTATTTTTTTATATTAAATAAAAAATTTACATAATATTGTTAATGATGTTAGATTTCATGGTTTATTTTCCTTTGCCGAAAATTATTCCCTAATGAAATTTCTCTAATGCAGATTTGAAGAAAGCAACTATCTTACTAAGTTTTTACTCAAATAGAAAATCTTTTACAAAGAAACAATTTCGGTCAGGGACGTGAGCCAATAGTGCTAGCAAGAGATTTGCCTATTACAGTGCAACTAAAAACAACCATTGTCATGTAAATACTACGACATCGGGAAGAGATAGACCCTTCCCAAGGCACACAATGCATAGGTGCATGTCCCACTCGGATCTGATCGGGTTCACGCATGCGCTAACAAATCCGTGCTGTTGTTAGTTTAATTAGCGACGGCAACACAAGCGACTGATAAGAGCGATTGCAATTTAGATAAGGCTACATTGTAGGACATGCAGCTAGAGAAGAATTATTGCACCTCTTCAGTTCTTGACTGTCTTCACCGAGTGGAGAGTGCAGAGAGTAAGCAACTGTCGTGAGTAAAAATCACCTTTAATTTATGATTGAAAATATTTATTTTATTTGTAATAATGATAAAAAAAAAATTAAAATTTTCATAAGCAAAGAGTTTTACAAAAGTTAAAAGATCTAATCATGACTTTTTCAATTCATCCAAACCCGTTATCTTTTAAACGTGTTAAATATTATATCTATTAATGATATTTTTCTAAAACTGGAAATGGATATAGGAATTCAAATTATTATAATATTACATGCGAAAGATATGAATTACATAACCAGTTACACTGCTGCTGCTACGTCGTGTACAAACATTAACCGTTATTTCATCATCCGTAGATCTCCGAAGCACAGCATCATGGTTCCTTGATTTCTCTCTTCTCATGGAAATCAAATTGTTCAGCAATATTATTCGAGGTGAGTTGTGTTTTTAGTGATATATTGCGTTGTCCGGACATTACAAACATAAGCCGTAACAAGTTATGTTTTGAAAATAAAATTTGAAAATTTTGAACCCTTATTTGAGGCCATTTCTAAATTTTTTGACTTTTAATTAATACATTTGTATCGTCTAAAATGCGGTCCAGATCCTTACGAAAATGGTCGTTGGTAAGCCTGGAGAAAAGAGCGGTTGAGGCAGACTCACAACTAAGTTCCAACAATATATCATTTCTGTACCATTTGGGAAAACTAGATAAGTGCATTTTTGTTTACAATAAGAATAATATTTTGAGCAACCCATATTGGAGTACTACTTATATATGATGAGTAGGACTCCAACATGGGTTGCTCAGAATATTATTCTTATTGTGTGCAGCAAAAATTATTTAGTTTTTTTTCCCAAATGGTACAGATTTATACGAAACACTTTGTAACTAACTATTTTTTTTATTGTAGCTGTTCGATTCTTGATCTACTTTAATTGGCTAGAGGTGACCAGAATCGTTCTATTTATGTTATTTCCTCTGTTAGTTTTCGAACAGCTCTGGGGTTTTTATCCACTAATGCTCGCAGAATATCGTAAGGCTTGGAAGAAGTCCTACCATAAACCTCCTTTTCTTCAAGGCTAAAGTCTTATTCCTCCAAATTTTTTTTTTAAACCACTGTTGAAAAATTTCACTCCGAAAATTTACAATCACAATTATTATTGTTTATTTAATTATTTATATAAAACGATTTGTCTATGATGAATTTGAAGTGATATGATATGCCCTGTATAAATTTTATAAATAATTCTCAATTCCAGTTCTCTGATTTTAATGTGCTCTTGAAATCAGCGTTATTTAAATCTTTATTTTTTTTCACTCTTGAATATCTAACTGATACATCGTGGAATTAGTTCTTATTTTTATATCTATATATTTTTGCATTTAAACTTAGATATTTTTTTTTTCATAGGAATACTACTAATATTGACACCCTTTAGGTAGAACAGGCTTTTGATCGGATCTGTAACCCGGAACCTTCACATACTACTTGAATTTCTACCTACATCACACAATTGTATGTAAAAATTCACATCCACTCCTTACTGCGCGATACAATCTGCGAAAATAAATCACCTATTCATCGTTTTTTCTTAGAATACAGGTTTTTCTTAAGGTGATATTTTAGATCCCCATGTTCTATCATACAAACCAGCATTAATTTTTTCAGCTAAAAGTTTCATTTTTCTGTATGTGTTCACGTCCCAAGATTCTTTAACCAGGGTATATGCAAAGTATCAGGATTATTAAAAACAATAATTAAATAACAGAAAGCCAAAATATTTAAAAAATCATAAAATTAAATTAATATGTTTTATTTCCGTTTTGGATTAGACATATCCCTAACTTCAATTCACAGTCCGAATAATGTCTCGATCTTTTGATAATAAATTCCAATAGCTTTTTAACTCACTGTTTACTCGATTAGGTATATATACTGTTTCGAAAAAGCAAATAAAGCATCGAAAAGCAAATAATTATTTATTACTCAATATTTTACTTGAAAGTAATTAATATATTTCGATCATTTCCTGAAATAATCCATTATTTATCTCCTTCTCTCCCATATGAAGCAAGATATTCACAATATATACAAAAAATAAATATGTGAAGAAAATTTGCACTAGTTAGTAGCACAAACTAATCCTATTTATTAAAATGTTTTGAAAATTTTCAACTTTGTATTCTAGTTACAAACTGAAATGCACAAAAGAGCACTAGAATTTGCATTCCGGTAACGCACCAAGAGCTCACCGTAATTTTTTAATTACAAATCCGTGACCACAACTGATAACAAAAGCCTTGGACCCGCTCAAACAAGGGACTGCACTTAAAATGTACCTCCATTACATATTCAAATTTAAACTAACAAACCACTTTGTAAAGATTTATTCCACAGATAGTTATTAACGAGACTTGAATTGGAAATGATACAGCGAAAAGTTCATAGTAAAAAATTAAGTTGTGGTAAAGACTTCTCCATAAGCTACAAGTACTCTTTTACTTAATGTATCAAGAAATAATAAGACTTTCAGAGACCGATTGTATTTAAATCAAGATAATTAATCTCTCAAGATGTCATGATTAAAATTAATTAGGTATATACGAAGAGATAAATGTGTTTTAATTATTTGTACTTTTGTTTTGTTTCAAGTTATAAGCTCATACTAAGTGTTTGTATTGCTATATTCAGATTAAATTAATAAATACACAAAAAGGCTTAGTAAACCCGAAGGTTCATTGCCGATACTAACAATGCTACTTCATAAAAACTCAAATCTATCAACCCTGATATAACCGTTCCATCCCTCTCTTTGCCGCGGCTTGGTCTACCTTCCAGACGCACAACATTGATAACTTTTCTATAATTCGGTTACTATTAAATCAGACAACAGTACATTCTTAATATCCGTCATACAGCTTCTACCTAAATATTTTTTTTAAAAAAAGGTGTTTAAGAAAAAACTGTTGCCTTTCCATTCAATAGGAATTAGCGTGATACATTAAATTTGATGTGCAACAAAGTAATATACCACGTCATTCATAGAAAAAAAATCAAAAATATATATTTAGTACATAATGGTTTCATTATTTACTGTTTTTATGTACAATAAAGTGATTTACAGCATTGCCATCTAATTTTACCAAGGTAATTCCTCTTAATGGTATCTTTTTAATAAAATTAACCACTTTTAAAATAACTTCAAATATTCTAAGCAGATCTGATCTTCTGAAATTAGTGATTGTCTATGGGTTATATGCTTTTAGGGGGTTCTTTTAGGTTGTTGCACCGCAAAAAAATACATAATTTTATTGAGAAAAGAAATAAATTTATTTTTGTTCGACTGAAAAGTTACTGCAAAATAATTTTAACGTTCACTAATTGCTAAATAATTGATCATACAAAAATGTATAGAAATAGTCTGAAAATTGTATTTATATACTTTTTTTAATAAAAATTTTTTGTTTTTCATAAAAAAACAGAAACTGATTTTCTTTTTTTGTTTCTCTTTTTAAATCTGAAGTTTTTTTTTAAAAAAAAAAGCTGAAAGTCGGATTTAACCAGCCAAAAAAAAAAAAAAAAAACATGAAATCAATTTTCTAAAATTCTAAATATTCTTTCCTTAATTCATTTTTTCTCCTATTGTATTAAACGTGAAGTTTCTTTAAACACCAGTGACTTAATGTTTTCATTATCCCTTACATTTTCGTGATATAACAATATAACCGTTCTACAGTTGTATTCGTTAATATTACCTCAATAAGTAGAAAAATAAAAAAATAAATATTTGGATATTGATATTCTTCTAACAATATTTTCTTTTATTTATGGCATCGTATTTAAAGAGAAATATGTGTGACAATTGATTTAATATATGGAATTTATTAATACACTCATTAATTTTTTTCTTCAATAGCAAAAATCAACATCCATAAATACTGAAGATACTATATAGCCTTCTGCTGTAAAGTATAGCCCCATAAAGTTAAGAAATACTTAAAAGGACAGTAAGTGGCCCATACTCGTTAGAAGTACACAATTTCTACAAATAAATTAAAGAATTATGCGCGGTAATAGTTTGGTATTCCGCAGGGGAGAAGTGTCCGCCCATAAATCCAGGACGGAGCACTTGTTATTAGCACATAAAGTGGGCACATTACGGGGTCCTCTCAGCCATCTAATTCAATTTAACGTCCGACCGATTCAGGGGACTGTATTTTTATTATATCCAATAATTTTTAAAAGTATTCATGAAAAAAGAGGTAATATGATACCTTCACTTGGCAGTTAAATTATTAAAACGATATACTGCCTGCTCAGATTGCACTTCTCAAAAATTTGATTATGAGTGATGATTTGTAAAGAATGTTTAATTTATCTGAAACGGACCGCAAATAGTAACCCGGAAATTCAGGTATTGGCCATGACACTATTGGTTCCTTCACACTGAGGCAAAAGAGGCGAAGAATGAGCCAATAAAGGAAGAGAAAATTGTGATTCTCTGTTATGAGGATTCAACGTTCCAAATGGGATTTCTTCAAATTGTAAAAAATTGACAAGAGATATAAAAATTGGTATAACTAGAATGTTTTTAATATTTAAAATATACTTACATAAAATGCAGGCCATAAGACAAATAATTTCCTTGTGAGCTTCCATGAATTTCCAAAAAAAAAAAAAAAAAAAAAAAAAAAAAAACTGAGCGAATACCTGAAAACCAAAATGGATTTATCTTATTTTGAAGGGATTAGGGAAATAACAAAAGAAAAAAAGATAGAATGCAAAACATAGCAAATTTTCCTATCGAGTCAAGAGACTATCAAAATAAAATGCATGATTGGATAGAGCATTTCGTGCGAGGAGACTCAATTTATGAAAATCATTTTGACTTTCGATCATATATCCACATTCAAAAGGTCCCAGTTCACAATCACCTTTCCCTCTTATAATTTATTTATCAATAAACCTGCATAAATTGTAGTCAATTGCATCACTTGTTCATTACACCTATGATTTGTTTAGTGGACTAATTTGTATTAAATTAAAGCTTCCAGTGGTAATAGTTGGTAAACTCAATCATTATTCCAGTAAAAAAAGAAGAACCAAGTGTACGAAAAATAGATAATATGAAGAACTAAATTTTCTGAAAAAAAGAAAGGATAACCTAATTAATGAATTATTTTTGATCCCTGTATAAAAATTAAAAATTTATTAATTTTGGTGAATAAGGAAGACAATTTGTACACAGGAACTGCTATTTTTCGATTTGATCCTGAATTAACTGTTTAGAAGTAAAAATGAAATAGTCTTACTTTGTTATTTGCCACAGGCGGAAAACAAGACGGTCAGCCAGCAGTGGTTTATAAATATGTTTTTAGTTTTTTTGAAATTGTTGATTTTAATACGTAATAATACTAACTACCCAAATTGAAGTTTATTTAGGAGTTGTTTAGTTTAGAAAAACGGTAGTCTTTTGAAAAAGTAGACTGCATTATTTTCGAATTATTTTATTAACTAATGTATCAAAATTAAAAATGTGCTAAGTAAATATTAACATAAATTATAGATATAAACATGGTCTCATTACATTAGTTATAAGATTATGTTTATACACAAGAACATTTGTAACAGCCTAGTATATTCCTGTAGTGAAAATTTGGGCGAAATGTTATCATGATTATAGATTTTACAAATAATTTCTTGGAATCAATCATCTATGATTGAATCTTTCAATCGTTTTCAGTTAAATAAATCGATAATTGACTAATAAATGCATTTAAAGATTTAGAGATTGATATGCTTTATTAATACAAAAAACATATTACTGTGTAACTTTATTGGGTTGCTACATACACAGCATACCAATCTGTTATAAATTTCTTACTCTTTTATTTTCTCTACTAGTTTTTCCTTTCCCATTTATTTCATTCCATTCTTCCCTTTTATTCAATTTCCCACATAATATTCAAAAGTCACTTTTTTTTTTTTTTTTTTTTTTTTTTTTTTTTTTTTTTTTTTTTTTTTTTTTTTTTTTTTTTTTTTTTTTTTTTTTTTTTTTTTTTTCTTCACCTCCTTCAAGAATTAACATCACTACTACTTAACAGACACACAGAAAATATATTGGTACACATACATATGCAATAACTATAAACGTATGTCTTATCTACCACCACTATGTACTTCGGTGTAATATACTTATTAATGAATAAATGATACATATGGTGTATATGTATATTATTGCTCTGAATGTATTAAATTGAAGTAACATGTGTAAAGATTTAGAGAGTCTGATTTTTTGTTTATTGCGCGATTTTAAAATTTTTTCTATGGTTATCATTTCTTTAATATTTCGTTTAAAATTAATCTGTAATTGTGATTTTAAATTCCAATTTAATATATTCAGACCAATAATATACATTTACATTAATATACAAATTTCATCCAGTTTTAAAATTCGCAGCTTTTCACGATTTTTTTTAATGGATTTTTCAATGGCAAGTGCATCACTCATAGTTTATCGGCTAACAGCGCCATCATAGTTCATAGATATTTAGTAACTGTGTGCATGGAATAATAAAATTATTTTGCTGTGTCTAGTCGCATGATAAAAAATTGCACTGGTGAACGGCCGTCGTGGTCAGGAGATTTAGATAGCTGTGCAACGGGTGGGATAAGCTGGGATTATTCCTGTCACCACGGTACTTAGAACTAATACACTTATTAATACAAGTCAAAGCTAAGTGCCTTTTAGAAAATATTCTTTAGATGTTGATTATAATGGCAAATATACAAATAAGGAATTTTTAACAACCTATACAAAATTATAATTTAAACACATAAAAATGACTACAATATTTATCTGTCATAATTTTACCTCTTTATAATTCAAATTGTTAGAAATCGTCCTTTTTAGAAACTCATTTAAATATGTATTAAAATAGTAAGATAATCGGCCAACAATAAGGTTAAATCCACATTTATACAAAAAGTTATATAAAAACTAATGTCAAAGTTTCATTAACTATAAAAAAAAATATTTTGTACTAAATTGGCAAAAACGTAAACAATCAAGACGGAAAAGAGCTGGAAGTTAGTCTTCTGGATGAAAATACCTATTAACTTAATAATAAGCGAAGAAATAAATTAAGCTAAATTAATGCCCACTGATTAATTTTTTTTTCAACAATAATTTGAGTATATCCATTTAAAAAGAAATATATTCTTCTTTTATTCGAAGTATTTTTTTGTGTCTCTTATATGTTTAATTAGTACTTATTGAGAATAACGGTTCATAGTTGGGGACATTCTTCAATAAAGTGGTTTTCGGGAATATACCCCTGCCACTTATATATTTACATTTTATTAATTCTGCTATTACTTTATATAATTGTAATTCTTCCAAACTAATACAAAAATGTACACATCTTTCTTCCTCAACCTTGTAATACCCCTTGAATTTTCGAAATTCTACCAAAACCTTTCCATTCATCGAAATCCTGTAGGCTTTGAAACCTTTTGTAAATATATATTTATATTGGAGTACTGGCAATGGCCAGGTTCTCGATTTAAATCCTGAGCGACTGTACTATAGTGCTCTTACTCAGACTTTGCTGTATTCTGACACCAGTGATATAGCTGAGTGATCTTTTTGAAAAGGTTTGGTTATTAATTCCTGAGTGTTTGTATACATTTCATTTTGATATACCATTATTTTTTATTTCTTATTTACTATTTTTAAAATTTATTCCCTATTATTATTAGGTTTATTTCATAACATGTATAATTACATATTTATTACATTATGTTTATAGCCCTTGAGTAAGGAAAGTTGTAAAACTCAATATAACCATTTTAAAATGCAGTGTTTAAGCGCTGGATAACTATTTATTGTGGTATTATGATCGGTCCGAACATCTTGTTTAATACTTAAAAGTTATGATGACGAGGTCCTAATATCAGCTATGTATTATTATTATTGCGGTTGTTCCTCTTTAGGAGGGCGATCGAACTTAAACTCATGATTTCACTTTCTTTATTTCTCTTCATCTCCCAAAAACTCCTCATCCTCTCACAATGCTTCTTCTTCCATTTATCTTTCCTCTTTTCCCCAGGTTGTTGCGACATTTGTAGTTCAAACTTTGAATTGTTTAGTTGTTTATTTTATTACGGCACGCGGTGCTGTCTTTGAGATTTTCTGTGTTTATCTGTTGTATATATATATATATATATATATATATATATATATATATATATATATATATATATATTTGCAAGGTGTATTGCTTATAATTAATCAGTCATAGACTTTAGACTACTGCGGTCGCCCAAGAGATTAACAAAGCCGTAATGATTCCTTCGCAGATGATACTCTAGCCTTGTTTGAAAAGTTCATAAATTAAAGGTCTAAAGTTAGATGCTTTGACCGACCAATGTATCACAAATGTTATTAGACAGTTATCCAGTGAAAAACGTTTTATTTTATGCACAACCTCTCACAAAGTTAATAATGGTACGGTTACGTTCCCTGAACTTGTAAAATAACAGTTTCGGAGCCAACGGTGAATTATTATAAATAACAATAAATAACTGAAGTTTAGGAACCTCAGCAGCTCAGCTTAGCGGAATCCCCTAGAGAATGTGCCTTCTAACACAATAAACAGTGAAAACTATTACGTTGAATACACGTGGGGTGCAACGCCCCTGCACTAATCATTCATGCGGATAGATAGACAACTAAAGCTCCTCCCATTGGGGATTATTCTAAAAAATAATGCATGTTGAGGGGGGGGGGGATAATCATAGTGTAGGCTTTGCGGCACTCATGCACCATGCAAATTATTGCTCTATTGCATTCGATACGCTATGGCGGATAGGAATATTCTTCTGCGCACTAAAGCATCTATGCATTTAAAACAAATTTTAAAAATATCAATAGGATTACAAGGTTACGGCTGAAATTAATGCAATCGCCATGGCTCTACGATATTCCTTAAACTCGCCCATTGAATATGTTGTCCTGGTGTCGGATTCACTCAGCGCTTTGAGGTCCATGATGAACATGTATTCAGATCACATAGGAATACATTGCATTCTGGATCTCGTCAAGAAACTATATGAAGGAGGAAAATTGGTTTACTTCATCTGGTCACCAAGTCATATCGGTATAAGAGGTAATGATATGGCTGATAAAGCAGCAAAAGAAGCTCTAGCCCTCTCAAGACCTGGCAAAACCTTTCTAACGGCACCAGAACTTGCACGCCCACTTAAAAAGAAAGTATCCCAAGAGTGGCAAGCATTGTGGGATCACAGCCCACCAAATAAACTCAAGGCTATTAAGAAGGACATAAAACCATGGAGCAGTTCCTACCGCAATAATCGCAGAGAAGAAGTGATCCTAACGCGATTAAGAATTGGCCATTCCAGAACAACACACCTTCACCTTATAACCAAAGAGGCTCCTCCCAATTGTGAAATGTGCGGCAATGTTTTATCAATTAATCATATGTTTACTGAATGCCCATACTACACCAAAAAGCTGACCGAATCTGGAATACCTCGAAACATCTCAAAGGCGCTGGGCAACGACGAAAAAATAATTGAAAAAGTGATAGCCCTCCATTATAGAGAACAGCTATATTACAAAATATCGATAAATTACTATCAAGAACAGACGAGCGTTGATGATCTATAAGTTTTATGCTCACAAAACTCTCAAATATATAAAATAAAGATGATTAAAAAAATATTTCACTTTTTTGGGGGACATTAAACTCTCAGAATATTGCTGACGTAGATATGCAATGCGATAAAAAAATTAAATTAAATCTATTAATACTGAATATTATGCTCTTCAATGATGGATACTGAATAAGTCTATCTATAATCTGCTGATTTTATATCTGCTGCTTCTGATAAGGATATTGTTGGAAAATGTTCGATACGATCACCAACAGTGTCAAAAAATCTCCACTTAAAAAAATGTAGGCAAAACGAGACTTCTTTCATTCAAACCAATATAGTATCTAACGGTATTATCTAGCGAAAAATGCTAAGTAACAAAAGGATTCTACATAACATTTCAGATCAGGATACTGCCGTCAAATTTTCGATCCGAGTAACAACAGCAGAGCTAGACCGTGTCAAAATGTTACATTTTTTAAGGTGAAAAAAGTTACAGCGTTGCAAGGACAAAGCTGCTATGACGAAGTTTAACGTTAAAAAAGAAAAATAAAGACCTCCAACTAAAACACATATCTATGTCAAAAAAAAAAAAAAAAAAAAAAAAAAAAAAAAAATATATATATATATATATATATATATATATATATATATATATATATATATTATATATTTCTATCTGTAAGTAAAAAATCATTGCTCAAATAAATCAATTCCACAAAACATGAGTATAATCAAATATAATGTCTGTTATGTAATGCAATAAAAATTAAAATACACAACCGAGTTATATGACGTTAATGTCCCGTCATTACATTAAAGAAAATCTGATACTGCTACCGAAGCTCACTGGACGGAATGTTAAAATACGCTAATTGCAAATTATTGATTGCAATTAATTGCTAAATGTAAGGCGGTCCCTCTGTTCTCTTGTTCAGTATGCAAATTATTTCTTATCTACTTGAATATGTTTTATTTTGTCAGTAAATAAATCATAGCTCTTAAGTACGTTATCAGCAGATTAACTGAAGTTTACACACTTTCATAAACAAATAATTTTATTATAAAAAGTGCTTTGCATAAGCGGATTCATAAAACCGGTTCAGTTTGTCCTTAGCGTCAGTATCATTTGAAAAAAAAAAAAGATGAAATAGAGATTATTATTAAAAATCTGTTATAGAGGTATAATTATTAAATGTGCTGTGTTATAGAGATTATTACTAAAAATTTAAAATATCCATAAAGGTCAAAATGAATTGAACTTTTTAAGCTCAATACTGTATTATATTTACTATAGTATTCAGGTTTAAATGTCAAAATCTATACAAGTTTATGGGGGATCAATTAAGCCTAAACTACTCAAGAACTTTATTGTTCGGGGAATAAAATCGTTTATCATTTCAATTTTTCAAAGAAATAACTAATCTTTTTCAGAAATATTTTTGAAATAATCCAAGCACAAGGGCAGTATATTTGAAGAAAAGGTTACAAAATAGAGATGGCAAGCCAATCATTTCTTCCGTTGGAATTCGAGTGCATCGGCAATGCTCGTGATACATCGTTTATAGCTTTATAGGCGTCAGTACACGTAGCTACAGGTTTTTGTTTATCTTTATTTTTATTATGGTTTTAGTAAACATGTAGCGGAGTGTAATGGAGTATCTTTTTAGAAAAATAAAGTCAGCGATTTACTTTGCTTAGTGGTGTAATTGAGAATTGAATCATGCTGAAATATATATCGTTTTTATTGCCTCAAATATTCCTTACAGGTGATTATAATCAATAACTTGCTGAAGCAGCAGTTTCTTTTTCGAGTTTTAACTTTATATTACATTTCAATTAAGATTTAATATGTCTTTCATTATGACAAAAAAAACTACGTGTAAGCTATTTTTGTGCAATATATATATATATATATATATATATATATATATATATATATATATATATATATATATATATATATATATTTATAAATTTCTTGACTGTTACTATTAAATATTTAAGAAGGTTCTTGAGGTTTAGTCAATAAATAAAAACAACTATTTTGGCGACGTTTCGAGACTATATTGTTCTCATAATCATGCCCTTCAGTGAATAAAACCGGTTACAATAAAATTATACATGTTATACATTTCAAAACATAATGTTAGCTACAATATAAGTATATAACAAAATTTTTTTAGTATAATAAAAAAAATATATAATTACAGAATATAGACGAGTATGAAACAACTTACAATGTTACTGGTAGATATGGTATCGACTAACTAAATTCTAACAATTCTAGTTGACAACTGACCTGGGGAATTTTTGAGAAACAGTTACAAGGTTAGGGAGGATTTCCCTTGTGGTATTCCCATCGATGCACGTATAAAAAGGCTTTCCGTATTTCTAATACGGAACATATAAATGGATAAATGATTTATATGATGTATATTAATGTAAATGTATATTATTGGTCTGAATTTATATTAAATTGGAATAACAGGTGTTGAGATTTAGAACGTCTGATTTTTTGTTTATTTCGCGATTTTCAAATTTTGCTTTGGTTATCATTTCTTTAATATTTCTTTTAAAATTATTTTTCTCATGGTGAATAACTTTGGGAAAATCAAATTTAAAAGTTATTTTACCTGTAATGTGTGGTGAGAGATGTTTGGTCAGGTTTATTTGGGTTTTTATTTATAGATGTGCAACTGTATTTGTGTTGATAAACACGTCGTTTAAGATATGGTATGTATTATATATATATATATATATATATATATATATATATATATATATATATATATATATATATGTATGTGTGTGTATAATGGATTGGTCAAATAATGTCCTTAAACACAATATCTTTTTCGGTATGTTTGAATTACAAAATTGACAATCAACTGCCTAACTCTAAGTAGAGAAAATTGCTCACTTTTGCTCTATTTGTCTGAAAAAACACTAACCAACTCGTTTGAAAAAAAACCAAAACAGAAAACAAAATATTAGATAAACAGAAACATGTAGCTATATGTAATGATGACTATAAAGCTATAAGCGAAGTGTCTCGAACATTGCCAATGTCATCCGAATCTCAACTGAAGCAATTATCGGCTTGGCCGACTAGTCGGCTAAAGTAATGGTCGGTCAATCTCTAATCAGTGCTTCCTCCTGAATAGAATTTGCTAATATCGTATAAAAAAAAATTATGTTTTTCATAGTTCTTCTACTTAGACAAGAACAGTAATATTTAAATAACTTTCTACATATTGTGGAAAGGCAGAATCCCAATACCATGGAAAAGAAATTCCATTTATTTCAGTAAATAAAAAAAAATATATTTATTTTTATTTTAAATGAAAGAAATAAAAATAATTTTCTACACTGATCAAAGCTAGCAGCTTTGAATAAAAGGATTAGTAGCCGGTGGGTGTCTTTGATTATATTAGAGCTGCCTCTATAGGAGATAGGACTACCCGCGGAGTCAGCAAGTTGTCAACCTTCCGTGCGGGCGGCACCTACCTCAAAGAACAAACTTCTTGACGAACGGTATCTACGGCTTCTAAGAACAGGCTATCGTCGGTAAGTCAGCATCATCATATTAGTGGAGGATCCGTGGTTTAGTAGTTTAAATAGCCCATGATGATTCCATAATCGAGGGAAAATTTATGGAAATCATCTATCAGTCATAAATATCGTGAAAACTGAACCTGGATAAATAAATAAATTTTTCTAACTTTAATGTTTTTTTTTTTTTAAAGATGATACATTTGATTAAACTCATAAATGTTAAAACACAGTTATACTAATGGTGAAATTTTGAAAACTTTAATTTAATGTTTATAACAAGAATTTATTATATCTTGCTTGTAATATAGAAATTTACTAAATGTGGTTTTACTTATTCAAAATTATAGAAAAGTTATACAAAATTAGTTCAGAAGACACAAATTTTATCAAGGTGAAAAACCAACTTGAACAGCTTTAAACATAGAGATAACATTAAATGTAATTTTAATGGAGAGGCGCATAAACTTATATACCTCCACACTATTACCTAAATAGAAAATTAGACAAGAATAATCAAATAAGACTTAGATGGACTTAATTATTGGACTTAAACCATACTTCAACAAGCAGACAAATTTAATGTATTTAAAGTCTGTGCTTGTCAGATTAGTATCTTCATAAACTAAATTTGTGGTATAGCAACCGTATAATAATGTAAATACTGTCCTTAAATGCTATCGACAAGGAATTTAAAAAAAATCCTAGTAGATTTATTTTTCTTATAAATTCTAATATTTTTATGGAAAATAGTCAATAGTTCGTATGGATTTTCTGTTAGTTCATATTGAAGAACTACCAGATTTATGTAGTCATATGCATTTTTTATGAAATGATTGAATTCAGAATTCGGACTTTATATTCATTTTAATCATTTCTAAGCTTCCTTTTTATTACAATTATTTGTTTGCTTATATATTCGACAAGATATTTCCCTTCCACTGTGTAGACATACCAATTCCACTCTGGATAGAATAACCAAACTTTTTTACCCTAGTAATAGATCATAAAGTCGTTAAGCACCCTATCAAACAGCAAAACCAGCATGCATAATATATTTTACCACGGTTAGGAATTTATGAATCATTTGGTTAGTTTTTTATGATTACTATTTTTGTACAATAAAATAACCTAACGTATGCACTTATTTACTTAATTTCATCAGAAATCATTTATCCAATAATACTGACCAGACAAAAAACATTTTTGTTTTTTCATTGTTTTGCATGACATTTGTTTCTACCTCTTAATTAATGGTATTTATGGTCTCCAGATTCTAAAGCATTTTAAATTTGGAACTGAGATAATTAATTTGGACGCAAGAAAGACTTAATTTCATCATTATAGAAAATGCAATACGATTCCTCTTTAAAGTTGATTGGCGAAACTCCATCACATGTCCGTAGCCAGAAACTTAATACCAGTATTTAAAAAGCATGCTGGAGGCATTACATTGGCGGCCTTACATTGTCCTAATGCTTCTTCTATTAGATAATTATCTAGAAATAGGAGAGAATTATAAAAAATATTAATCTTTTTTGATGAGGTAATTAATTTTCCAGTTCTAACGAACTCCTCTGTAATTTCGATCCCACCATGTTTAGCTATTGAATTGCAGACTATATCTTCGCTACTGATGTGACCATCAGTCCCGCACCCACCTATTTCAAAATAGATAAGTCTTTAATGATAGTAAACGGAATTCCATGTTCTTATATAGTTTAACTAATAATTAGATTTTTTTTAATAATAAGATATTACTGTCAAACAGCAGTTCCTTTTATCATTTGATTTCATTTATTATATTTTTTTTTTTTTACTTTTCGCCCTGTAAATTTAAACTTAAAATTTAATTATTGTTCAACTTATCCACGAAAAAATGTCAGGACACACTAACCCTATCATCCTAACACTAACCCATCATCAAAGGGATCTAAATGAGGTACTTGTAATTATATTTACATTTATTTTTTTATAACTATCATTTTTTTTTCTCATCTATTCTTCAACGTTATAAACAAAAAGTTACTACATGGTAAATGAACAAAATTTAGGATCTCTATTTTTTTTCCGGAAAACATTTGATTGGATTTTTTTCTTTATTTTGTTTTTCCTGATCAAAACCAAAGAAATATCGTTTAGATTTTTTTTAGGATGTGAAATATCATTAATAGATTAATAAGCGTAGGGACATAGGGACTGATACTGCGTTTATTAATATAAAAGTTGACGTTCAAGCTCGGATTAAAGAGAATTGCTAAGTATCATTGCAGGATCGTTTAGTTTTTCAATTTGATCAGATTGATAATACCATCATTGCTTTTCCAATAAATAATAAAAGAATACAAAATTTATTTCAATTGTAAACAATTATTTATAAATTAATTTAATATTATTCAAAAAGTATTTTTTATTGTTTTTAAAATTGCAAATTTAACAAAAAATATTTGTAATTTATGTTTCAAAATGGTATTTTGACAATTTCCGAATTTTTTCAATTTTCAATTTTAAAACATATCCAGTGTCTACTGTTTAAATCATATTAAAATTCTTTTAAATTTTAAACATTTGAAATAATTGCGGTCCTATATAATGTATAAAAATAAATAAAGGTAAGGGCATTAAACTATTCCACTTCTGCTCCCACCTAAAATTTATTTATATACAAATACATAAAAAATTGAATTCATATTGAAAGATATGTGATTAACTTGTGCTACACTTTCTTATATTAGGGAATAGGGCATAAGGAAATATGAATACGTAAAAAACTATCTTTTTTGAAACAGATGTTAAATCTTATTACACTTGAGAAGATGAAATAAGAAAATATCAATACACTAATAAATACAATCAACTAAAAAATAGAAATGGAAGTTTATAGGTGAAGTTATATGAAAGAGCTATTGAAAACTGTGAAATCCATAGTGTAGCATCGAAATCGATTCCAGATCGATCTGCATGGTTGAAGCGGGCTTAACAAATCTGGTGGATCAGTGGTTCGATGTCATTACCTAAATTCACTAAAACAATAAACATAACAGGAATATCATTTTAATGTGATTAGTATATTTTATTTAATTTTTAAAAAAACATGGTATATTGATTTGTTTTAGGAAATCAACACATCTTTAACCGATTATCAGAGCTCAAAAAATTATCGATGCAGTTCGGAATATGACGATTCTTCTGCTTACTTGCTACTACATCAATCTAATTTGCACGTATCATAAACTGTAACCAATTTGCCCAAATAGTTGTTTAAGTGTAGTCCGCTAAATGTTTGAATATGATTCTTGTTGAAAAACACTTGAAAGTTTAAATTCCTAAGCACAAAGTCAATTAATTATGATTTCTATAAATATATTAACAAATATCAAGACCCATGGACACTAGTCAGAAGCCTCTTACAAAGCTTTTAGTGTC
This sequence comes from Euschistus heros, assembly GCA_003667255.2. Taxonomy (NCBI): domain Eukaryota; kingdom Metazoa; phylum Arthropoda; class Insecta; order Hemiptera; family Pentatomidae; genus Euschistus; species Euschistus heros. Next base: position 706,737 of record RCWM02000376.1, on the reverse strand, counting down.
TCATGCAAATGACCAAGAATGAATGATGCATGCATGCAATTTTCCCAGTCTACGTGAAGGAAGCCAAGAAGCGATATCTCCATACCCCTTCCCCCCCCTGGTCATTGATTTAATACGATCACGTATTGTATGAGCCATTAGTTTCGCTGAGCAGTTCTAGATATAATGATCTCCCTCGTCCAACATAGCTCCTCCCTACTGTTTTATCGTACTCATTTTTTACTCATTATATTCAAATTAGTTTGAATAAAACATTTCCTTAAGATCATTGAGAACAATAAGGCCATCGCGATTGTTATTTGCAATCCAGGTACAAAAATCATTAATCAATCATTCTTCTGCGTGATTTAAAATTACATATGAATATATAATCTTGAAACACTTAGCTATCAACAGAAAAATCTTTTTACATGCAAATAAAGAAGTGTAATTCATATAGTGCGTTTGAACCTTAATAAAAAGATGAAGCATTGCATTGAGCATAATGGTGTATGCAAACAGGGACATTAAAGGACTCTTTTACTACTGAAAAGGACTATTGGCTTGAAGCAGTGGAAATCCCAATGCAGGAAAAAGTGAAAAATGAAAAAAATAAAGAGAAACAATATTCCGGAACATGATCATTAAAGCCTCATTATTTTAAATAGCTTGAGGTTTTTATACTTGTAAATGGATACAAGTTCTTACTTATGAACTGAAAGAGACACGGCCGGAAAATGTCTCCCTTCTTGAGTTTTACGACACATCCTGCTTCATCACAATATCTTTATCCTTTTTTCTTTGTATATCAGATTTAATGTAAATATAATATACTATAAATATTATTAAACAATTGTTTTAAAGATAATAATAGCAGATTTTCTTTGTTGTTTTTAAAAAAGAAAAAAAACCTAATGATAGGAACGTTTAGAAATAAATTATTACTCTTAGTGGTAAATATTCCATTTTATACATCTCCATCTCAAGGTGTAAAACAATCTCCGAGCCATACTAAGTAGTTAAATTCTGTTTCTTATTTTCAAAGTAGAAAGTTCATTTACCCTGTACAAGAAGTATGACGTGCAGAACGTCCAAATAAAAAGGAAGAAAGGCAGTGACTGAAATCTATGTTGATTGTGGTCACGAAGAATTCGAAAATGGAAAGCGAAAAAGAAAACGGCTCGTTAGTTGTTTTCGTTAAAAAGTCCACGAGGCGATTAGTTGAATATTTAACAGCTTATTCTCTTAATATCTGCAATTTGTCTCAATTTTAACACCAGGACGTATTATTTTCGTTTTCCTCTATCGTCAGGTGGGGCCAGTAAATGCTCTGTGGAAGATTTGTTTTCAATTTAGAATAACATCGTTGACGATTGCAATAATAGGAGGGAGATTCGTGTATCTAGAAGAGGGCCGATTATATGGCTCGGCTGTAAAGTCTGCCATTAGGTCCGCATTAACCCACTATCGGAAGGAATGTAGTCAGTGCAACAAGTGCAGCGATATGTTCTGGGTTGTTATGGAAACCATTATGTAGTTCATTGTATCTGTTTATAAATGATCTTTATTTGTTTTCCGTCGAGGGCTACAATAGACTTCACCATCACCATCAAACTGCATCCATTATCAATGCCTATAAGTTCCGAATGAAAAACGTGTAATCTTTTTCAGCTGGCCTACCTTGGATACAATAAATTAACTTTTATGAATATTAAAAAGGGACCCTGACCAAGCGGAATCCTATAATGTATCTGTCCTAATCTCTCAGCTGTATCAGAACCCAGTAGAGGCTGAGATCGAGCACTATAGCACTACTATACTAAAAAATAATTAAGTAGACAAATAATAAGTTGACCTTAAAGGCTCGTTTTCTTATTTTTGTACTGTCGTGTTAAGCATGAGAATGGTAACATTCGTATACGACTATTTGTAATTTCTATCAAAATAGTACTTTTTCTGATGTTACGACTTTTAATCTTTAAATAACAATTTTATGGAATGTACGAATAGGAACATGAACCAGACTTCACTATTGGAAAAATATGTAATCGTTTTTCTTGCAGCGTTAAAACATAACTAACAACACTACTAGTATAAAACAATCTCTTAGTGAGTATAAAACAGCTTCTGAAAATAATTCAACAGATAAAAAAAAATTTTAACCAATGCTAAAGGGGTGTATAAAAAAAAATGACCGTTTCTTAAAGAAATACTTGTATCACTATTTCTTTGAAATAAAATACAATTAATACTCAAAGTATAGTCCATTGTTATCTACCGTCATTACCCATCCGCTAGCCAATTGCTCGAAGTCACGCTGATACGATTCCTTGGGATGGCTGTCAACGAACTCTTGGACATCTTTAACAACTTCCACAAAATTATCAAATTTTTTCCCTTGAAGAAAATGGGCCATGGATCGAAACAAGTAGTAATCCGAAGGTGCGAGGTCTGGACTATATGATGGATGAGGCAGGAGTTCAAACCTATGAAGTTCTGTAAACTTTTCTTTGGTTCGACGGGAAGTGTGTGGACGAGCAGGTCTTTTTCACCTTCCCCATGGGGAGAAGATGGCGACTAACAGTATCTTTGGACAAACCACACTCCCTGGCAAGTTCGCGAGTACTTGTGGACGGATTTGACTCCACAGCTTCCTTCAGAACCTCATCAATATCCATTAACGGCCGCCCGAAGCCCTTCTTCCTTTCCAACGTCGTATCTCCACTTCTAAATTTTTCAAACCTACGTCGCGCAGTGCGCTCTTCAAGGACACCTTCCTCTTCATATTTAATAATTTCACGAGTTGCTTCAGTGGCTGTGAAAATTTTTTTTCCAGTAATGTCCTAAAATTATGAGAATTTTGTAGGACACTGTCATGTTACTTCTTTGAAATAACTAACAAAATCCTGAGACTTTGCAGACATAACAACGATTGATAGAAATATATAAACAATTATCTGCTGTTTTATATAACTTAATGCCTTTATATACTGCAGCTGGAGCAGAAAGGGCGGATTATCAGACAGGTTACTAACCAATTCAAGGTATACATTTCGACCTGCTCAGGGGGATTCGAACCCTCGCCCTGTCGCAGTCTCCCATCGAGGCCAATATACGAGTATGATCAACGGTGACAATCGTTATTGTGATCACGCAAGGTTGTAGATTGTCTATATGAATATTTATTCATAAGGAAGATAGTTTTTACGAATCTAGAAATTATGTTCCAAAGAATTTTGGAATGAAACCAGGAAAAAATGGAGTGGAAGTTGAGAGCCAATCAAAGCGATTTACATTACCCTGCATAACTTAAAATAGAATTATGTACCTATTAATTATTTTAAGTAGTAATAACCGTAACCAATCAAATCATTTAGTCTCTCAATTTGCTTTTAATTCTATTTTCGATAACTGAATTTGAACTTTTATTAAAGTGCCACTATGGTTGCTTTAAATGTCACTGCATTTATTTTTTTACACATTCGCTGGTGTATAATATACAGTTACATACGTAATAACACGAAAACGAAGAAAAAAAAAAAAGAGTAGTAATATATTCGATAAACATAACAATCTCCTAACACTGACGTATGGTTGTATTTTTTTTAACGAGGAAATTAGTATTATTGACGCAGTTATTACTCATTCAAATAAAACGAAAAACGAAGGTTTAAGCGTCATCAGAAGAAATCTTATCTTCTTATTTCTTTGTGTTAAACTTCAATATTGACAATAAACAAGGCGAATATCATAAAAAAAAAAAAAAAAAATAGTTTTTATTCTAGTCAACCGATTCCTGAAGACAACTGGCGATGTCTCTGAAAACAGGAACGGCAAAAGGTCACCGACGCACCTAAAACCTTAAGATGGCCAACAGCTATTGTCTCCCCGAATTCTGCGGAAGGAAGATGGGGTGATTCATTGCCCCCAGGTGCTGTAATAAAATGCTGGGACGAGATATTCATCTTCTTGGGGAGCAGCTGAGGCGGAGGCAAGAGGGTATCGTGTTTCTGGGCCAAGCAGAGTCAAATGTATTGCTAAATTCCAGGGGTTTAGGCTTGGGCTTAAAATTTATCGAACGCATATTCGTTATTCATCTTTCACGCTGCGTCCTTTTTTAATTCCCTATCCATCTCTATTCGTAAAGCTTATTACTTAACTTATTTAAAGATCATGAATTTTCTCTACCTCCTAGATATTTTATATTCCGCAATTTTGTGAATAGTTGGTATATTATATATTTAGATATGATTTTTTAAATATAAATTTATTTTTTATTTCTCTCAATAATTTTTGGCGAATTGATTTATAAGTAATGCGGCCCAAAAGCTGTGCTTTATTCTAAATTTTGGAGGAAAAAAAAATAAGTACATATTCTTATTCTTAGGGGTCTGTATGTCCAGGAAAAATTTTTAATTCATTCATCCATTTTGTTTGTCAGAGACTATATTTTATTTTCTGAATAAGTTTTGAATATTTTTTATTCTCTTAATCGATTATTGTGTTATAAAATAATAAAAATCAATATTTTTTCATTATTTTTGGGGGGGTTTTTTTCTTGTTTTTTTTACATCCAGTAATCTATCATTTAAGATAATCCATCACCCAGCTATTCCTATATGTGTCGGATTATCAAGATTGCACTGTTACGATTTTTACTAATATACCAGGCGATAGCTTTATGAGCCAAGTTTCTGACTGGAAAATATTTATTTTTTATTATTTTTTTGTGCTTGTTTTTCAATAACTTTCGTAAATTTGTGAGATGTAGGCAAATGTTGAGGCATACGTGTAATTATTAAGTCGTGTCTACCTTTTCCAAGAATTTAGTATTTGAACATACTGCCTCTCTTATTGAAGCTTAATCATCTTTAAAAATAATAATAATAATAATAATAATCGTAAAAATAAAAAATTAAAAAAACATGTACTGCTACTACCCTTCTTGGACCTTGGGTTCAGTACTTAGGTAAGGATGTACTGATATTGGGCCAACGATTGTGAAAGGAGGAGATTAGGCCGAAATCACGCTCAATCACTTGGTTTTTTCCACAATTATGAGTACATACTTTATAGAGGCTGGGTGTGCCCCAGGAGAGTCTCCCGACCTAGGCGTCGATCCTCGGTCGAATTAGCAGAAAATGAATTTTCTACCTTCAGTCTGATTCGAGTTTGGGCTAGGGAAGCTTGGTAGTCGAGTGTCATACCCACTAAGCTACCGCGCTTTTTTTTTCATAAGGAACAGTAAATATATTTCTAATATTTAAAAATTTTATTTAATAGGAACCAATAATTGGAAGATCATTAAACTTCCATTAGTCACGTGATGCTGTGGGGTGCATGATGAAATTGTTTTAGCCATATCTTGACCAGTGGGGACTAGACTAGTGGGGACAAGATACCAGGTATGTTTTTACCAGCGTTACCTTCAAGTGCTAGCACGTAATCCGATTTCGCCCTGAACTTTCCTGGTCCATAGCATATCAAAACACCTGGGAGGTGCTAGGTGACTAAACACATTAATTTTTCCTTATTCTTTTTTTTTTCTTTTTTTTTTTTTTTTATTTTCACTCTGTCTTTTATATGTTTTTAGTACTCAGATACAGAGTTTTGTCAATTATTTTTTTAATGAAAAATATTTTAAATAATCTTAATGAATTCAGAAACACCTGGGTGCACGCGACTACTACAGTTGCGTTTTGGTTCTAGAATTCAGCATAGAGCATTAATATTTATTGAAGAATAAATATGTTTTTTTTTTTATAGCCTAAAAACCCGAAATAAAATACATTTTGAATTGTTTTTATCGAAGAAACGTAAAAACACCCCACAGGTGCCACGCGACAACTTTTGTCCGTATTGGGCACGCGACTGGAGGAAGGTTAATGCAAACTGGAACTGTAAGTGTAAAGTTGTGGTATCAAAACTAATATATAGTTAGATATCTTTGTTTTAAAATAAAAATTAATTGTCAATGTAAAAAGCATTAATAATAATCTAAAATTGATTGGATGCGACTTTTATAGCGTAAAATACAAATGATTGAGTATTTTTAAGATGTTTCTTATCTGTCCAAAAGTCAAATCGTTAATTAGGGTAGATAGCGATCAAAGTTGACAACTTTATGACAGCCCCATTTAGCTGACTGATGCTTCTCTTCGAAAGGCCTGGCTCTTAAAACAACATACCCTTGGAAGTTCTGACTGTTAGGGCCCTATTAAAGGATATCTAATTGGGCAAGTCGCCCCAAGCTATAGGGAGGATGATTTGGCTCCAACAGTTTTGACATCCATCAATTTTATTAATCTATCAAACATAATTATATAAATAAGAAGGCGATAATATTATATCATGTCAGCTGATACCTAAATTTCATATTCTTCACTAATGAATTAGAATAACATAATAATTATTTCAAGCATAATATTCACTTGAAGCGTAGCTATTATTCATCATCAATTATATTTTTATTTTTATTTCCTTTTTTGAAGTATACACCAGATATCAATGACGTTCTTGACTTTTTAGCGGTCAGAGTCTCTGGCCACAACACAGATATATATTAGTTCATTGCCTCGAGCCTAATGAGTTTTTTATGAAGTTTGTTTAGTCTAGAATGTTGCTTATTCAGCCCCGTTTGGAGTCAAATCCCTCTCGAAATACCACAAAACAAAAAGTTTTTTTTATTATGACGGTTTTTTTGTTAAAAGTTATTTATAGAAATTTACAACTGTATATACAATATAAAAATATGCTACATCAATTAAATATGATGATAATGTTAAAAATGACACGTCACTTGTTTTTAAATCAACTACCCATTGATAGCACTTATAAAGGTTCCATATAATGAAGCATTATATTAGAAGGCACTGAGGCCATCTTCTCTTCAGGCGCCTCAAAGGGTTATCTGGAATGGAATGAAAAGCAAGTTGTGATACTAATGGATTTGAATGTTTGTGGAGTTTGCTACAAAAGGATAGATATCTGGTTTGAGCTAAGCAAGAAACTTAAGGTATAATAAGATTTTTGTGGGTAAGTGTGTTTGTAACGAAGTAAGAAGCATTTAGGATTTTTCTAATGATTTTGGATTTTAAGGATTGGATACGAGATGAATTGGATGGTTTAGTGGAGCCCCAAAGCTCAACAAGTTCAAATTGGTCTAATTATTGTTATGTAAATGAGTCTTTTGAAAAAAATTGGAAGGTTGGAACATTTATCAAGTAAATGTAGAAGTAGTCGATAACTTCGGTCAGTTTCTTGTCTTTTTAGTCTTGTATGTGGATTCCAAGTAATAAGTTTGTCCATAAGACCAAATTTAATATTATTTGTTTCTTTTGAACTACTTAGGAAATATAAATAACAACATGCATATATCAGCGTATTTTTTAAAATATTAATTTCATTTATTCTGTCTGTATGTTTATGTTTTTTTTTTATGGATTGAAAATTTTCATTCTCTAAAATTTTATTATCTTGCCAAATTCAAAATTCAGAGCTATAGCGTTAGAAACAGAAAACAATGTTCAACGCAGATTTAATTCTTTTTAAACAGTGAATCGTTGGTACCAATATTTTTCGATTTTTGATACCGGTACCGATACCAAGATATCGATTCTCGATTCTCATTATCGATGCATCGGTACAATAATATAATTAAATTAACGAATTTTCATTTAAGAGGATAAACATTTCAAAGTTTTAATAGTTCAGTTCGAAGTTTTATTTAGTTAAAAATTTATTGATTAAACGATTAAAAATGTTAGTAAATCATTCATTGTTGAAGCAATGATATTTCTTTTAATTTGGTTTAATTTAGTATTAGGGTTCGAAAACAAGTACGACCATACTATAAAATGAAAAATAATCTTTATTCTGGGAAATAAATTTTAATAAAAAAAAAAAAAATTAAATTAAAATATACTATACGTCTGGCTGCATTTATAGCACAATTAGCTTTCAAAAACTATTTCCTACTTCAGCTGTATCGATCGGTTCCTAAGAATCAAATTTGGATCATCGATTCTGTTGGAATACAGATCCTTTTCTCAAGAATTGATGGAATCGAGAATCTCCACATCCTTATTTATGAAGATTTATTATTGACTTAGATTTTATTATATTTTATCCATAATTATTTAACTTTTCAATCAAAGTTATAAGTTAATCAAATACAGCCTTGTGTTTTAACTTAAGAGTTTTCTATTGTATAAAAAAAATTGTTCGTTTGATCCCTAGATGTATTACTATTTTAGACTAATAATTATAAGTATATCGATAACAAAGGTCCAAATATTAAATAACTAATAAGGATGAAGTTATAGTATTTTCGTATACAATTATTGTTCTGGGTTTTCTTTTCTTTTTTTTTTTTTTAATAATTTTTAATAATGTATGATAAACATACATTATGACCTAAACTTTATACATTTTAATGATATCACTGTTTTATAAGTATTATTCAAATGTGATAATAATATAAAATAATAAATAAATAAAGTATAAATAATCACTATAATTAATAAAATTCAAATTATTATTTATTTTTAATGGGAGAGATATCGACTTCTAACGATTATCAACGTTTAGGGTTTGAGGAGTTAAAGTCTCCTGCAGTCACTATTCCCTCCTGTAAGTGATCACGCGTCTATCTTCTTATATATTTAAGTTATTGTTTAGATAAATATAGCATCTTTTTAAAATTTTAAATGAGCATAAATTGTTAAGGGCAGTTATAGAAGTGATTAGATATCTACACCATAGTGATTGATCATTCAATAGAAGGATATCTCAGTTCCATATTCCGACTCATAGTTTATCGAAAAACAGATAAACTTTCTTTTAAAAATTCGAACAGTTGTTAGGAGTTTTATTACCCTACCACTTTTTTCCGGTAAAAAAAATAAAAAATTTTGAAAAGTAATATCTACACCTTTTTCACATACATTCATTCCCTTGTACTTAGTGGTAAGTAAAAGGAGGACAGGACAGCATGAAGAATTCTAGAATAGACAGATAAAAGCAATATTTATATAATATTTTTATAGCGAAAGGATCAAACAGAAATCGAACAGAAAGAATAACCTCAATTGTGTTTCACTCGAATTAGATAATGCACTTGTTTCTATCAATAGCAAAGTGGATTGTTAATTTAGAAAAAAAAATAGTTTGGAAACACTGCCAAATAACATTTATATTTGGCAAAGAAAAGTTTTAGAGTTTGCCCCGTAAAACATGATACAGGTGACTTTATACACATCGCAAGAATGTTTTATTAAAATAACAATATAGAATGACAGCCTCTAAAAATAGAATTGTCACGGACTTCTTATGTCATCTACTCATTAAGATAAGAGATATAGGGCAATGATAATTTTTATTCCACCTTTAAATCATAATCTTCATTTTGAGTAATATTAAAAATTATTTTTTTCACATAACATAATTACAATACAAAGAACTGCTGGTTGTTTCCTACTGCAACATTTACCAAACAGGCGTTCAAAAGTCCTATTAAACGACAAAGACTTATTTACAAGACAGTAATTAGACCCATTTGGACCTGCGGAGTTGAGATTTGGTACTCCATTAAAACTTCCAATTATTTTCATATTCGATCTTTACTATCCAAAAAACTTCGTAAAATCATCAGTGCTCATTATTGTGTCACAAACAAACTTGTCCATCAAAATTTTAATTTCCCATATGTTGTTGAATTAGCCCAAAACCAGATACCTATTCTTTCATAGTAAATTCCGAATCGATGCGAATCCAATAGTTTCAACTCACATTCAATTCACGATAATCCTCCGAGGTGTCTGAAAAGATAGTGAGGAGACCTTCTAGTGTAGAAATTTTATTGAAGTACTACTTGTGAGTTGTTCTTTAGATGTTATTGACAGGCCAATATACACATTTTTCCCCCTTCAATGGTTGTTACAAATAACGATTGTTTCAATATTTATGACCTATCATATTCCTTGAATTTTAATTATTCCTTTAAAATATATCGATTTCTACAGGCTTGTCGTAATGTATTTAAAGTTTACTATACTAACACCTAAGCGGTTACATATGTAGTGTTGTAGAATGCAATACACTTTCCGATCAATGTGTTTGTCTATTCAATTTATTCACAACTCCCGGCACCCTCTCTCCATTGACACGTGGAATATGATACTGTCTATTCACGTTTCATAATTTATTTACATAATAATATTTATCGCCGTATAGGCCAAGGGTTTCGCGGCATAAATGCATAAATAGGAGACAAATTATGCCGTGAGGGAAAGTCAATGCTAGGGCCGAAGCCAAGACGCGAAATATCTCATCGTCAGATGAGTTATAGTACGACCCCTACTGCGAAACATTTTTGATATAAAATATCGACCTCTCGTGAAATATCGATAGTGCTTCTATAAACCAATAAATCGATAGTTGATATTTAGGTATGTTCCATCAATATCAAATTTATCTGGAATTATAACTTTTTTTTTTTCTTGGATCGATTCATGGACGGAAAAAATTCAGCATGACAAAAAATATATGTAATCACGACATACATATAAATACGTAAATTAGGATCATCTGTATTTGAGATATGTAACAAAAAGTCATTATTTGTCATAATAATAATATTTTTGGATCACAAACAAAATCAATAAAAAATAGTCAGGGTATATATATAGCTATAGGGTTAGAATTATATTACAATACAGAACATTTCAAATATCATCTGGTCAGTTACACTATGCAAGATATAAGCCAAGCTTTAATAAAACGTAATGCACAAAACAAATATACATGACTGCGATGAATAAACACATTAAAAAATATAAATATTCCAATAAGAAATATGTAAGCTTGTAACAAACAGTTTGTGCACACCACAAACTACACACTAAATTTAAATTTTTATTGTAAAAATACATATCCAATAGAAGTTCCCATGACCGACTTTGAATGAACATTTAATTATATGATTTTATGGAATTATATGATACCTAAAATCAAGAACTATTTTTTATATTCTGTTTTTTTTTGTTTTTTTTTATAATCGTTATACTATTTTTTTTTTAATTCTCTATATTTTTGTTATCTGTTTTATTATATTAATATTTAATAACTTTGTACAATGTCTTGTACAGTTAGAGGATTATTTTTTGTTCTCTTTATTTAATTTAATTTTACATGTTGTATGAGTCTTCATTCTTTTGGATTCTTTGTCATCCATATTATTCATGGTCCTTTAGAGAGGCATTGTAATATTTATTTAAAAATCTATGTACTTTTTACGTCAAGAATTTATTTTGAATTACCAAATATTCTTATTGGTATTGTGATTTTCTTTTTCTAAGTATTTCATCAATAAAAATATAATTTAAAAAAATATAAAATAACTTGTTAACAAAATCACATTTTTCTTTTTTTTATCACGACTTGTTTCATTTTTTAAAACACAAATATTACACCGAAAACAAATGTCAGGAGATTAATGTTCCTATAAAAAAAAACAAAAAAAAACAGGTTACAATAAAATTCTATAAGTTATACAAGTTATTTCAAAACATAAAGTTAGCTACAATTTAAATATATAACAACATGCGTTAGAATAAAAAATACATATAGCTACAAAGTATAGAAGGGAAACTAACTTACAATGTTACTGGTGGGTATGCTATTGGTATCTACTACTATATTATAACAAAAAAAATGTACAGATTGGGAGGAATTTTTCAAAACTGGTGGTATTCCCAGATACGGGTAAAAAAGGGGATTTCCGTATTTCAGTGTAATATATGAATGGAAAAATGATCTATGTGATGTATATTAATGTAAACGTATATTATTGGTCTGAAGGGATTAAATTGGAATAACAGGTGTTGAGATTTAGAACGTCTGAACCTGTGTAACTCTTAAAATTTTATTGTCACCTGTTTTTTCACTGTGCGGAATGAATATGAGAACAATATAGTCTCGAAACGTCACAAAAATAGTTGTTTTTATTTATTGACCGAACCTCAAGAACCTTATTAAACATCTAATAGTAACAGTCAAGAAATATATATATATATATATATATATATATATATATATATATATATATATATATATATATATATATATATATATTCGAACTATAAAAGAATATGACAGTGTGGCAAACCTCGGTCCTGCCTCTCAAAATTGTACATTTAAATTTTAGTTATTCTAAATTTTACCATTGCAAAACCTTCCTAGAATTATAAAAATTATTTATTTAGATGTCGGTACAGATAGGTTTAGTTTACCATTGTTAACTCTATTGTGGAATGGCGCTATACACAATCGGTCGATTTTCAAGCTTCACTGAGATCCACATATCGCACACCATATTTAAATATTTTTTAATAATTTTCTTTATAGTTTAATAAGTAAATTTTATCGTCGATTTCAAGCTGTTTTGTAACCTCTCGTGTAGAATGGCACTCCCCACCTATCGGTCAATTTTCATACTGCACTGTTGTCCACATATTAACCTTTTTTAATAAAATATAAATTAAAAATCAGTACATTTTAATATTGCTAAACCTTCTTAGAACTATGAAAGTGATGTAGTTAATATTTAGTACAGATTGGTTCAGTAATATTCGCGGTTAGTGATCACAAACGAAAAATGGCTTGTCCTTTTATATAATAGTATAAGTTATTATTATAGTAAATTTTCTAATTGTAAATCTTTCAAGAACTATGAAGATGATGTAGTTAAAATTTGGTTCATATAGGTTCATTAGTTTTACTAAAACGCTATTGTCGCTTGCCACATATTCGATTTTTAAATTTCACTGGAATCCACACGTCACACCACATATTTATAGCTTTTTGGATAACAAATTAATTTAATTTAGTATCTTTATTATCAATTTCTAGCTATAATTAACACTGGATCATTGTAACCTCTCTTGAATGGCGCTCGCTTTACTACCCACTACATATTTATCGCTTTATAAACAGTAATTTAAGAGAAAATATGTAAATTTTATTATTGCTAAACCTTCCTTGAACTATGAAGATGATGTAGTTATATTTGGTACAGAATAGTTCTATAGTTTTCGCGGTTAGTGATCACGAACGGAAATGGCTGGTCCTTTTATATATAACTTCATCATCCCCCGTCGAGGAATTTTAACAAATAATTGATTTTTTGTTTATCGATAAAAATCTTGTATTGTAAAGTGAACAATTGAAAATTATATTTTTGATAATATTTTCACGCATAGCAGCCATTATTAACTTGGTTAAATTTAGATTGATTAGGTATTTGAAGATAACATAAAGCATAATTAGACATCCAATTTTCAATTTTAATATATGAGTTGGTAATCCAGATGGACAGAGACTATAAAGAAACTGCATTATCAGTGCTTACAACTAAAGGTTCAAAGTTCATATTTTTACACACAATATTAAACAGCTGAGGATCGGCATTTTGATTTGTAATAATTTTCATTCGACAGAAATAATTTTATTTGATTTGATCTGGTTGGATTTTAATTTCTAACCATAAAAGTATGTGGTAGTGGGGCAAAACCCGTTTCTAACACTCAACATTGTACATTTAAATTTTCATTGTTGCTAAACCTAGAACTATGAACATGATGTAGTTAACTCCATATAGCTGTTTTTATAACAATTTAATTGAAAATAAGTAAATTTTATTATCAATGTTCACCTCTATATAACACTGTACCTTTTAACCTTTCATGTAGATGGCAATTGCCGCCATTTTTGAACTTCACTGTTATCCACTTATTATTCATTTTTCAATAAAGAATTAGTTGAAAATCATTAGATTTTACTATTTCTAAACCATCCTATAAACATGATGTAGTCAAAATTTGGTAGAGATTGGTTCAGTAGTTTTTGGCGGTTAGTGAACACAAACGAAAAATTGCTTGTCCTTTTATATAATAGTATAACCTTATACCGCCATATGTTAGAATCGTATAGAGCTAACAGATAATTGTGACTTACAGATAATATACAAATAATATTGCGACTATAAATTAAGATATGGTATCCTATCTTTTTTGTTGGATCAAACTGCACACCGTATGCAAATTTGATTAAAATCGGTTCAGTAGTTTAGGTGTTAGCCGGCCCCTAGGCGGCGACACGTAATTTATATATATTAAGATATATATATTAAATAAAATAAACAAATTAACTAACAGGCTATGATATTTAACTAAATAATAAATGAAATATCGATATTTATATATACAAATTTATCGATTAGGACGGAAGGAAGGAGACTCGCAGGCTGCGGTGCCCCGGGCTGCTATGAATGGGAACATAAATCAAGGAAATAAAACAAAGGCGCCGGTTTACGTAATCGTTATTTATTCCGTGTCGTAGAGCACGCCAGCGACAGGCAGCATCACATTGATATACAAGACGATCCTATCGCTGCGACTCAAGCAATGGCTGCTGAGCCCACAGACATCTGCTCCAGGACCTTCCCAATCGACCAGTCCATCTTCCGCTACCAACTCCTAATTGCGTTATTAAATCCTTGCCGCAATTAAGTGATCTCATCACCGGGTAGTCTTCGGCTTCAGGGTGGTGACGTCGCCGAAATGGAATCCGCTTCGCTAAAATCAACGCACCTGTGTGGGCTCCCCGACACTTTGATGGTAATGAGTCGATCTAATAGATATCTTGGAGGTTATCCACTTAGTGATCGGCTTTGATGGATCAGAAACAGAGCAAGTCCATCATTAAAGAAAAAATAAAGATAATTTCAGTTATTATGTAGCTTTGAACCTGTTCACCCAGTAGTATAAAATGTTATGATAATATCATTGGATTCCATTATCAGGATATATTCAACTAGGTATAATAAAAAAAAAAAATCAGTTTCTACCTGATTGGGAAAACTATGGATATGAAAACTAAAAAGATCGAATAACAAATTATTAATTAAATCAACTTAACAATCAATGATTATTTGGAATAAAATAAAATTGAGAGAAAAAAAGGACTTCAAACGTTTTTTTCATATAAATCAATAATGCTCCTAAACGGTTGGTCCTAGTGACAAATTATATAACAAAAAAAAATTCTCCATTAATTTTCTGATAAGAAGACTATGGAATAATTTTAGATCCCAGCAACAACAACAGAGCTAGAGCGTGTCAAAATAGCCCCAACACTTAAAAAATGTAGACCAAAAGCGACTTTTTTCATTCAAACCAATATAGCTCCTAAACGGTAGGCCCTAGCGACAAATGTTATAAAAAAACTTGTCTATTAAATTTCTAACGAGAAAATATTCCGCGAATTTTTGATCCGAGCAACACTAATAGTAATTTTCAAAATGTTGCATTTTTGACAGTGAAAAAAACGATTACCTACAAAAATAGACTCCTAACCTAAAGATATTTCTTAAAACTCCGATTGAAAATATGGAAAAACATGCTAAAAAGTAACCTAAGTACTCAAGATATTGAGTTATATCAATGGTATTTTTTTATATTCTCCCATTGAGTCTTATGTCCATGGAGTCTGTCATGAAATTTTCTTTAAAGGATATGTATTCGTTATTTTACTGTGGGTGCATGCATATACCATATGAGTGAAGTTGGTGGTTTGTGATGTGCCAAGGTGACTTCATAATAGCCTAAGTGTTTTTTAAATATTTATATTAATTTAAAGAGTTTATTTTTCATAATCCTCTATATTAGTGTGGCGTTTGTTTTATTTTTTTTATTTTTTGACATTCTAGTAGTTTTTGAACCTTTAGTTTTAAAATTGAAAAATTATTTTTATAACTATAATCAATCCGTGATAATTCTTTTTAAATTATAGTATACAGCTATGCTAAAAGAATTTTTTTATTTTCGCTTTCATTTTTTATTCACATCAGTTATAAATGTAGGAATAAATGAATTTGCTGAAGATGTAACAATACAGGCCTTATAGACTTGAGTGAGATTAACTCTCAACAGTACCTCCTGGTAAGAATTAAAAACGAAAGGATTTATTTGATCTGATCTATTATACGACTTCTTTTCAGCTATCTGAGTCTGTCATGAAATTTTCTTTAAAGGATATGTATTCGTTATTTTACTGTGGGTGCATGCATATACCATATGAGTGAAGTTGGTGGTTTGTGATGTGCCAAGGTGACTTCATAATAGCCTAAGTGTTTTTTAAATATTTATATTAATTTAAAGAGTTTATTTTTCATAATCCTCTATATTAGTGTGGCGTTTGTTCTCATGGATCTGAGTAAATAAGTTTAGTCATTGTCGGAGCTTTTAATATCGACCGTTTGTGTAGGATTGGATACAAGAGATTTTTAATTATGTTTTTCTGTACCATAGGATGTCAATAACAGTCGATATATTGCAAAATTAATTTCTGAGGTAGTTGTTAGTGTAATTTAGAAATTTAATTCATATTTTAATACATATCTTATCTTATACGAAGTATTAAAATACAACTATTGAATACAACCGGTGGATACTTCTGTACATTTTAACTTGATTGAATTTTTGTTTTGTTTTTTCTTAAATCTATAGAATGAAAATTGACTAGGGTATAAGGGTGTCAATAAATGTCAAATTTGATTAATTCGTAAAATAATAAAAAAAATAAGAAAAACCATTATAATTTGTTCGTAAATGTAAGTTCGATTTCCTCTATTAAAAATAGCGATATATTCCATTAAAAACTAATTTACTTAATATACTGTATTCATAATATAGTACGTCTTATTGTATATATATATAGTATATATCATCATTAGTAGTATATCTATACAATGAATTGGGAACAAAGTTTTCTTCTTAAACATTTTTTTTTATTACATTTTAATCGTTATTTTTGAAAAATAAAACTTTAAAACAATAAAATAAATCAGCAATGAAAGGATGAAAATGGGGAATGTGAAACAACTGGTGTGGTCCAACACCAGCTATCTTATCTGACCTGTCTCTTAAAATGGTATAAATTAAGTCCAAAATCTCAAAGATTCTTGTTGAATATAAAATACATACCTAATGAATTGGTCCTTGGTTCAACTTGTAAAAAATATTAAATTTACATTCACTAATTTCATATCGTAGTTTAATAAGCTAAATAATATATATATATATATATATATATATATATATATATATATATATATATATATATTTTATTTTTTTATTTCCCATTTAATAATGGTATTTTAAACTGAATATTTGAATTTTAACCGACAAATGTGGTCACTTTAGAAATATTTATAAATAATTATTGTCAGGATCGGTTATTATTAAATATAAAGCCTTATGTTATATGTTTATAATAAATTATAAATCTTTTTATAATAAGCTTGCAATGATCACTAAAACAGCTACTTG
This sequence comes from Euschistus heros, assembly GCA_003667255.2. Lineage (NCBI taxonomy): Eukaryota > Metazoa > Arthropoda > Insecta > Hemiptera > Pentatomidae > Euschistus > Euschistus heros. The sequence goes on along the minus strand of RCWM02000376.1, from coordinate 689,371 downwards.
TAATGATACTTAAACAATATTTCTTTCGCTTTATTTTAATTTATTTTTTAAATGTTAATCCAGCCGCATTGAAAAATAATAATAAAAAAAACAACTTATAATTGCATAACTTTTAATTATAGTTATTAGAAATTGATAAGTATAATGTTAAATGAAGAGTCTTAGGCTAGAAAGGGAAATGTCCAAAAATTTCGAAACACCTGTAAATTTGTGACATAGACTTCCCATAGATTGGACACCATTACTTAAGGTGGTCTCACGGAGACTAAAAATAGTATTGTCCCATGTTTTGGAGTTTAAGAACCCGTTCCCAATGGTAAAAAATAATTTGCGATGTTTTCTGAACTATGGTTACCGGACGTTCCCCCCTCTAGCCTTAAATCATATAAACATTCAAAACATCAACAGCATTATATAGATATTATAATATGCATCCATAAAACAAGTATATCTTAAAAGTAGCAAATAATACATCAATTACTCATTGTGTTGATCGTTCTATACTATCATATGTACCTGAACTGATCATGAAACATTACTGTGAAACATGAACATGAACATGAAACATGTGGGCAGTATTAGATATTAACTAAAAATTATATATAAAGCAAATATTAAAAAAGAAAAGAAAAAGTTTATTATACCTCAAATATTAATTAACTCTTATATGCGGATGACATCGTCCTCATATGTGACACTAAAGAAAAATTAAAGCAAGCTCTCTTGGAATGGCAAGAAGAACTTAAGCAAAAAGGAATGACCATCAATGCCTCTAAGAGTAAGATACTGGTCCTGTCCCGAGATGAGGAGAAAACAGAGGAGGTGGTTTGTAATGGTGAAGTTCTTGAAGTAGTTGAGAACTTTATCTATTTGGGCTCTAACATAAACAAACAAGGAAAAATAGACGGGGAAATAGCAAATAGGATCACGAAAGCTAACCAGATCTATTATAGCATTTGCAATAGTATTGTTGGGCACCGAGATGTGGGGCAAGAGACAAAGCTCCACATTTACAAATCAGTATATCTCCCTACTCTTACCTACGGGAGCGAGAGCTGGATTATGCTGGACAAGCAGGTAAGCCGGATAACAGGAGCTGAAATGAGGTACTTACGTCGGGTCATAGGAAAAACGAGAAGAGACCACGTAAGAAATGAAAGAATTAGAGCGGAGCTGAAAACTCCTGCACTGAAAAATATCCTGGAAAAACGTCAGCTAAAATGGTTCGGCCATGTTTGTCGAATGAGTGAGGACCGGGAACCTAGAAAGGTGATGCGACCCACTGGCAGGAGGCCACGCGGAAGGCCTAGGATTTTGTATGAAGATTATATCCAGAGGATCGGAGGAAAAACATTCCAGGAACTGAAACAACTCTGCAAGGACCGTGAAGCCTGGCAGCGTTGGATTGAGGCCCCTCCACGCTGAATGGCACAAAGGAGGAAGATAAAGAAGAAGAAGAAGAAAAAATATTAATTAAGACGAAGTCTGAGTTATGAATGTTTAGTTTCAGTCAAACCATCAGAACACACAGTGTTGGAATTCTTGTTTCATCTTCATCTACTGATTATCAGACCATTAAATGCGTAGTAATATTTTGAGCTGTCAATTTTTAACATCATATTTAATATTTTTAATGTGTACATAGATAAAATAAATATTAGAAAAACAAGATGATGAAATATCTTTCAATAATTGATTCCTAATCATACGGATTTGAATCAGTATTTTATCAGTTTTAAAGGCAACAAAAAAAAAAAAATTAAAAATCTTAAATTTGTACTACATTTTATCTAAATATCGTAATGTCAGGTATGACATTATTGAAACAATAATGATTACAAGAAGCATCTTAGGTAACATGCAGTTGTTTGTTTTTTTCTTTTTACTTTTTACATTTCAACGACAATAAAATAGTTAAAATAAAAATAATATAATTAAAGGACAGGTTTATTCGTTAAAACATACACATACAAATAATATAAGTTAGTAAATAAATAATAAAAATACAAGCATATAAATTAAGATCAAATATCTGTAAACAGCAAGTGAACAACACATTTCCTATCAAATTGGGAACGTTTTTACAACCATTATCAGGTTTTATATGACCTCTCATATTTTAGTTCAATATCTGAATTGAATTTTGTTTTCTCAAAAGTAAGAACTAAAATAAAAAGGTGGAGCCAGTAGTGGTTCTACAGTCCATAAAAATGAAGGTAAACAATGGAAAACTGGTCAGACCTGTGATAAAATCTAATGATATCGTTTATGAATAACTGGCGCTGTAACTGCTTTTGAAGCGGCCCATAAAATTAATTTACGACCTATTCAAGTGGGCATTTTATAGACTTTAAAACAGAATAAATTAGATTTTTTTTTTTATTGTAAGTGTCTGCCAAGCAGTTTGGCAATACCTCACCATTTGTGGCTTACGTAAAACAGAGCTTAATGATAACCCGAGAAATTCAGATGGTCTGTTTCATTATTTTGTCTTATACATAAAATATGATAATATATAAAATAAAATAAAATAGAACGGGCTTTCCGCTCCACTCTGTTGTTTTGTTACTTATTGCCAGGTTTACATAATATATAATTTAACTTGAGCTTATGCTTCTCAAATTTTGGGAACTGAAAAAAAGACGTCCCAAAAAATCTGGACGTTTCCACTCTTAAGGCCGCGTTTACAATGAGGCGATGCATGAAAAGCGATATATCCTAAACGATATACGATACGCAATACGCTTGGTTCAAAAAAAAAAGGTGAAGCAGGTGTAGAAATGAAGTGCCCACTTAGCGGCTATGATTTAGCTGAAATTCACGAACCTTGTTATCTTATTGAACCAAATAAATCTAGTAAATGATATGAATTATAAAAATAATGAAATGACAAAAACTTATCATATTTTATAGACGAAAACAAAAGTAATCTAATAAAATTTGTATTTATTGTATTTTAATTGTTTTAAATCATAAAGAGTAACGATCACGCATTGAGATAAATATATAATATAAAAATAAATATATATATTTATATATATATATATATATATATATATATATATATATATATATATATATATATAGGTATATATTTTCCAATATAAACTCATAAGGAAAATAACTTCGGATTTTTTAATTTATTTTTGTATCATTAATAAACGTTAGTAAATGCCAAAATTAATAGGAATAAATAATAGTACTGCTAAGCACAAATCCATCGCTTCTTAAGCAGTTAATCTGCGAAATATATAAATACATTTTAAATTTCATTGAGAAAGTTAAGCTTGGTAATAACTTTTATAACTCAAAAACATGTTACACCAAAAAATTGACTTGCAAATATATCAAGTAAATGCCCAGAGTTACGGAGCTAGGTAAATACCACGTGTCTCCACGTGTGGCTAATGATTTATAATTAATGCAGAATAATTACTTTTTATTATAAGCTATGGAAAAAATTAAGTGTTATCTAATTGAAATAGCTTTTTATCGTAATCGTCAATATTAAATAACCTCATTTGTGTATTGCATTAATATTTATCACTCTAACTTGCTTCGTATAAGCTTCAAGGAAGCTTTCGTAAAAACGAAATCCCATTTTTTTTTTATTTATCTTTTTTTCCCTCTCATGCTAACCTCATAAAAAGATTGTTTATAACCGATACATGTTCCATGCCATGACAGGCATACTCCATGTATGAAACGAGTTTCATTATATTACATATTGTACCGGTCGACAGTTCTCAGTACACTGCTGTATGGGGCGGAATTTTGGGGACTTAGGTACTTATGTCTTTTGGAAGAAGCCCAGAGCAACTTTTTCAAAACATTATTATACTGGCCTAGAAACACTCCTAACTACATAATAAGAAAAGAAACCGATTCGATTAATATCAGTTTTCATGTCCTAAAACAAACGATAAACGGGTGGACTAAACTGATGGATATGCCAGAAGACAGAATCACAAAAAAATGCAACCTTAAACTAATGTCCATATCTTCATCAAATTCAGATCCAGTACATAATTGGGTTTTACAACTGAAAAGCTTAATATATGAGTTGGGATTTGAGACCGTGTGGGATGCACAAGATTCAAAAATAATTCTGGAAAGCAGTAAAGCTATTGTAGAATCCTATAAACAGAAAATTACAGAAGAGGACCATATCAGTATAATCAGTATAAACTACAAACCATATCAGTATAAACTCTAACTATAGCCATATATATCAATATTTACAACAGAACAATTACCTACAATTCAATTGCAATATTTTAAAGCTTAAACTAATGAGCCAATTAAGAATTGGAGGAACAAAAACTAATCCGAATATATCATAAAGGCACCACATATTGTATAAATTGCGAGGAAGACTGTACTCTCTGTAACCTTAAACAGAAGGAAGACTTATTTCATTTGATATTTGTATGCCCACGTTATGCTCAGTTAAGGGATAATTATATTAATCCAATCGTAAGACCAAATTGTAATAGAGATTGTCTTGCATTTGTTCTGCAAGTGGAGAGCATGCTAAAGCTAAACCTCATTTTTTATTTTTTTGTAAATTTACTAAAAACAAGAAGTTTTTTAAGGAATGAACGAAGGTAAAGGGACTTATATAAAAGCTGTAATATCAACCGATTATTGTAATTTTCATTTCGTATCTAAAACTAAGGAATATTTCTGTGTATTTTTAGTTTTATTCAATTATAATGGAAGGTTATGCTTTATGTATATGAATGTATATGTGTGTATGTGGGTGTGCATGTATATATAGTTATTTTTGTGAATTTAGTTATTTAGTTAGTTTATTTAGTTATTTAGGCCAACTCCTTGCTATGAGATGTATCTATACAAGCAATAAAATTATCTATCTATATTACATATTGTTGATAATTTTTTACAATGCATATACATATAATTGACGTCCTAAAAGATTATACAAGTAAATTAAATAAAAGTAATATAAATATATAATATAAAGATTATAAAAGTAAAAAGAAAATTTTCGTTCGTCAGATCGTTATTACAACTTAAAAGGCCATCGATTATCAATCACCCTTTTTTTTCTTTAATTATCTAAAATATATTAATGGATCTTTTCAATGAATTTTTATTTTAATGAGGTCCAATGGTAGAAAATTTTTGGATGATATGTTCATTGCGCGAGTATACAATTTCTATGTTTTGCTATGCAGTTTCAAATTTCAATAAACATTAAAAAAAAAAAAAACCATTTAAAATTTATTTATCCATGTATTTTTGCTCCCGATTACGTTTTACGTCTTATGAGTGGAATTTGTTTAAACTTGTAGAAAAACAATATTCTGCTGATAATACAAATATATATGTATATTATACATATCTCAGTTAAACAATCGATCAAGGTACATGCCGGGATTTATGAAAATGAACGGGTATTGTAATATAGGACTTGTGTTAACAAGTCTTAAAGCCAAAAAAAAAAATAAAAAAAAAAAAAAAAAAAAAAAAAAAAAAAAAAAAAAAAAAAAAAAAAAAAAAAAAAAAAAAAAAAAAAAAAAAAAAAAAAGAAAATGAACGGGATGACGAACAACCTAAATCCGAATCGACTTTTTCACATACCTTTACAATATTTCATACAAAGAAAACTTTAACAAACGACACAATTATGTATTGGAAAACGGAAGAAATTTATTCAAAGGGCTAAACTTTAAAACATAAAATTCTGTATTTCTTTTCTTTTTTTTTATTTGTTTATTTGTTTTTTTATTTTTATTTTGTTTATTTGGTTATATATATCGATACATTTCTTGACTGTTACTAAACAAATATATATATAAATAAAGTTAAGTTCGCCCAGAAGAAAAACATAAAAAAAAAGGAAATTAGGGAGCTAAATGACACTCACACGTACTAGATAAAGACTGACTTTATTGTTCAGCAATCCTCTTTATATACATTCTGTGGTTTGTTTGGGATTAAGCTAGGAATTAAGATGTATATTATCCCCCTATACACCTTAACTCCCCCCCCCCCCCCCACCAGTTTACGAACAATCCTCGTAAACTCCTACACAGGCCAAACAACCAATAATATACAAAAATCAATGCTACAAATAAATACAATCAATGTTACAAATAAATTAAAAAAAAAAACACTTCGGTCCTTAACTAAAACTTTCACCATACTTTGACAGATCCTTACATATCTCCTCCTGTACAAAACTAAAATACATCAACAAACAAAAAAAAAAACTGTTACACTTCTAAGTTTCCTTTTTTACATAAAAAAAAACTGTTACACTCCTAAGTTTCCTTTTTTACATTATCTACTATTTACACAAGTTCTCTTGCATAGAAAAGAGGATACCCCTCGAACTCCGTCTAAGTACCACAAGAAAGAGTAATACGAGAACGCACAATAGGAATGAGAATAATAAACGGTAATAATGAAGCACAAGAAAAATTAACGATTATCACTAGAAACGACTCAGCGCAACAAAAGAAACGAGAACAACCACTTACCGTATAAAACGATAGAAATGAAATAAACGATAGAAACGAGATAAACGATAGGAATGAGATAAACGATAGAAACGAGAAAATTACTTTAACGGAATCTTTAGTTGTTCCAGATGCACCGTCCTTCGCTTCCGGGGAGCTCTAGGTGGTGACAACATTATGTTCTCGAATGGCAACGACTTTAAAGGGCCCATCATAACGTATATCTTCCTTGCTCCGGTTCGACACTACCTTCCGGTACACAATAGTTCCAATCCCGACCTTTTCCATTCCATCACGAACCCTAAGATTTTTCCGAGTCACCCTCCTACTTTTTTCCTCATTGGGCCTCTTCCGCACTTTCTCCCATCTGTGGCCGAGTGCCATTTTGTTTGCCACCAACGTCGCCTCAACCTCTTCATCCACTACTGCACCGCGGGTATCCCTCCTACGTTCGCGAAGGCCAAATAACATTTCAAATGGCGAAAACCCTGTGGCTGTATGAATTGAATGGTTGTACGCCACTATCGCCTTCGGCATTGCCATGCCCGCATCTATTCCCTTTTCCGCGTAAAAAACGCGAAGGTGATCCCCCAGCGTACTGTGCAAGCGTTCCACCGCCCCTCGACCTTTCGGATGTCCGGGAGTATTTAGATGCCAAGCCACGTCCAACTTTCGCATTTCCGACCTGACACTGGCGTTATCAAATTCCCGCCCCCCGTCTTATTTAAGTTATCCTCTCTGGTACTCCATAAAATTGAAACCAGATTCGTAGCGCGTCCAATACCGCCTCCGCCGACCTATTTTCAACCGGGTATGCCAATGCTACTTTGCTGAAAATATCTAAGACAGTAACCCATTTCCAACCTTTCCATGTGAAAGTGTCTACTTGTAAGTTTGTAAGTGGTCCGATTGTTGTTTCCATCTCTTCCTGTCTTCCGGTAGGGGGGTGACGATCGTATTTCGTCTTATTACAAATTTCGCACCCTTTGGTCACCTCCTCGATAGTTTTCCGCATCTTGACCCAAAAATATCTCCGCTTGAGTGCCTGCAAGGTCTCCTGCACTCCTCGGTGATTAGTTTTCCCTTGATGGTAAGCCACAGTAACCTCCTTCTGCCGATCCGACTTTCTTACAGTTTCCACCATAAGTTAACAACGTACAAAAGTCCTGTCCAACCCTATCCGCTCGGTTCTCCACAACCTCTTTACATTTTCTCCCACACAACTTAATTCCCTACATACAAGTAAAAGGTTTCTCCCGGTCGAGACTCGTCTGTTAGGACTTTCCTAATCATCTCCTCCGACACTCCCGGCTCCGACCGAACCGTGGTTATATGAAACTTCCCATACCTTACGTACTCTGCCTTTGTCAGTCCTGTCGTTTTTGTCTTCCAGATTATCTGTCTGTGTTTGTCGTTAATTATGTCCTCTAATTCTTCAATTTCTGCCGACCTCTCCCCTTCTGAACTATCCTCTCGTGCTACTTCCCCCTCGTCTTCCGCTACTTTTGACTCCCGTTCCGCTTCTCCTTCCGGTGTCCACTCCTGAATAAATCTTTGTATTCCTCCCGAATGCTCCCCGGCTTCTCGCTCGATTGCATTCACCTGCACAGCTCGTGATAGCCAGTCCGCCACAATATTTTCCTTCCCCGGCTTATATACCACCTCCAAATTATACTGGTTCAGGAATTCCTTCCAGCGGGTGACACGCGCCGATGATTCCTTTAGTTTCACCACCCATATTAAGGGACGATGATCCGTCTGCACCTTAAATTTCCGCCCGAATACATATGGCCTGAAGTGCTCTATCGCCCATACGATTCCCAATAACTCCCGCTCCAGCGCGCTGTACCGAGTTTCTGTCTCCGTGAGACGCCTACTGGCATATGCTACGGGTTGGTCTCCTTTTTCCCCTTCTTGAGACAACACAGCCCCCAGTGCGTACTCGCTGGCGTCAGTGGTTATGGTAAACGTCTTGGTGAAGTCAGGGAACGCGAGTACGGGCTCTGTCCGAAGTCTGTCCATGCATGTCCGTATGTTTTGCTCGATTTCCGGTGTTATTACTATACGTCTTCCTTTCTTTAACAGGTCGTTCAAAGGTACCAAGTGTCTTGCCATTTCCGGGACAAACCGTCTGTAGTAGTTAAGGGTCCCCAGTAGTCTCCGTATACCCCTCACGTCTGTTGGGATGGCCATTTTTCTAATCGCGTCTACCTTCCGTATGTCTGGCCTTACCCCCTCCTTTGAAATGGTATGTCCCAAGAAGTTAATTCGGTCTTGTCCTAGGATCGATTTCTCTGATGACAGTTTCAGTCAGAATTGTCTTAAACGTTCAAACACCCGTCTTAGGTCCTGTACATGTCCTGTCTCGTCTTTACTGAATATTAGTAAGTCGTCCATGTACATCTGACAACTGGCCTCATCCAACCCTCGAAGAACCTCATCCATTAGCCTTTGAAAAGTTATAGGGGCGTTTTTCAGACCGAATGGCATCCTGGTGAACTCGTAATGGCCCTTTTCGAAAGTGAACGCGGTTTTATGCTGATCTCTTGGGTGCATCCTAATCTGGTGGTATCCCGCTTTCAGGTCTAGCGTGCTGAATACCGTTGCGCCTCCCAACCGATCCAGTATATCCTGAAATCGCGGTATGGGATACTTTTCGTCTACCGTATTCTCGTTCAACTTTCGAAAGTCCACCACCACCCTGTACTTTTCACGAGTTGTTCCCACTTCGCTCTTTTTCTTAACCGCCCATAGGGGACTGTTATATGGGGAGGTACTGTCGACTATGATCCCTTGGCTTTTTAAACTTTCCAATTCCTTCCTGATGTGCCGCCGCAGGGCCTGGGGATATCTTCTTTCTTTTACATACGTCACCCTATCTTGTTTCAGTGGGATTTCATGTACTGTCTCCCCTGTCACGCTGAGTATTTCTCCTTCCTTAAAGAAGATGTCGGAATATTCCCCTTTTAATGTCTGCCACCAATCTCCCTTCCGATTAATCGCCCCGAACATAGCGCGTCCCCCTTCTCGATCCCTTTCACACGTGTACGCCCTTTTCCCAATACGAATCACCCATCGATCGCCATCACCTTTAATCCTGGTCCCTATCTTGCCTAAAAGGTCACACCCGTTGATGCCCCCGTATTCGCGAGGCATGTCCTCTACCACATGTACCACTAGTTTTCCCTTCTCTTTCCCCCACCTACCTAATCCTATCTCCGCCTCACCCTCTACTTTACAGGGGCCACTCAGTGTAATTAATTTACAACTACACGGTTGTACTCGGGGTACCCTCTCCTCTTTACATAAATTATTTATAGCTTCTTTACACATTATAGTGTTAGAACTCCCTGTGTCAACTAGACACCACACACCCTTTGCGATTTTTATAATAGGCAACCCTCCACTTATACTCTTAACTGTATTTATGAACACTCGGTTGCCCCTCTTTTTACACTCACCTCATACTTTATTGTGCGCTCTCCTCTCCGCCGCCGACCTTCGCTCCCCGCTCCTCCTGTCGCTTCCTCCAGCCTGCCGTGCTCCTACTCCTGGTTCCCCTTCTTCATCTCCTTCCGTCTCCGAAGTTTCCGACGATCTTGTCGATTCCGACAGACGTCTGCTCCTCCTCCACACCCGCTGGGCGTTCACCTCCGGTTCGCTCCTCTGCGCCGGTTGATGTAAGGGCACTGTCTCGCTATGTGGCCTTGTGTGCCGCATTCGAAACACCTCGTGCGGGGACACTGTGCCACCAAATGGCCTGGTTTCCCACACACATGGCACTTCCTTTCTTCTCTCCTCCAAGTCTTCTTGTCTGTTCCTTGCCTTTTTTCACGCATGATTGGACGTTCCCGGCCTCTGAAATCCGCGTCCCTTCTTCTCCATGGGTCTCCTCGAGGCTGCAAGCTTCTACCTCCGTACTTCCGTTTGTAGGTGACCCTGCTCCACCCGTCCTCTTTCCGAACTTCCTCATCTCGAGAGCTGGAATCCACCATTTCTCTCGCGCATTCCACGAAATGTTTGTCTCTAGGAAGTCCTTCCTTTCTTCCAGTCTCCTTCGCAAGCTGCACCTTCAGGATAGTTGATAAAAACGCCATCCTCGCCTCCACCTCCGCTGCTTCCGTCGTCTCCCTCATCTTCTCCGTAATCTTGTTGAAATGCGCTAGTAGTGATCCCGCATATTGGCCGTTGGATTGATGGGGCCTCCTCGCCTCACGGAACATACGAAAGATGTCCTCTTCTGGAGTCCAACGTCCGCCTCCGAATGCTTTCTTAAGGCGGTCCTTCACTACGGCCCATGGAGTATCTTCGTCCGCTTGTATGACATTGTGTATGCCGCGCTTGACCCGTCATACTAACGCCGCTCTCAGCGCGCAGGCATCCACAGGATCCAAGAGATTCTCGGCCGTCTTTGCTTCTATTCTAGCCATCACTCTGTCTCCTCCCTTCAGGAAGTGATTTAGCTCCCCGATCTCTCCATCGTATCTCTCGATATCCGCAATTGCCCTCCTCAAATCCTGCGACATGGCTGTTTTAAGCTTCAGCAATTCTAGGGCATTTGCTTGTTGTGCTGCTATATTTGCGTGGGCTGCCGCTAATGTTTCTGGTGGTAAAGCCTGCATCTCTGGCTGCACTTCGAACGATGGCGGTTTCAAAATGCTCTTATTTTCCATTCAGAATTCAGTCCACACTATAAGATAAGTAATGTGAGAAGAACTTAAATGTTATGACGCTCAAAACTTCTTTTAGTGGAAAAAATAAAAAAACACCAAGAGAATATGCTCGAGCGTTCCCGGGTTTCGGCACCAGTTAAGTTCGCCCAGAAGAAAAACATAAAAAAAAAAAGGAAATTAGGGAGCTAAATGACACTCACACGTACTAGATAAAGACTGACTTTATTGTTCAGCAATCCTCTTTATATACATTCTGAGGTTTGTTTGGGATTAAGCTAGGAATTAAGATGATCCCGACCGGGTCAAATCTTTTCTCTTCAAAAATAAAATAATATATTTAATAATATTGATTTATATAAGAAAAAATTACATATATATATATATATATATATATATATATATATATATATATATATATATATATATATATATTTCTTGACTGTACGACTAAAGTGGATAAGGCACCACGCTATAGACTATCCCAACCGGGGTCAAATCTTTTCTCTCTCAAAAAAGGAAAAAATCCTGAAATTATTTCATTGCTCCCGCCGTTTCCTTCCTTAATCCACACGAAAACTCCTGGTTTCCTCATTCATTTTTCCTCAGTTTGATTATGGTAGTGTGGTGTATGGGGGCCTTTCGATGGGTCTCCGGGGCAGATTACAACGAATCATGAACAGCCCCGAGACGTTCCCATGTTTCGCACCTCTACACTGCCTTGGAGTGGCTCTATCCATCCTCCCTTACACTATATTTCCTAGGCACTTTCGTGTACCATGTCATTAATCACCATTGCCCATCCTACATCTATAACCTATTGAAATTCAAGTCTTCCGTCCACTTCCAACTCACACAAGAGCACGTTCCTCTGGCCTATACTCACCTTTCCACCGAACAGCATTACACCGAACACTCCTTCCAAGCTCGATCCACTATCCTCTGGAACTCGATCCCTCCTGAAATTAGGCATCCTTATTCCTTAAACTCATTCAAAACTCTCCTAATCCAATATCTCCTAAAATCCCAGTTAGATGCCGCCAATATGAGTCATAATTAAAAGTCAAATTAATCAAGCCAATGAATTTGCCTCAATAAGTATTCATTGTATAAATTTAAATTCGTTTTTATTTTTGACACTTGTTTCCCTAACAATTGCTTTTATCACATATATTTATATATACATGCCATTGTATAGATTAATAGGTGTGCACAGATATATGTGAACACCTATATCTACATAAGTTGGAAGAAGACGTGTGAATATATGTTTTTATGTATCTGTAAATATTTCGTCTTATCAACATTCAAGCAGTTCTTAAATTTTTTTCTATATATTTTTCGGTGGTATTCATTATTTGTACTTTATTTTATTGATTTATTTTATATATTTCTTTAGTTTTATCTAACATATTGTAATTATATAATCATATAATTATTATATCATCATATTGTTATTATTATTATTTCGTTTCTCTCTCTGCTTTTTCTTATTTATATATTTATACCAAAAGTGCCATTTTCAATTATATATACATATATTACCTTTTATGCATATTATTATCTTCTTTTGAAATTAAGATAGCGAGACTATTGTACAACTTATTATACATTTTATTATTCTTAGGGGATAATATGTCCCCGAATAAAGATTATTTTTTCATTTCATTCATTACCCACAGACACACACAAACATATAAATATATATATATATAATTTCTCTACATCTAGTAGTCTTAGAATCGCACATAACTACTATCCCTAATAACACATGAAGGGATCCTGAACAATCTTCTTTCTAGAAGACGGATCTTGGACCGGCCTTTAGGCTCTGGGTGGGAGTTTAAGAAATGCACCACGCCTTCCACTTCCTGCCGGGCTTTTGAATAAATTCTGCCAATGGAGGGGTTGCCCGTAGCTGCCAACATCTCCCATTATACATCGCGGTGAGGTGTAGGAAGCAGACTATCCTAGTAATGCTACTTGCAGTTCAAAACGGAAGGGATTATCACACCTTCCGAAGAGGGCAGATAATATCCTAGATGGCAGAGCAAGTAGTAGATTTGAATACAGGAAAAGTCCCACACCCTCGGACACCTACTCATTGTTTCTTTCATGAAAGAAACAAAAAACTGACCTTGATATTTTAAAGTTTTTTTTGTTTCAGATTTATTACTGTTAATATACTGAATCGTGTAATTGTTACTTGTTTTCATTATTATAACATCATTTAGTTTACATGTAGTAAATTTTATGTAAATATTAAGGACATTTTATAAATATATATATCCCAAATAGGAAAATCCCGCAGACCTCACCTTTCTATTCCAATCCGTTGCAGATATACAATAAATTAAAGATTTTTTGAAAAAAACACACTTTTTACCTTAAAAGCTGTAATATCTCCATTTTGTTTATATATTTTTCAAATTTTGACCACATTTTCGGATTAAGCAATAAATTTCCTATAAATGCAGAGTACATATTTTACTGACTTGTGACCTAAAGAACAGCTTGATATTCACCTTATTTAGGGAAGTTACAATGTCATATATTACTTCAACGCTCATCATTTTTCGAAAAATTCTATCCAAAAAACTACAAATCTTACAAAAACTTTCAAATTTAATCAGCTTCAAAATGATATGTTAAACGTAATAATTCTGTTTCGATTTCATGAAGAAATTTACTTGTAAAACCTAAAAAACATGGTGTTCTCATTTGGCATACAAATTAGTTACTTGTGTAAATAAAACATTATTCCCTTAATGGAAATGTGCATTTTAAACATTATAAACTCTTCATTGGAATAAAAAGCAAAGAAAAAAATAATTGTTCATTAGAAAATAAAGGAAAACTGTCAATTAAGCGACACCAGATCAGAGGATCTTATGTTGTTACATTTATTTATTTATTATTATTATTTATGATTTATTTGTAACAGATTTTCAATTTAAGGTTTAAAACACAATGATTATGAAAATAGATCTCAATTTTGCCGACAGCTTGTGTTGAAGAATACCACTTGTTGAGGTGAATTTTATGGGGAGATGTGTCTGTTTTTACTGGGGAAGGCATTTTTACCTTTCCAAATACGTTAAAAAGAATTATAAGGCAACACAGATACAACTCAATCATTTTACAAAAAGACTCTTGCAATTCTATGGGCACATATGTAGAATGAACGAAGACAGACTTGAAAAAACAGACTTAAAAAAAATTTTAATTTGATTACATCTAGTAAAATTATAACAAACTGGTATAACGTACAGAAAGATCTTAAGCAATAAATAAATTTTGAATACGAAATAACGGCTAGAAAACATTTCAGAGACAAAATCAAGAATAACAAATTTGAACAGTAACTAACAAGAGCTACAGGCCGAAAATGAACTTAAGACAGAAGAAAGAAAAATAGTGAATTGATGAAGACGTTTTGGGAAGAAAAGAAGCAAAGAAAATGAACAAACAGTGTGTATAGTTCAAACGCTCTGTTTAAGAAGAAAGAAGATAGTAATAATAAAGAATATATATTTGTGTGTGTGTGTGTTAAAAACAATGTTCCGAGCCTTCATTTTATTAATAATGCGTCTGCCTATTTAATTGTTACAATTTAAATTTAATGGATATACATTTAAATAAATTTACGACCTATGAAATGGTGAGAGTTTTCAAAATAATAATTTCAGGAACAATTATCACGACTTACGCTCATGAAACAACTATACTGGAGAGCATTATGATTCTGTACTGGTCTCACTCACATTGCATCACTTTTAAATAAAGAGGGAATCACAACAAATCGCTACGTATCTTATTCCCTGCAGCTAATCTCGATAAGAAACAGGCTCCATAGGCCAACGAGGTACTTTAACTTTGACAGAAGAATGACACACGGCTCACTTAAAACCTGTTCAGATGGTAGTTAAATTAGTACTTATAATTATCTTTTTAATTGGGATCAATTAGCGTTATGTTATTTCGATAATACACGTTTTATAAAAAGGTCCAAGACTGATAATGCAACACACTTCATTTTCGTAATGGAATAAAAAAACATTTCATATACTCACCAAAAGTGATCGGATTTTTTAAATATAAATACAAGAATGTCAAAAAAAGAAAAAGGTTGGTTATTTGCTGAGGTTGGAAAAAGATGATGATACTGAAATGGATGTTTCTTGATCGAGTCAACAAATTAGGTAACTTTCTATATTTTTATTCCTACGTTTTTTTGAAATTTCAGTGTTATAAAGGAGAGTAAAAGTAAATCATGTGAATATTAATATGTTTATACACCAGGATAAAAAAAATATATATAAAAACGAGTACAGCCTCTGAAGTGCCTTGGGTTCAGAACTTATGTAACTAAGATTCAAAACATAATTCACAAAACAAATTTAACGTAAAATTTTGCATTGTAAAAATTCGATGGCAACTGAAACCGTAAAAATACAATGATAAAATTATCATTCTTAATTGTATTTTTAATGAGAACTACCTATTTAAATATATTTTTATTTATTATTTTTTTTTTTTTTAAAGATTTTTATTTGGTCTGAACATAGGTTACTGGTTATAACACTTGAGTGCTTAGAGCTGGAATAAGTCCGGACCCAAAAATCTTGGTTCTGATAAAAGATAAATAACTTAAATATAATTAATTTATTTTATAAAAGCTCACATATTTGCTCCAAGCTTATCACTACCAGGCTAAATCTTCGACAGATTATAAAAAATAGTCGAGCTTAGTAAAATATTTTGTTCCTAAAGTGTATTTAAAACCCGATGAAGGTTGTTGCGTTAGTATATTATAAACAGGTGTAAACTAAGGACAACCTCAATGCAAGTTTAAGGCAACATAATGTTTTAAAAAATAAAATGACTAATAATGTAAAATTATCTAGCTTTTCATTCAATTTGCGATAACCTGAGAGGCGCCTGAAAAGAAGATGGCCTAGAGACCTAGTTAAAACTTTTATAAAGTTCTACTCATGAGTAGTTCTTTACTATTATTACTATTCTTAACTATTACTATTATTATATGATATTTATATAGTTTTTTTCTTGTTTTCTCTCTTACAGTAACCCTGGAAGAGGGGCGTGTATTTAAATATTTGTACATGCTCCATGCAATTAGCATATTACATGTATCCAACATGTTGGGTATTTTATAAAATATGTGAAATTTAGAATTTAAGGTTTTATGATGAATTTTGAATAGGTAAAATAAACAATGTAAAAAGTGCAGGTTTAAGTTAATTACTTTAAAAAGTAGTTAATTGTTTTTGTTTTGTTTTTTGTGAATTTAGTAGCAATAGTTTGTCAACTAAATCTTTCAGTTACCTATGTGTATGCGGTGCTTGAAGCTTTAATTGGTTTACAATCTTGGTAAGTCGACGACGATCTATGCTCATTCTAAGACATTTAATAAACTTTTTCATTGAATAAATAATAAAACGATTCAACAAGAACGTAATTTAATCTAATGATAGAAAATAGTCTACATTTTGTTAAAAAAAAAAAGAAAAAAAAAAGAAAACTGCATTATTAAACACTTAAATAATTATTTCAACTAAAAACCTGAAGTAAAAATAGATATGTAATGTATATTTTTATTATATTTTGCTTGATTTCAAAATAAGCCCAACTGATTGATCGTATATATATCCCGAAGGCTACAATAAATCTAAATTCACTTCAGAATCTGAGATTAAACATTCAACAAAATAAATAAGACAATAATCGGTTTACAAAAAATAAATAATCATAAAAAAAGCTTCTATAATTTATGTTCCCATACCATCCATTTAGGTTTATTTAACAATACTTATTTTTCTGTCTTTTTTTATAATATTAATCAATGAGTCTAACTAATAAAAATAAAACTATTATAAAAAATCAATAACAAACAAAATGTTGGTAAAACCAAAAGCAAAAAGTTTGTTATAAGACATAGAAATAGTTGGATAAATGGAAATATATGTCCCTTGTAACTTTTAAGCAATATTAGATTGTATATTTTTTAATATTTGAATTGATAAAGATAGCGTATTTAAAATATAGTAAAAACTATCTTTTTTTTTTTTTTTTTTTTTTTTTTTTTTTTTTTTTTTTTTTTTTTTTTTTTTTTTTTTTTTTTTTTTTTTTTTTTTTTTTTTTTTTTTTATTTATTGAAATTTACAACTGTATAAAATATATACAACAAGTAAATGTGTTGAAAGTAAATACAATGGCATGTAAATAACATGTGAAGAACTATTCACTAGTAGCACTTCAATAAATTCTACACTAAAAGGTCTCTGGCCATCTTCTTTTCAGACGCCTCGGAGGATTATCAGGAATGGAATAGGAAGCAAGTTGGGAGACTAGTGGATTGGAGTGGTTATGGAGCTTACTATGGAAGGATAGGTATCTGGTTTGGGCTAAATCAGCAACATATGGGACATTAAGATCTTTATGAATAAGTTTATTTGTAACAAAGTAAGGAGCATTAAGGATTTTTCGAAGGATTTTGGATTGTAAGGATTGGATACGAGAAGAATTAGAAGGTTTAGTTGAGCCCCAGAGCTCAACTCCGTATGTCCAAATAGGTCTGATAACTGTCATGTAAATGAGTCTTTTGTAGAAAAATCGGGAGTTTTTGAACGTCTGTCTAGTAAATGTTGAAGAAGTCGAAAACGACGAGCAGTTTCCTGCCGTTTAAGTCTTGTATGAGGATTCCAAGTTAAACGTTTGTCCAGTTGAAGTCCTAGATAGCGGATCTGTTCAACAGGGATCAGTGGAATATTGTTGAAGGATACTGGAGGACAGAAAGTCGTAGGTTTACGACGAAGGGTAAAGGTTACTTGGTGAGATTTGACTGGATTTATTTTAATTCTCCAATTTCGACACCATTATCTTGTATTTAAATCATAAATATCATAAAATTATTTAAATCGATATTTAAGTCTCATATGCTATGAAGTTGGATTGAAATATTTTTATTATAGGATAACGAAGGGAAGTTGATATTGAGAAGAAAAAAAAATTTTTAAAAATATATATTAACGACAAGGAAGGAGTGCCACTGAGTATTATCTCTTCTCATGCCTAACCTATCTTTTATTTTTTATTTATATTGAAACAAATATTTTTTTTATCGGCAGATGCAGTTTAAAAAAAAAAAATGACTTTTTTATTTCTTTTATTTAGAGTGCTGGAAAAATTACATTTATTTATTTATTCACTTTCTGGAGCAATGTACCACCACATTGGTTAGAGACACCATACTCAGGTTGAAAACTATAAGACCTTGTACAGGTTTGTTTGTTTTAAAAATTGAATAATGTGGTTGTGTAGGTACGAGCCCAATAAGTAACTGTGGGTTTCTTAGTCATGTAAAGATGACTTGTCCTTTTCGTGGTCCTGGTTCTTCTTTCCATAGTCCTGGAATCAGTCTATTTTTTAAAAGTTTGTCATTGTTGTCGGCTCTAAGCCATCTTTTATGCCAAACTATATTGATTTGATTTTTTAATAATAATTTGAGATCTGGTAAAGGGGCAGGGATTAAGGGTAATGGAAAGAAGTAAAACATGATCTTACTGAATTACATGCTTTACTAAGATATTTAAATAATAAAAATTATTTTTAAATTAGAAATAAATAATAAAATATAAAAGATTTTTATTATATATCAGTTGAGAAAAAAAAAATGTTTTACTACAGTCCATAGCTAACAATTATACAAAATGATGTAGCAACCGTTCTTAATCTCAGGTATTTCCCCCAACTTAATGAAGATCCAGATACGTTTTCCAGCACTTATAATAACAATTTATTAATTTTCCTTACGTTGATCAATTTTTTATAATATTTACAATGTATCTGTTGTAAAATTATATAGTAAAATTAGGTAGTAAAGAAACTTTTCACAAAGCTAATGTATCTAAAGCTCTTATTAGTATAAAAATCTATAAACTATTGTATTGTTAAGATCATCATCGCTGAATGGTAGTTAAACCAGTAAAGATGCAATTTGAGCATAATTAATTTTTTGAATAAACTTATACAATAGATATTATATTTACTACCAACAATTAAATGTTTTGCTCAACGTCAAAAATATAGATAATATAATCCGTTGTATTAACCTTCAAAGAAGACATACAAAATCAAGAAAGGTTCTAATATTTAAATCAGCAACCATCGAGTGTTCTTAATTGATCTTCTTTACGAATGTTCATTCTAAAAAACTTTTCCTTTCCTTTTTTTTTTCCTCTTCGCCTTAACAAACCTGTTCTAGGTCTCGTGAGTCATTCCGAAGAAATGATGACCACAGGAGTAATTGCCTCGTACAGACAGAGGAAAAAAATCGGTCAAAAGAAGCCCCCTTATGTATCAAATGTAACTGACATATTCGTAATAAAAGTAACTTAATAAATTATTTAAGCATTATTTGATAATACTTATCCTTGGATACGTAGTAAATTTTTATATTCTTAATAATATTAATTTTTTTTTGTCAGTCAGTCGAATAAAGTAATTTAAAAATTCTTTATCAAAACTGATCGATCCCTAAAAACCAAATTTTAAATTTCAATTACGCAGTACAATTATTTGCAAAACTGTTTTGATTCACGTTCCGATTCACTTAGCTTATAAAAAAACTGAATATTCTGTAAACGAATATTTTCACCAGAATTTTCCAGAGGAAAAACAAAAATTACAGTGCCACGCTAGAAATATTGATACAAAATTCTAATTATTACGACCAAATGAAAGCTCCATAAATCCAAAAAAAATTATTATTCAACTGATGATTACTGAATTAAAGTGACGTAAAACAGGATCTCACTCTCGTATACCCACCTTTCCCTATAATTATAGTAATATAATACACAAATACGAAAATAGTATCGAACAAGGCATATCATAGAGGATTTTTTTTAAATCCAGATTAATGGACATAAAAATACACAAGCAAGAAAACAATATCGATAATGTTAAAATTTGGATATAAATGTGAAAAATAATTTAAAATTGTTTTTAAGATTACGACAAGAACTAAGATATCTATACTGAGGTGAAATAGCCGCAGTGAAACATATATTGCAGGAAGGCCCCTATTTTATACTACACATAAAGAATTTAGGAATTACACCCGAAGTTAACAAAATTCTAACAGATAATAAGAATACTTTACAAACATTATTAATCATTCATAAATAGCACAACATATGAAATAAATTATAAACTTATTTCAGAAATATATCCTCTACGCAGCAGATATCCCTACTACTCCTGATACTTTCCTTGCAACATTTGCTGATGACACTGCTATCCTTTCATCACATTCAGATCCTTTAATAGCTTCCTATAGTCTCCAAAACCACTTATCCTTGATGGAAGACTGGTGCGACAATTGGCGGATCAAAGTAAATGAAAATAAATGCACCAACGTAACCTTTACCCTCCGCCGAAAATACTGTCCTCCTATCAATTTCAATGGTATTCCACTACCTAAACCTGACACAGTTCGGCATCTTGGGTTCTACCTAGATAAAAGACTTACGTGGAACCCTCATACTCGACTCAAAAGGCAAGAACTTAACAGACGCTTCAGCCAATTGTACAGACTACTAAATAGGACATCTCATCTTTCCATTGAAAACAAAATTCTCATATACAAAACCATTACTAAACCGATTTGGACTTACGGACTTGAACTGTGGGGGACTGCAAAAAAGTCGAATATCAAACGCATTCAATCCTTCCAATCCGAAATCCTCCGCACTATAGTAAATGCTCCTTACTATGTTTCTAACAAACCCCTACATAATGATCTGAATATACAATAAGTCCTCGACCTTACATCCCTTAAATTCTCAAAATTCCATCGCAACCTTTCCTTTCATCCTAAACCACTAGCTCAATCACTACCCGCTTCCACACATCCTGATGACCCCCCTCGCAGACTAAAAAGGCAGTGGCCCCGAGATCTTTTGTAAAATTACTTATATTGGAGTTCTGGCAATGGCCAGCTTCTTCACTCATGCCCTGAGTGAATGTTATAGCGTTCTCACTTAGCCTCCACTGGGTTTTTTTTTTTTACACCAGAGACGCAGCTGAGAGAGAAGAGCTGGGATCTCTCTGTGCCTGGCTTATCCCTTCATAAGTGGAGGGACGGGTCTGGTGGGGGGATCCCTAGGATGAGTGTAAATTGTAAATAGAGTATAATTGTATTTTTTTTTCCTTAAGTTTTACTATTTCATTTTGTATATAGTATATTTTATATTGTTTGTGTATAGCATAGTTCTTTTTCTTTTTTTTTTCTCTTTTTATTTTCTTATATTACTTATTTACTTTATTTTATTTTTTTTCTTCTCATTGTACATAATTTGTGAAATTAATCATCCGCCGTCTATATTACTTATTGCCCACATTTGTGGCAGATTGTAATAATTACTCAATAAAAGATTTAAAAAAAAAAAAATCAGAAATAGTAATTTTAAAATTAACTATTAAACATAGGCGTTGATGCCCTTTGGAGTTTTAAGGCTCTAAACAAAACTAACAAATGAACAACAATCTTGTTCAGGATAAAAAAAAAAAATTAAACAATTAATTTTTCCCAGCTGTTATTTAGTCGAGTTAGAAGCACTTACCTCTATCTATATAGGTAATTACTTATATTATTTGAATTCGAAGGTCAATATGCTTTATGGAAGCAAAGTAAAAATAATTACAATAAAAATATGCACGCTTAGTTTGTTATATTTGATAAACTTGATCCTGAAGAATTTAGATTTTAATTATTTCAAGAAAAATGAAAAAGTTAAAAAAACAAACTGAAAACCATAATACTACACTCTATTTATAATAAAAGGACTGGTGGAATTATTTTCCTCTTATGAATCTTATCAACATATTTGTTGTTTTGCTCCACACCGAAAGACCGCTTCCAAAACCTTTACATCATCGAAAGGTTACTCCCAACAAGGTTCCTAGATATGACCTCATTATCCTATATAAGGAGATCTAATCCTAGAAAAACAAATCAATTTAGAACGCCTATACCCCATCGTAGATTCACAACCCATATTTACTTTTAACTACCGATATAATGGCCCTATATTTGGTTATTATATTAGTTTTTAATTACGACAGTTTAACGCCATTATTATTCCGAGAGAGAGAGAGAGAGAGAGAGAGAGAGAGAGAGAGAGAGAGAGAGAGAGAGAGAGAGAGAGAGAGAGAGAGAGAGAGAAAGAGAGGGGGGAGGGAGAGAGAGACCTGTAAAATTAAATTAAAAAACGACTGTAGACATATTTGCTATATTTTTGTGTCTATATGTCCATATTGTTTAATTCATCAATAATAAAACCAGTCAATGAGTATTGGATAGACATGATTAGTATAAATATTGTTTACACCTAGCCAAACATTCACCCTGAATTCATGCTGGTAATGGGGAACAACAGAACTTTGCGGGTTAGCTTCCATCCACAAATGCACTTACGAGTGCTGCAATCCAATGCGGCAAAATCATGATGAACTTCGCCTAAGAGTAGATGCAGTCAGAAGAAGATCGATGCTGTGTATCAGAGAAGAGGGAGGACATTTTGAACAATTATTGTAAATTAAGTATGTAAATTTTAATTAAATTATCTTAAATTGGAAAAATTAGAAGAAGATAAATAGGTAATTGTGATTAAATTACTTTTCTATTAATAAAACATAATAAAACTATTTAACATTTCTGAGCATTCTCTCAGTATTTCCCAAAAAGCCGATGTTGCATCTCTCTGTTTTTGTAATTAATAAGCGATTTCAGTATCAATTTTAAAAATTATTACTATTCATGATATACCAGTTTTTTTTTAGTAGTGCACGTTTCTAACATATATAATATTTTTGAAAAAAATGCAGTCAAAGTTTTGCTACGAAATTAGAAACTGGCTATTTCTTATGTTTGGATCACAAAGGTTAATATAGTATGCGGCTATTTTGAAGTCTATAAAAGCTTATTTTAAAGGGATTTAGATCTTCTTTCTAATGAGCATATTGAAATTGCTCTTAATAATTTAGTAGTTCGGGAAATACAAACAATTATTTGTCAAAAAGTAGAAATTTCTTGAAAAAACATAAAATTAAAAATAAGTACAAAACGGATGAGAATCGAGCTATAGTTTATAGGGAACTTTTTGTTGCAAATGATGCCCAAAATCGCCTCCCGAAGTTACTGCAGTCTTATGCTGAATATCCTGTATATATACACTTTTTTTGTCAAATGAAAAAAAGCTAATTTAAAAAAAAAATATATATATAGATATTTACAAATATATACAGTAAATACATCAACTAAATGTGATAGAATATTATTGTAATAACTTATCAAGAAACTGCATTTTAGTAGCACTTCAATAAAATTTATATTAAAAGGTCCCTACGCCACCTTCTTCTCAGACACCTATAACAGTTATAGGGAATGTAGTGGGAAGCAAATTTAGAGCCGAGTGAGTATAAAGCTTATCATAAAAGGAGAGGTATCTGATTTAGGCGAAGTACATCTGCAACAAAAAGAGCAAAAGTGTAATGTATTTTTGCATATGGATTGAGAATATAATTATCAAGTAGGTATATATAATTTTTTTCTATGTATTATATTTTCATTTTCATTGTGATAAAAAATCAAAGTTATACAGCCATAACTTTTTAAATTGTTTAGTTTCAAGGTTATACAATAATACTGATCCCCTATAGAATTTCACTCAAATTATTTTTTATTCAGCTTTATTTTTATTAATTTACTTTCATAATTAGATTATTATCATAAAATCATAAGTTATATATGTACCTGTCATCTTATATTATTATTTTTTTTTCCGAATTTTGTTTACGAACTCGTATCCTTGGTTTGGATTCTTTAGGGCAAGGTCTCCTAATCTTTCACTTTACAACCTGTACTCAATTTCTATTACTCTAATCAATCTTCCAACTAAGAAAATATATATCACTTCCTAACCGGCTAGATCTGACGCCTAGACAATAGTTAGTTCTTATCTCATGTGGCCTAGGATAGTCTAACGCAAATAGATCCATCAGTTATTTAATAGCTGCGGCTTAGTATTACGTTTAATTCTGCCTTTTGACGGTGTAATCTGAGATAAAAAGTTCTTTGATTGATTGGTACAGGTGTTTATCCATTAAAAGTAATTTATTATAGATTATTCGTTGTAATTTCATCAGACAGATCATTTTATTTTTTTTTTTTTAATAGTGTTCGTTGTTAAACAAACATATATATTTATATATTACATTACTTATTTAGACCTGTTATAAAGTTTCAGTCAGAACATAACTAGCATATTAGTACTTATAAATTTCATAACATAAAATATCGGTAAAAGAGATCTCTCATCCCACTCCTTTAATCTCTTTCGTTCATTATTGAAAAATTCATTTTCAACCACTTCTATTGACAGCCTATGCCCATGTAATTTTTTATTGAAGTTTTGACAAAGAGTTCATATGTGTATTATAAAGTACATCAACATTCAGAAGGTATCTCTCACGCTAACCCAAAATGTTGAATATCTATGTGACGACACGAGTACTCCTACTTACTGAAACCCTTCTGGACGTACGGAATAGAAATTTATGGTACCGCCAAAAAGTCTAATATCTCCATATTGCGGTTTCAGTAAAAGGTTATGCGTGATTGCACAGGCCTCTCCACATGTCAGAATTAATATAATAAACCAATACCACAACATTTGGACAATATCCATTCCTTAACAAACAATCCATACAGACTATTCCAAGATTTACCAATACCTTAGTATGTTACAACAGACATTCCCCTTAACGAAGACCCGAAAGGATCTGTATGAGGGACTTGTTATATTTATAATTTTATTTTTTTTTATTACCTTCTATTCTTCATCATTACAAAATCTCAATTGAGTGATAAACCTAACTTGCCTATCACAAAACATTGCGATTTCTACCTAATTTGTATACCTATTACTCTCATTTTAAAGGAGGCAAAAATATTTGCTTGATTTTTTTTTTAATTTGAGTTTTTCTCTGGACAAGTAAAATTGAAAAAAAAAATTAATACATTTTAGAAAACTTAATTTTAATGTTTTTGCATAAAAAGGATTTGAAATGTCTTGGATTTGGCATGAACTTTAAAACTGTATTAAATTTTTGAAAAGCAATTATTTTTTATAAATAAATTAAAATTTTTAATTTATTGATTAGAAAATCTTAACAGTGTGATAAACCTAATATTACGATTTCTACTAGTCTACTACAGTGCATCGGCTGGTTCTGCCCTTCGGCACATGTGTAAAGTTATTTAATTTTTATGAAAATGTCCCTTTTCTTCCAACATCGAATATTTCGTTATCATTATTTTATTAAGAAAACCACAGAAGAAAACATATTATTGTTTTTACATTTCGGGCAAGAATATATGGCGCCTTCCGTGGAATACTGTAATATTTCGAAAATCTCAACATTTGGGGAATGGTGTTTAAAGTTTTTCTTTTTCCAGTTGGCCTTTTTGAATTATTGTTATTTGTTTTTTTATCCAGATGCCGTCGAAGCAATATTTGCTATTAACTGATAGACAGCCTGTGTTTTGTCACAGTCTACACCGAACGGCTTCCGTTAACACCCCCCTCCCCCTACTTTCGTATTGTAACTTCCGCCTCTCTCCGGCCAATTGAACAACTAAACTTATTACAGTTTTTACCACTTAAAGATAACGAAATTTTGAATGATTTGGAGGAAAATACTGAAAATCGAATTTTGCGGAGGTATTCCAGATTAGAGTATCATATTATATTATATTAGAGTGTTCCACGGAAAGTGCGATTTATACCATTTATGTATTGCACTCGTTCGTGAAATTCATTTTTTCCTTCAGAAGTTAAGATTTTTTCTCTGGACAAATAAAATTGAAAAAAAATATTAATACATTTTAGAAAACTTATTTTTAATGTTTTTGCACTAAAATGGGTTTGAAGTGTCTTGGCATTATTACAGTATTACACTTTAAAACTTTATTCGAATTTTAATAAGAAATTATTATTCATAAATATATTAGACTATCTAATTTATTGATATCAGCTCAGAATGAACTTCTCCTGAATTTGTAAATTTCGTTAATCAATATACGAAGTCTTTTATATATTTATGTGTGAAGAAATTGTACGATTAAATTATTTGTATTAGATTCAAGATTAAAGCAATAAGTCCATCATTGTGTGAATATGATTTTAATATTTTCCTTAGCTTGAATTTCTTATTCTTTTACTTAATGATTCTAATATTCACTGTATTTTTAATATTAATATATTTTTTTTTAATCGATCATCTTTATTTATGGAGAAGAAATTTATTTTACATCTATTTAACCCCAGTTTAAATGAAAAAATTATGATCATTTTAACTTTGAGAACTATTTAATTTTAATTAAAAAACACTGCCATAAAGAAAATAAGCCTTGATCATGGTAAACCCCGGGGAAATACAGGTTAACAAAAAATAGTGTTTACGTTACTGAAACTTATAATTGAAAATAACATAAATTATGAACAAGTTTACTAATCAATTATACTCCTCATGATTAATTAACTATCACATTATGTAAAAATAAATTGCTGCTTATAATAAACAGTTTAACACGATTAATCCAAATTATATTAAGATTAGGAAGAATTATCTGAAGTTCAGAATTCTAAATTATTTTTTTTAATATTTTAAGTGGTTAAGAAACATTTTGACGGTATTTGGTACGTCTCATAGTACACATGGGGTAAGAAATCAAAAATCATAATTTTGTCTTGACAAGTTTTAGAATTTTTGTAGGTTACTAAACAAAACAAAAATAGCAGATACAATAATTTATTATGGTATAAACTTACATGAAATGTATAAAAAGACTAATACATGATGGACTGTTTCATTAGATTTATCTTCGGGATCCCCAGGTGGTCACACGTTACTTGCCGATATTCTGAGCTTGCGTGGCTCTTTCCTAAATTCCGACGGCAATACTTTCTGGGTACTTTCCTACTCCAATTGCTAAAAACCAAAAATTCTTCCTATATTCTTGATTTATTAACTCTGCGTTCTTCTATCCACCTCCTAAACACTAGATCCCAACCTTTTAACCTGTATATCCCCTCACATGAAACCGCTTCCTTTGACAAATCCTTCCTCATTCGGGCTACCTCTTTCTGGAATTCCCTACCCACTTCTAGTCATAAAGCAGCTTCTATAACTTCCTTTAAACATAATTTATTTCTGTTCCTTTTAGACAATCAATCTTCCGCAAATATGTCAATAATCAAATAAATACTTATAATTACTTTTTTTCTCTTTCTTTCTTTTATAGTTTCATATATATACGATTGTATTTTATGTTATTATTATTATTTCATATATAAATTTTAATTTACTTTAATTTTTTTTCCTGTAAAAATGTATGCTGCAATTATTGAAGCATTCAATTTGTAAATAATAAGCCAGAAAACGGTAGTTTTAACTGTGCATTATTTTTAATCTTAGGGGCCAGTAAGTCCCGGAATAAAGTTTATTTTTCATTTCATTTCATACGTGACATTTATGAAAAATATTAACAGAAAATTACAAATAAAAAAACTTATTCCTCTTTAGAATTACTAGAGCGTTACTATTACTATCATTTTCAATTAACCTTAATAATGTTAAAGGATTCTTGTCAATTGTTTGTTTTTAGGAGCCAGCCTTTCTTAAATTGCCGAATATAGATCTGATGAAAGGAGAAAAATTTTCATTAGATCCATATTTATATCAATACGAGAAGTTTTCCTGTATTTTGTTCTCTGAGGTACCTCCAATGCTTTTTGTGACAATTTTCTATTGTCAGTAATAAAAAAAAGAAATGATTTCGGAGCCATGTTGAAGCAATTTACAGAAAGATACTGGCATATAATACCACGAATAATTGAGAATTGGTTTTGAAATCTAAAATCACCGTAAGAGGCAGCCAAAGGCCAACAAACTAGGTATCAAAATAAATGTAATATTTACGGTAAAATTATAAAAAAAAAAATTGTTTATTTTTTTTTTAATCAATTCCAAAGTTGGAAAATTGTTGACAATTTTTTACATAATCATAAACAACAGAAATTAGCAATTTTTTCACTGTTGGTCAAAATTAGTCACCGAACAATTTACTAGAAACCTAAACTTTAATAGGTGAAAAGAGGATTAAAAAGCTTTAAGTAATAAGATGGTAATCGCCAAAGTAAATATATACTAACCGAACCAGTTCTATTCTTTGTATTTGTATCAACAATTCAAGTTAATCCTTAGCTTTGTGACTAAGTTTCTATATTGAAATTATGATGTTTTCTTTCTATTCAAAGGTTCTGATTTCCATATTACTCCTAAAACTAAAATTTTTCGAACTTCATTTTCTTATTATTGAACATGGCTCGGGACTGTGTGCGTCAGAATCGAATGTTTTGTTCATGGAAATACAAAATATGCTGATACTCTGCAGAATCATTGTGGTCATACTGCTAACTAATAAGGATAGGCTGTAGAAATATCTAAACAACGCATTACTTTATGATTAATTATTCATTTCGCTCTACATATGATAAAAAATAGAAAATGAGATAGTATTACGACTTACTATGTTGTTCCAATAAGGCTTCTCTGAGTCAGAAGAGACTGTATTAACTTAGATGACATGTTCATCCACAACGTCAGTGGAGACACAAGGACAGGTGTTATGGAAATATTGTAAAGTAAATGGAATAATTGTTAATTTGTTTATAGAAATTTACTACAATTCCTAATAGTCAATTTAAAAAAAAAAAAATTAAATCACAAGTTTACTTTATTACTAGAAAACACTACTAATACTAATGTAAAATACAACAAGAAAATACATATCATTTTAGTAAATTTATAGCATCTAAAAATATAAGTTTGTTTTAATTATATTTTAAAAGTCATAAACATATGAAAATTATATTAGGTCAAATAAATTGATTCTAATATGCAATTGTAAATTGTCTTCTATATTTTTTTATCAGAGTGCGAAACAGATTTAGAATTTTAGTTTTTCGGGATTTGGCCGAATGTTTTAAATTTTTAAAACAATTTTACTAATCTGACATGATTAATATTTATTTAGAAGTAAAATATTTAAATTTAATTAATGTATAATCTATCTAGCAACGTGCGGACGTGTTGTATGTTTTTATAACTGTTGATGAATGTTTAATATTCGAAACTAGTTTTCAAATAAAGAAATTCTAATAGAGGTGGAAAATAATTCATCCATAATAACTGAAAAGGTGATGAAGTTGCTTCTTATGATAGTTTCTTGCAACTTTCTTAAAACCTTTAGTTTTTATATATGATTTTTTAAAACTACCGTAAACGTAAACTGCTTTGGACAAACGCGCTTTTAAAATGAAAATCCTCAAATTACAAGCTAGGCATCCTCCAGTTTGTTGCCCAAAATTAATCGACAATATTTGTGTTTCAACAAAGCTGGTGATGAATTGTACCAAATTAGCGGATTTACGGAAGTATTTTGCTAAAAAGTGAATTTTTCGAGGTTTTTCGCCTCAAAACAAAAAAATAAAAATTCTATTAACATTTTTTTAAAACTTAATTTGATAATTCAAAGGTTTAGCTTGAAGAAGACGCCGTAATAAGCGTTTTTGAGCTTAAAAAATCAGCCTCGTTCAATGTAGCACCTTTTTCAGGTATTGAACATAGCGGAATCGCTCATACGGGAATTTGAAGCTGAGCTGTGTAGCTATCATTTGGCCCAAGAAAATGTTTAATATCCACAAAAAAGATCGTGCTGCAGTACAAAATGTACAAAACCTGACCAAAGAAGCTCCCGTTTACGGTACTTGGTTTTTAAAAAGTGTATTCGCAATAAACTGAGTCATTCAAGTAAACTCGCAAATGACTCATTTTCCTAAAGTCTATTTGACCACTATTTCGCCGAGATCACTAATATATTTATGTACCTTTAAAGGCGTTTTTATTGCGCAGTTTGATAAATATAAATACACAATATTAGTACATCTTATTATTTTTTTTTTCCAATCGCCGCTACGAGCTGAGATAAGGACCATAATGCATTCTACTTCGCAACAGACATACAATTTATAGCCAATAATACATATTTTTCTTATTGAAACGGCCATTAGATTTTATTTACATGAGACTTGCTACTTTATGTATTCTGTGTTTATCTACAACACACAATGTAATTGCCGTTTAGTACAGTATTAAAACCCCAACGTTTAATACATCAAAACAAGGGTGTAAAAATTCATGAATGCGCACATTAAAACAAACACACAGCTCACGATTGTAAATAAATAATCTACACGTGACTTGAACCCTGCCCTTTCTTCAATGGCTACTAACAGCTCTTGGATCTCCTCTTCGATTATCGATCGTCTGATTGGTTGAGATAAATTCGGTCTATAGAAGTCGAATCAATGATAATTCAACGCAATAGACCCAAATATATACCGCAATAGACCCAAATATACATTATTATTATTTTTCTTATTTTAATGAAACCTCATATTTCTGTAAGATCGGTTAAGAACTCTTACATGGTTATGCTATAGGCAATAGATGATTGCCCATTACTTACACAAATATAAAAAAATATATAAAAACATTTATACCCTAGATATTAATTAGGAGACAAATGATTGCAGTTAAAATAATAACTTGTGTTTGAATCTGATATAATTCTGTGAAAGACTTTTATGTGATAGTGTTGTCAATGAACCTATCAGTTAGTTTAGAAGCTAAACATAAATTAATAAATTATATATTTTTCTGATTGGAGGATGAGGTCTTATAAAACTACAACCTTTCAAAATATTACCTAAAGAAATGTCTATAAATGCTTCTACAAATCTTTACTGCTAAGAGTGCTTTCAAATAATTAATAAACATATTTTTGTTTTTAATAATGATTTTAGGAATTTCGAAAGCAGTTATTATTTTTTCTTCTGCTATAACAGTTAAGAACAATCCACAAAATTTTATCCTGTCGTTTTCTTAATTTTACAGAAGTGGAACTGTTTACGAATAGATGACCTAGTAGAATCAGCCACCGGAAGTGTGTAATGGCAACAATTAATTACAGTACCTAATTGTTATGTTAGCCTATTTTTTTTTTTTTTTTTTTTTTTTTTTTTTTTTTTTGCTTTACTGTAACCTCTAAATGTTAAGTTGTGATTCTGATTCTGGTTTATAAAATTTACTTTTTACCTATTAGCATTTATTACCTATTCATATCGATTATTATTCATGAACATGGGATTGTTAATATTAAAAACCTACGGGTGATCCATATTTATAAACAAGTAAAAACGTCCTCGTTGCACCTCTGGCCATATATGACGCAATTTCGGCTTTCATCAATATGTAACTATCACTCGATACGTACACAGGGTACCTTTCACTCCAAGCTTATAAGTTGATTTTTAAGCGACTAATAACGACAAATATATCTGAATTCATACAGACAACTATTTAATTTTGTTGTTTATATTATTTTGGGTAAATAAAAATAAATTTATTTATCTTCATACAGGTTTTACATTAGAAGGTCTCTGGACCATCTTCTTTCCAGACGCCTCGCAGGATTATCGAGAATCGAGTGTAAGGCAAGTTGGGGCTATTGGATTCGAGTGTGTATGGAGTTTACTATGAAAGGATAGGTATCTGGTTTGGGCCAAACCAGCTACATACGGAACATTAAGACATTTATGGATAAGTTTGTTTGTAACATATTAAGGAGCTTTGATGATTTTACAAAGGATTTTGGATTTCAAGGATTAAATACGAGAAGAATCGAAAGTTGTGTCTAATTATTGTTATGTAAATAACAATAATTAAACAACAATCCTAATCACTCATAATCATCTGAAATTTAATTTTCAATTACATTCGAACAAAGTCTCCAAATAAAAAAGTCCAATATAATTGGCGAATAATACATCAATCCTGATTAAATGTAATAATTTGGGTAGTAATAAATACGACATTATGGGATGAAGAAATATAATTAAAATCATCAGTAATTATAACGATTCTCAAAATTTGTATCCTTGTTGAAATAAAAAACTTCAGATCTATTTCCCTTCTGCATACAGTTGTATGTTCAGTTCTATCAACATTTCTAACAGCCAATATTCCATTAACCGTGGACAGGAATTTCCCCCATTAAGAAGACCATCAGGAGCCAAGATGACAAGGCTCGGCCGCCGAAGAAGTGGAAGTCCTGATTGGTAGGTTAAACAGTTGGGGAGAAAACAAATATAAGCACGGAAGCGCGATTAGTGACAATCTGTCAGGAATGAAGGTAATTTGGTGTCGTTTCCTAACTGAATATACGATGCACTCCCGCCCGCTTTGGAAATTACACGGAGAGAGGAGGTGGGCGCTAAAATTAGAATGGATGTCACTGTTAGGAGGATTTTTTTTTAAAGAAAAGTGATAATTAATTTTAAAAAATTAAAATTTTATTTTATTTTAAGTATTTTTTAACCCATTTCCGGCCAAGGCTTGAATAAGTTAAATGTTTTGATTTTTCTCCAAAGAAATTTTTATAGGGTAGTTAAATTTAAAGAATAATATTTTTTTTTTTTTAGCCATAACGGCGGCAGAAAATGTTGCGCTCTACATTGACCTGTTGAATATTTAATTTTTTTTTTTTCAGACATAGTCTAGTGATACTTATTTATTAATGCTACAATATACTGTTTCATGAAAACGTTAATTGTAAATCCTTCAAAGAAATTCAAATTCACAATTTTCACACAAAAATCCCATTATACATTTTTTTAACAGCGTGCTTTAAAGCAAATTGGGTGTAATTTAACGTAACATCGCTCACACAATTTAATTTTAACAACCCTAATTCGGTTGAAATTAACATATAACTACTCATTAGCGTTGAAAAATAAACTTTTTCAATGGATTAAATAAAAACTCAAAAGCTTATTATTATCATTTTTAATAATTACAAACCTTAAATAATAAGCTGATGTAATAAAATAGAAAAATATTTAAACTATTAAAAATAAAAAATTTATATATTAATGTTGCGTAAACCCAACTGTGGACAGAAATGGGTTAAAGTAAGAAACCGTAATTGATTCTAACTTTCGTGTCTTCAAATTTAATTTTCATCTTTAACTATCTACGAATATTAATTAACTACCTGCGCATTCCTAAAAGATTAACTGTTTTATATGGTGAGCCAGATATGTAATAATTCCAAAATAAAATAATTAAAAAATTAAAAATACACCTAAAAAAACAAAATAATATTTTTTAATTAATTTAGCCGTACATCTTAGCTTTCCTGTATATTAGCAGTTTATTATGACGTAATTATTACTATATAATGCATAATAACAAAACGGTATGTACTAATAATGCTGTAAATGAAATTATGTATTTTTAAGAAATGACAAAAACAATTTAAAGAAATATAACGACAAATAATGTATGATTAAAGAAATCGTTAAACTGGAAATGGAAATCTCCTTACATGGATATGTATTTAAAAACTGATAATATATTGGAGGTATACTGTCAAAATCATTGAAATTATATATTATCAAAACTTTTAAAAGAATTATTTTTGTTTAAATAAATTAATTTATTTAAACGTTTTTGTGACAAACAAAACATAGATAATCAGTAATAAGGAATTAGCTCCATTTTACAATTTACTAAGGTAGGCTATTTACAGTAAAAATATTTCTTTTTGAATAATACGCAAATAATATTTTGAGTGTGATATAAATTTTTTTGTCAACTCGTTCTAGATAGCAAAGACACGCTCTATGTAGAACAAATGAAGTCCTACTAATTTTTAGGTAGTTCTTCAGATGTTAATGAAATATAATTTTTCCTCTAATTATAATAATAAACAAATAATAATGTATACAGTTGCTACAATACGGACATAAAACCAACAATCCTCTACGCAAGTGAAACAATAACCCTTAACAGGAAACAACAACTCCAAGAAATCAAAAAAGAAGAGAGAAAGATCATCAGGAAAATTATAGGAGGAAGACATACCCAAAACGGTTACAGGCTACTAACAATTAAAACTACAAAAAAACATCGAAATTGATATTAGGAAAAAGAGAATGAAATTCTTTGGCCATATCAGCCACCTACCAGAAAATCCACTGACGAAAAGAATAATAGATTATGTAACTTCACTTAAGAATTCCACACCTTGGCTAGATAAAATTAGAAAGGACCACAAAAATGCAAACACATAAGACTAGCCGACATTTTAGAAAGAAACATCTTTAGACACAAAGTAGACAAATGGGAAGTTGTACCAGAGCAACCAAAACAAACCAGTACAGACCAAAGTGGTCAGAAGAGCGTAAACAAGCCTTTTCTAAAAGAATGAAGGTCAATTGGAAGAACAGGAAGAACCCAAAGAAAAATTGATCTAGTTAAATGCTTAACGTCTTCCATTTTTGGAGAAAATTCGCGGAAAAAAAATGTATACAGTTGAAAATATCAATAAATAGTTAAAAGAAAAAAAAAACATTCCAATATTCTGCACGCATCCTTTGAAACTTCCTCTAAAGTAAAGGTAATTTTGATTATAAGAAATCACGTTGCTCTGTTAAAACTTTTAATTTAAATTTCGCTTGACAAATCAAATTTTATAATGTGCTTCTTCAAGTTTTCTTTTTAATTATTTCTAATAGTAGTTGAGTATTTATATACTTTATTCGTTATCTTTGGCTATATACAGGTCTGGGTCATTCCATTTTCCACCCACCGCTTTTTATCAAAAGCACCTCATAATGCACGAAATAGCTATTTAATAACAATTTCATTAATTAACTACATCGTTCCTTCTACAATCTGACGCAGGAGCGTTCACAGATACGAAATTCCAATCCTTTCCAACAATTAACAGGTATAAATACCTGTTTCACTTAACCGCTTGGGTCTGAATCTTTTCGACCTTACGTGATCTCAACGACTGATATTAAAGAATATTATATCATTTTAGCGTTGCATAAAAAGAATGAGACAACTATCGCCGAGGCGCGTTTTGAAAATAAGGACACCGTTTCAAGGTGTTACCAGGCTCTCTAGGAGGTAATAAAGACATTTACTGCTCTAACACGTGTTTCTAACCACTTATGAGGGTTATTAAATGTCCAATTTGCAATGAACATTGGCAACAATTTTCTATGTTAAACAAACCCAAATTATTTGTTAGCAAATAGCGCGCAGTAGCAATTAATTTTGAAAACTAAAATACCTGGATCTGTTTTAGTGTTTGATGAAAGAAACACCTGAAAATAAACATAAATTAAACCAATTAAAACTCTAGTCAGTTTATAATACAAATTAATGTCTAAATTAATTCTGTGGTCACAGGAAATATGTCGTCAAAAAATGGCCCAAGTAGTTGATTGCGATTACCTTCCTATCTATCTCCACACTATGAAGAAGTCGTTGACTATCCTTATAATATGATTTCATATATAATAATTTATACCTTCTGACCACAGAAATCTAACCACCAACTAATTCAATTAACGCTTCCTTCATCCTTCCATCCCTACATCAACCTCCAATAAAGAATGTGTTGAGATATCAGTGCTGTTTCACTTACAGTGGCGTTACATAGCTTTCGTTCTTATATTACTAACAATAGCATTACTATCATTGGTTAAAGACTTCAACAAAATTGATTTTATTATTTTCATTGAGATTTTCTACTCAGACGGGCGAAAAATTATACCTACTTGATTTTTTTTTTTAATTTTCTTTCTTAAAAGTGTAATTCTTTTTTAAGTGTTTACGTCCTACGTTTGGTAGGGATGGATATCGTGGTCACAACTTTCCATTCAATGCCCTAACGTTATCATACATATATCCTTAACTTAACCTTTTCACACAGTAAAAATCCTTTAAGACCCTTCTCGCTACAATAAAACGTATATTTTTTATTTTGATATATTTTTTATGCTTCTAGAACTTTAATAATAGGACGTAAATCATTAGTAGCCAGTTTCTGAATGTTAGTGGCTTGTTCGCATGGGTTCGACAGACGCATGTAGCGGTCCATGGCCTGCTCAGTTGCATTTGCCCAGTAATTTTTTGCAATAATAAGATAGATTATTGACTATTATAATATATTTGAGCTAACGACTATAATTTAATATCGTGAATACATAATATAAGATAATAAGTGAGGAATGAAGCAGAAAAGTACCATTTGGTGCCTCCTACTGACTTTAATTCAATTATTTGCTACTTCAAATGATTCGTAATGTTTGTCAAGAATTATTTTGACATGGATACATCTATTAACTAAGTGTCAGTAGTTTTTTTTGACCTCAAAATGTGCAACATTTTTTCACACTCAAAACTGAAACATTTTGACACGCTGTAGCTCAGTTGATGTTGCTCGGATCGAATATTCTCTTTCAGAAATTTAATGGAGATTTCTTTTTTGTCATATTACACTTGTCACTAGAACCTACTGTTTAGGAGATATATTAGTTCGAATGAAAAAAAGTAACGTTAGGCCTACATTTTTTTAAGTTTTAGGGCTTTTTTGACACACTGAAAACATAAAATAAGACTTTAGGTACGCCTGATGATATAGAAGGATCAATACAATTAGGATTGATGAATTAAGTGCCACTTCTATTGAGATTATTTTATTCGAAACTAGTTTTCAAATAAAATAATCTCAATAGAAGTGGCACTTAATCCATCAATCTTAATAAAATAAGACGATAGCATGTAAGGAATGAGGAAGAACAGCTTTAGTAGCTCCTACTGACTTTAATTCAGTTTATTTCCAACTTCAGGAGATCCCTCATCCAACTACTTTTCAGCCTTTGGTTTAATAAGTCTCTCAGGCTGGTCATAAAGTTTGTCTAGAAGTATTTAATCTAACGCTCCCCGTTTCGGCTTTCATTAGTACAGAACTTAGATATTTTTAACTAATAATTGAAGTTTCATTTATTTATCGACAAATCGTAGAAATAATACAAAAATAATACAATTAGATAGAAAATAAGTAATTTTTATCATCAATATCAAGCTCTGGTCAACAGCTTGCCATTGTTACCTCTCCTGCATAATGGCTCATAGTGGGACGAATAACGATAAAACATAGGACAACATTTGAAGCTTTCCCTATGGCTTTGCAATGCATTTAACATTGTTGGAGATGACTATAGAAATATTGTTTAAATTTCAAAATACGTAGTTCTTCCATTAGAAAAAGCCGATAGCAAAACTACGTTAAAATTATCTGTGTTGAGTATTATGTTGGTACAAACACAGATTTTTTTTTTTATAGATTTTTTTTTTTGTGGATTATTTCTTTCAGTGTTAGAGTAAACTAGGTGTTAAAAAAAAATATTGTAACACTTAGTAGCCAGTAAAAATCCTCTAAAAAAAAACAGGATACAAAGTTCTTACCATAGCTATGTATTGAGAGAAATACGAAAGAATCAGAGCCCACTTAGTCCCATTTCGTCAGTTATTCACGTTTGAACAAGTGGCTTCGAGCGTCAGGGATTAGTTATACAGCGGTAACCAGTGGCAACACTGAATACCAATTATTAACTTTAATTGTAACTATTAAAAAGTTCATTTGAAAACGTGAAAGAACAAGATCTAGTGGTAGACTGTTTTGAAGCTTTTAAAATCCTAGAAGGTGCGAATAATAGTCATATGGTGGATGCTAATTATTTGTATTATAATCGATAGTGTTAAAATGTAATTATAATAGGTCTTTTATAAATAAATACAGTAAAAAAAAAATTAGCATATTTACAAATAACTCCATAAGTAATAACATATTCACAAATAGAATCCTACTGGGAAGCTAATAAGTTTAAAATATACTTTAATTAAAATAATTCGTTCTTATTTAAATCTAAAAAAGACTTATTCATATCGTAACAATAAATCATTCAATATTAGTATTTTATAGCCCCAAACTTCTTCTCCATAACACTTATCTCTATACTAACACTACCAATCCGTTTTGCACCAAACAATAGATAGAATACGACCCCTTTTAAAATGTTTGTACTCACTTAATCGGATATAAAAGCCATGTTCAGAAACACGGCCGTTTCGTCCCATTGTGTGGCGCTCTCCTTCCAAGGAGTATGAAGATTATATAATAAACATTTAGTATAGATTTGTTAGTTTTCTGGTTTAGTGATCACAGGTAAATATAATAATAATTAGTTTCGACACTAGCACGCTACATAAAGAAGCTCTCGTTATTGATATACTTTCGAATTAGCAGGAGTTATATAATTAATTATCAAGAATGGATAGGAAGAGAACCGTAAAGAGCCGAGCATCTAAGTGAAATCGGTGACGTTAATTTCGTTACAGGTATCAGCCTGTCAGACGACATATCTAATTATTTTGTCAGGAGCTGTTGATAGGGAGGGCCCTTAGCACGCAGCTACTCCGCCACTCTTCCTCTATACTTAGCTCTAATAGCGAATAATTACCCCGCTCTAAATACCTAAGTAACAACAATCATTTCATCCGACACCTACCTCGGCTGATTTGTAAAACAGTTCTAGAAATATTATTTACATGCCAAAACAGTTCGATTCTTTCTTCGTTCGCTAAATGAACGAATGGGTTCCAGGAGGGAAACAGGTTTGTCAAACCTAAAAAATAAAATTAAAGGCTTAGGCGAAAATTTGGTGCCAACCCTTTATCCCACCTAATTCAAATCTAAACCCACCAACTTAGTTCTGATAAAATTACACCTCAAAACGCTTCAGATAAATTAGAAGCTAAATTGAACCCGGCGCACAGTGGGACAAGCCTATGTAATTTGTTGAACATTGGTTGAAAACAAAAATTTATATTTATGGCTTGAATCACTTATAAAATGTTTGCTGTGGTCATTGTCGATAAACAACAGTACGTAAAACATAATTTTCTTACGGACTAAAAGGAGAAAGATCGATATACTATGTCTGTTTCAAAGGTACTCGCAAATTTTCCGGGTTTTTTTAATTGCATTAGAAATTGTGTACACGTCCAATGTAAATGTTTTGTTGTTCACAGCTTTAAGGATGATAAAACAATTAGCAATAAAACTTTTTCCTGTGATAATAATTACAACTAATAAATGTATTTAAATATGAAAATTTCAACAAAAAAAATTGAAAAATGTTTATACTTGTTTAAATCGAAACCCATTTTAATTCAAAATATCGATTTATTATGAAAAGTAACTCAAGATCGAAATGGCCAGCGACCACTTGCGACCTTGGAGAATATTTGGAATTAAAGATATTGTTTACGTATTAATCCACAAAAAAGGCAAAAAACACGAATAACTCGCATAACGGTAAAGTGATTAATTTGCAGATTCTTTAAATTTGATAGAGCACATCATAAATCATAGAAAATAATATCCCTTGAATCAAAACACGAAAAAACGAAAATTGGATTTTTTTTAGACAAACTATTGGTTATCAGAGCAAAGTCCTGAAATGATGGGAAAAAACAGACTTTAGATTCGAATTTTACATCATTGAAAACATACCCATAGGAAATTTGAGTCGATGCAATAAGTTTTAGAGGCTCAAAATGCGATGTCCAGAAAAAACACAGTTTCGTCCCGCAGTGCGACGGTTCAACCCTGATTATTTTTTTCTGATTTGTTTTTGTTTAATCCTGGTAAGCTATAGTGAGTACAGGTGTACCCCAGGTCGCGATTTTTTTTCTATTTAATTCACAAACGTCGTGACGTCTTTTGCGAGAATGAAAAAGAACACGTCCAAGTAAAAAACAAAATCATCAATGGTCTCCTTTCTCTGCTGGTTCGGGTGCCCTGAAGAAGACATGCAAGGTTGATCGAGACGCCGGCAACCATTATTTTCTTTTAAATATCGATATGTTTTGTTTTGTTTTTTCTTTCTCATGACTGCTTCACTGATTATCTTCTTATATTATTCGGCAGTCAACTATATATTTTTTAAAAATAATATTAGATGGAGTAATTTTAGTAGTTCACACATTAATCATCTTGCCTTTCTGCTAAAAAAAGATATTTTGGAATACTTGTATGCTAAGAAATATGATCTTCAATGTCTTCGGGGAAGTAATAAGTAATACTGAGCGCCATTAGAAGTGCGGATGGAAGATGGCTTCCAGAGGTGGCCCATTAGGAGCGGAAGCTATAGCCCAACGACTGGCTGGCAATTTCCACACCGCTTTGTAATTACATGCATTTACCGTCGGGTTGCGTTCTCTGTCGTGGTATTTCTCCCAGTGTCAACCGGCAGCTAGTTTCAAGAAGATGAGAACCTGTTTAGTCCAACTGGAAACTGGTGTCAATTGGACTCATTCTCCAAATGAATAAATTCTTTCCAGGCTATTAGTGAGGATTGATTATTTGTAAACATTTTTTTTATCTCTTGAGGCACGCATGATGGTTTAGAAGGATCAATACAATTATTGGAATTTTTCATTCGAGCACTATTAATACACAATAATGCCCGGAGACCACTAACACATAAGCTCACGTCCTTTAATAGCATAATACCGTCTCTTAAACATTCCACTAAATCGACGCAAAATTTTGGTAGATGAAGGGGATATATATCATTCTTTTTAAAAATACGATCTAGTTCATTGGATGAAGGATCTGGAGCAGAAGTTTTAGATAGCTAACTCTGAATACTTCAAAACATCTAGTAATGGAGATATGAAGAAAGGGCTATGCAATATTCTCCTGTTTAAGGGAAAAGATTTAAATGTGTATTATAACTTAATTTCGTTTTTATTTACACTATTGATCATCTTTTATTGTTTTGATAATCTTATATCTTATTTATGAAACTTTAATTTATTTTTAACCTATCTGTACATACAATAATGTCGATTCTTTACATACAATAATTCATATTGTTTATTAAACCTATTATATTTCATCTTATCTTTATTATTGTATTATTTATCTACATTTTTTTAGATTATTTCAAATTGTTTACTAACCCTATTATTATTTTTTTTATTCTATTTTATTTCCGTATTCGACTATTTCTTGTTTTAGCTCTGATGATGGTCATCAATGATATGCCCGAAACGTTGGCAAAAAAATTAAATATATTTGTTAATATCAAGTTTGCCTAATTGTTTATGACTGATCCCTCTTAACATCCAACTCAATAAACTATTTTTGAATTTGTTAAGGAATTGAAATCTATTATACAAGTTCAGAAACTACTAAAGATCAAAAATAATTTTTCTGTTTATCGAAACTTAAACTATTAATACAGTTGAGCATACCACCTGAAGTATTAGGGGAAACATCCATTCAGTTAGGAAAATAATAATTATTGAAAGAAATAGATTCCTTCTGAGGTAATGACAGGCATAAAAATTGATTTACTTCGCTCCTGACTCGACCTCGTCATAAAACTAGCAATGAAATGACCGCGCCACTTGGGAAAGGGATAAAGGTTAAGCCGCCCATTAATAACAGTCAA
Source organism: Euschistus heros (assembly GCA_003667255.2). Taxonomy (NCBI): domain Eukaryota; kingdom Metazoa; phylum Arthropoda; class Insecta; order Hemiptera; family Pentatomidae; genus Euschistus; species Euschistus heros. The sequence goes on along the minus strand of RCWM02000376.1, from coordinate 647,617 downwards.
TCAAATATTTATATGATAAATAAAATGCTAAATACCTAAGAAAAGTAGTTCCTGTTTCTAATCACTATAAGCTGACACGGTGTACAAGTTGAAGGTGATTAACATGAATGTTCTGAATATTTATGTTATCTAGTATATTTTCCTTGATTAAAAATACTCAACGCCGTTTTTAAAAATTACAATTTCCTGTAATTTATTCAATTTTTCCTCTCAAACCTGTTCATTACTTATATACCAACCTTGATAGAATAATTCACCGTTTGTACCAATTGATTGTCATTCACCATTATAAACCAAGAACGTTAATTTATCCTAGTATAAACTTCGTTCCTGGTTATTCAAAGTTTATTTTGTTTTTGATTTTTTTCTCTGATTTATTTCTTCATAAACTAATCAAGTCTTACAACAACATAGTTTACGATAACGCACACAAATACTAATTAATCATACTAAACTTTACCATACTACGTAGTGCTAAATTATAGATCATAAAATGTATGCATTTTATGCACAAAATTATATTATAGATGCACAAAATGTATGCGTCAAATCCTGAAATATTTTAAAACAGTATCCTTAAGGACAACAATAGAGGAATATCCCTCCGCCATTATAAAATCTTTAAATATTCTAATATATCAAAATAGTATTCTTAAGGACGAAAACTAATTGTAAGTGGAGAAGGAGAGTTGGCCACCTTGGCCAGGTTGTCTTCCGCCGCCAAAAATCGTCAGATCCTGGCAGATCTAAAAAACAGTATTATGATTTTTGAATAATTAAGATACTATAAATTAATTTTTGTTCAAAATGTTACTTGTAACCACTAAAGTTATTCTTGAAAATGTCACCTTTACTAATCACAATTTGAATTTAAATTGACCAAGAAATTGTTGACATCCTTCTTTAAAGCATATTAAAAAAAAAAATAAAAAAAATAAAGAAATTATTTCTCATTTCACACGATTTGTAATATGAGTATTCTCTCCAAACAAAAATGCGACTCGTCCCAAGCTAGTATAAAATATTAACATTCTAAAGAACAAGGTCGGTAACAATTTAATCAGCTAATAATTCATATCACAATATATGGTAAGGTATTCTCAGTGGGTAAGGCACTAGACTAGCAACTCGAATAATCCCATTTGAAGGAATTCTATTTTATATATCTCAACTGGCTGTTTATGGCTGTTTTTTAGTTTTTTTTATTACATTTAAATTAATACCAAACATGGGACGTAGGCGGCTGGAGTAGGGGATTTAGAAGTATGGTGAAATCTTGGTATCCCCTACCCAAAATTAAAACAAGTCAAAAACCTATGACGAAAGAGAAAGAGGAAAACTGTTGGCTGGTCTCAAGAAGTATTGGGAGCAAAAGAAAGCATCCAAAAGAACTGGTCATAAGCGCTCCTAGATGGGCTTAAATATCAACTTGTCATAATATTATTACAAGTAATGACTTTATGAAGTAATTATAAAAAGACTAACATACAACATAATAAAAATCTGTTCGAGACTAGCTTATAAAATATATTATAAATATTGTATGGATTAATTTAGTCAAATTAACAATTCCAAACTATATTTAATATAATTATCTTGCTCACTTCCCCAGTGAGGATCTTCAGGATCTTCAGTTTAGAATAGATAATCAGTCTTGCACTTCATTTATGGTAATTTTTCCAAATGTGGGTAAACCATTGGAGAATTATAAATGCATCTATGTCTATGATTTTCAATTTTAACACATTTTAACGGTACACACTCACAATCTCACAGAGCTCTTCAGTGTAAAAAAGTACTGTTTTTTTTTTTTTGTTTTGTTTTTTAAATCATATATTAACCTTCTGCCTCTGTTTTAAATCGACGAATGGAATAGTTGAACAACATAATGCTCAATCAATTTTTTTTTTTCTAAACCTCCGTTTTTTTATTTTATTTACAAAGATAATAGGAAATTTTGGGAAATGGTGATCTTGTTTTGCCTTTCGGCATTTGAAGATAAGTTTCCTCTACTGCTCATAGGTCCTCTACGGAGAGGAGGGAGGATGACAATCAATCTTCTCAGAAATCATTTCTTTTAACGTTATAATATAATTTAAATTGACGAGTTACAATGAAAAAATAAAAGGAACAAATACATGAAATTTTAATAGCTCATATAATTATTTTTTGTTTAATGTGTTAGCCTCAACGGTCTCCAAACTATAGTTTTAGAACTGTACCATAGCGTAGCTTAGTAGTAGAAGAGAAAAACATTACAATAATAATTATTATTTTTTTATTAATAAAAAATCCTGTCTGATTGGATTGGCTAATATTTCATAAAGGGCGAATCTGAATCTCGACCGTCTATCTAGTGTTTATTATCATGTAGATGATCATGTAGGATAACCCACACTTCATGTGCTAATTAAAGTGTTAAAGTTCGTTAAACATTAATAAACAATAAAAACAAAAGAACTCTACAGACATCTCATTCTGCCAATGTATAATTAACCTAAGCAAAAGTGTTATACTTCTTTAATGTTGAACGTTTTATCAGAACAATGTAGAATTCTACGGTCTGTTTCGGAATACAAATACAATTAGTGGGGTATTAAAATCCTTAAAGCTTTAATTGTCAATGCAAGTGTTAGCTTAAGGTCTACAATAAATCTTTTAATTAATGTAAAATAAACTAAAAAGTAGAGCTCTTGATGAGGAAACAGCTCTTTGTTTTATTTTGCCTGACGTAACCGCCTCGTTCAAGAGTACGTTCCAAAAAGACGACGACCGCTCACATCTCGGGGATATCCCGTCTAAAACTTGCGGCTAAATTAATAGGATCCGTCGTAAAGATTTGAATAACTGCCAACCAAAAGGAAGAATTTTAATAACTAAGTAGCCACCAATGAAATATTATACGGCGATATTATCTGGAGCGAAAGGTGAATGGGATGGCTCTGAGTCATAAGAATCTTAAAGCGAGGTCGTCGTTCATTGTTTTGGTGGTTGGCAACATTTTAACAGTATTCAAACAGTTCTAGTTTACATTAGAATACATTTACTATTCAAAGGAATGACACACGTCTCCATTAATAATGGGATGATTGGAGTGGGATAGATCAGATATATTGATGTAGGTAGGTGTTTGGGTGAAATGAATGAATTGCCAAAACCAAATCTGGGTTTTCCCATCCTGTCCTAAATATTATTCAGATCAATTTTAGAAATTGGCAGTTTGTTAATAAACAGGATATTTGCAAAACCTTTTGGCCCTCAAAAGTTGGAGATTTCATTAAGAGAAGGCAAATGAAATTTTATAATTCCCTATCAATTTTAATCTTATTAAAATTTATTAGCCTAAAACCGACGCTGCTTTTTTACAATGGCTAAAAGTGCGAATTATAAACTCATTTGTTTTATCTTGGGTACCACGAACCAACCTCATCTTTTCAATCCTTATTTGGGCCAATTTATGTCTGTATTTATAATTGTAATAAGGAGACATTAGTCCTAGGATAAATAAAGTTATTTATTTTCATAAACATTTCATTAAATACATTGTTGCGAATCTTACACTTCATCTAAAGACAATATTTCCACGCGCCAGTACCTTGCAAACTTATCGTCGTTCTTATGTTAAAGGCTTTCTTCAACTCACTCTCTCATTCCATTACTATTAATCAGTGTAACTTTCGATTCTTGATATAAGTATCTCTATTTAAAAATACTATTAAATTATTATTACATAAAATATTGTAGGATGCACTTATATTTATCTGGAAGATTGATTAACAGTGTATTACAGTTAGAAAACCAGTATCATAATTAATATATTGAAAAATATTAATTACTCTATGATAACAAAAATTCTCTAAGAAAAAACAAAAAGTATAGGTAATAAAATGGTGCTTTTGTCAGACCGAATTTATTTTTTTAGAGCTTTACCTTTGGCTTTGGCAAATATTAATCCTATTTATTCATTTTCCCATAGCGAGTACACATATCTTTAAAAATTTGGAGTTTGGCTTGCAATAATAAACTTTAAAAAAAAATAAGTTACAAATTCTGTGCCGAACAGAGTTGATCTAATATATAAAACAAAAACAAAATTTAAGAATCGATGTATGTATAATAAGAGCATAAATCGTATAATAAAATGTATGTATAATAATAAAACAATCACCAACATCAGTGGTATCGATCGGTTCCTAGGAATCAACTTAGATTCTAGATTATCGATTTTTTTTTCACACAAGAATCGATTGAATCGAGAACTAACACATCCCTATTATTAATCTATTGATACCATCATCCACAGAAATATTAACCATCCTTTCTAGTCCTCTTCGCCATTCTCTGAAATTTTCTTCACCTTCATATAGGTGTTCTTCTTACCTAAACGCTTTTCCTCATATAAAACTGCGGAACTTTTATTCTCAACAAATCCTTATGTTTTTTAGGGTGCTGAACCCGAATCTGAAGTTTGCTACCACGGCAACCCTCGGCTTCATATTCAAAATCGCAAAAAACCGCCAAAAAAAACAACGTTATTTTTGTTTTGTTTTTATCTATAACACGATAACGAAACTTTTTTCGAAGAAAGTTTTCAAATATTAATTGTAGCTACTAGTACCTACATAATCAAAAAAATAAATCCAAAATCGGACGATTTTTCGCGAAGTTACGTAATTGGGAAAACAATGGAGAAATTGACCAACTTGCCGTCAGTCCCACAGCTCCGCGAAAACACGTTTGTCGTACTCTTTTGGCTATAACTCTGAAACTGTTTGTCAGATACAACATTACTTTTTTTCATCGTAAAGCTGATTAAATTTACTATAAGAATCTATAAATGAAGTTTTAATCAAACCCCGTAAAATGTACATGCCAGCGCGCTAATAAAAACGTACTGTTGTAAAATCCAAGTGTTTTTTTTTGCACATTTGTCAGTTATAATGATAAATGTGCCGAAAACCATGGATTTAACAACAGTACGGGTATTTAGGCGTCTGGGATATTATATTATATATGATATTGTAACTCCGAAAGTACTAGTTCGATTCAAAATGTTTTTTTTCAATCTGAAAGGTGGTTAAATTTGCAATTAGATCCTATATATGAAATTTTTATCGAAATTCTTGAAATACACAAGCTATCACGCTGAAAATCACTTACTTTTGTAAAATACATGTATTTTTGGCACATTATTCGCTATAACTCTAAAAACATTTGTCCGATCCAAAATTTAATATTTTTATGAAGAAGCTGGTTAAATTTACTATTAGATCCTACATAAGTAACTTCTAATTAACACCATGAAATACCCACACCAGTCTACTGAAGATGTCATAATTTACATATTTTGCCAAAACATACACGTATTAGCGTGCTAGCTCGGGTGATTTACAGGCTTTATATAATTTAAATAGATATTATCTGATAGCGAATTTAATCAGCTTTGAGAAAGAAAAAAGAAATTTGGGATCGAACAAATATTTGAGGAGTTAGAGCGACAAATGTGGCAAAAAAACACTTGGATTTTACAACAGTACGTTTTTATTAGCGCGCTGGCATTTGGCATGGTACATTTTACGGGGTTTTATTAAAACTTCATTTATAGATTCTTATAGTAAATTTAATCAGCTTTACGATGAAAAAAAGTAATGTTGTATCTGACAAACGTGTTATAGATAAAAAAACAAAAATAACGGGTTTTTTTTTGGCGGTTTTTTGCGATTTTGAATATGAAGCCGATGGTTGTCGTGGTAGCAAACTTCAGATTCGGATTCAGCACCCCAAAAAACATAAAGATTCGTTGAGAATAAAAGTTCCGCAGTTTTTTCTTCGGCAAACCCATATTTTACTGGACTATTATTGTAAGACGCTAACATGACATTCACGGAATGAATTTTGTCCTTAGTTATTTTTACGTCCTATTGTATTAGATGCTCTCTTATTTCTATACTTCATTCAGCAATGAATTTTTAAAGTAACTGAAGAATCTATTTCTGTACATAACGCTTGTTCTTGTGGGATCTTATCCAATGATTATTTATTTATTTTTTTTAAATTCTAATATTACTGCTTTAGTGTTATAAGGAAAATCAGCTGTAAGATAAATTTAATAAGATTCAAATTACCTATGAGATATTATAAATAAGAATAATTCGAATAAGAATAAAAATAAGATTAATCATGATACAATAGTTGTATAAATGGTGAGCGTTATCACTATGCTACAACATATGTCACCACTTAAAGATATATAAAATAACTGTGATGCATTTAAATGAGAAAAATGAAAATCACTAGTCATCTTCTTAACAATCCCTAAAAATTGATCTATTGCTGTAAAAAAAGTAAAAACATATTTAGTCATCTCTCCAATCCATTGAAGCGAAAAGTGTACTAGAAAAAAAATATATACTGAGATACCTAGTTTTTCTCATGTATATTATTTTGGTCTCTATAATTTTATGTTCCCAGTAAATATTCCAACTATCTAGATAGTTGTTTTTGTTGCGTAGCATTGGAAAATTGGATAGAATCCAATCTTTAAAATAAAATAAAAAATAAAAGTAAAGATAATTTAAGATAATTCTATAAATTGTATACTCTTTAATTAATTTACATCAAATTTATGGACAAGAAAAAAAAAATTAATAATTTATGATTAATCTCTTTTATTCAGTATTACTGTTATTAATTTGTCAACCAGTCAATCTCAATAACAGCTTTTTTATTAAGATTTCTAAAGCAAACTGACCAGACCACTTGCCACTACTGATCCACACATCAAATCTAGTTACTGATTTAATCAGGATCTTAACTCCTGGCGAAACATATGATTTTTTTTTGCAGCCTGGACTTGTCATAGAATTATTCCTAGTTTAACATCGTAATACGATAGATACGAGCTGATTGATTTACTTATTCTATTCCATTTGATTATCCAAGAAAATTAAATATCCTTTAATTCTATATCTTTGGCGGGAATGCAAAGTAGGTTAGGCACTGGACTCCTAATTCACAGGCACAGGTTTGAGTCCAGTCGAGGCAAATAATTATTTATTCTGTTATATCAGACAAGGACCAACCCGGTGGTCAAGAAACCTTCCTGAGGCACACCCAGCCTCATTGCGGTGGGTATCCTTGATTAAGAGATATTCTAACCTATTATATCTTCTTTCACAGCCGTAGTCCTAAGTAGTAACAGGTTACCAAAGTATTGAGCCCTTGAACCTTTGAACCTTCATTGGTTATAGTGGTTCATTTATTACTATTACAATCGATTCCAGACTAAAACGAATAGAAACTGCCCGTATTTTTTTTAACATTTATTTATTCTGATTAATAACAAGAGGCTCATTTACATGACACACTGAGTTGAGCTTTGGGGCTCCCCTAAACCATCCAACTTGTGTCAAATCCAACCCATACCATCCAAAATCATTTGAAAAATTCTCAATGTTCCTTACTTTGTCAAAATAAACTTATCCTTAAAGATTCTAATGTTGCTGATTCAGCGCAAACCTGATATCTATGCTTTCATTGATATCTCGCAGTATCTCAACTTGCTTCCCATTCTATTCCCGATAAGCTTCCGAGGGTTCTAAAAAATAAGATGGGCTCCTTCCTTTTCGCTATAGAACTTTCACATATAGAACTTTTAATGAAGTGCTACCAACTTACTGGCTATTTAGTTAGCATGCAATTTTGAGCACTATTATCAGATTTTTTTTTGTATACAATTGTAAATTTCAATTAATGGATAAATAGAAAAAAAATGGTTAATATAAATTATATTTATAATTACACTAATGAAAAATGGCAGGAAAAATCCAATTGACCTCTAAATATGGAGATAGTATTGCACTTCTAATATTAGGTCCCCTACACTAGATTTGTCACGTGTTTTGTTTATATAGCAGCACTGGGATCTCCTTGGATTCAGCTTTGCCCCTCAAAATAGTCTGTGTTCGGGGTTCCCTGAGCTGAGTGTTTGATTATTTTATATATACATAAAGTAAGATTGAATTTTGATTTTTAGTTTTATTTTGTTTTTATTTTTAGTCTATTTTTGTAATTCTTTTTTTTTTTATATACAGCATTGGGCATTTAGTCTTCAATTTATTTAAGATGGGCTACTACATATGCGAAATGCTTTAAAATGAATATTTTTAATTTCTCATATTCAGGAGTAATTTTCTAAAATAATATTAATATTATACAACTTAACTGATACTATATTGAATCACTACATAACAGTTGTATTAACTAATAAATTTACCTTCGCACTGCATGTCAATTACATTCGTTCATGCTTCCATTAGAAACGTCAGCTATAATTATATGAAATGAAAAATAAACTATATTCTGGGACTGATTGTCCTCTAATAATGATTTTTAAAAAAAGCCGAGTACTGTTGTCTGAATACATAAATTTTGAGCAGATGCAATAATAAATATAAATGAAAGAGATATATATAATAATAATAATATATAAAAATAATAGATTTAATCTGGTTTGAAGTACGAGTACATACATAAAAAAAAAATATATTAGCTATGAATACATAAGAGAAGAAGAGGAAAACAAACAATTTAAAAAAAGTAATAATATTATGTAGACATTGATAAAAAAAAAAATTAAAAACATAAACTCCTTTGTTGCTGTTCCTTGAAAATTCTACGGAAGGAGGAGAAAAGATTTTGGTGTAATGTGGTGAAACGTGGGAATGCCTCGGGGCAACGAAAACAAATCTGATAAAGCTTTCCATAATGGTTTTGATTTAATATGTATGATATTGCAATAATATATTATATTACAATATAAAATATATTTAAAACAGGCTGATTAATATAATTTTCATATAGATGGCTATTAAATGCATTGTAGGTCATAATTCGAAGATAAAAATATTGTTTTTTCATGATAAGTTAACTAAGTTCTATGTCTTAGTTGTTATTCTATATAATGTAGGTATCTGATGAGCATACCCTTGTCACGTTTTCTAAACCGTTAAATTTCATGAACAAAGTCTTTGTGTACTATTATGACTTCAAATTATGATAAAATAGTTTTAATACCACCGGCAACTTGATCTCCTCTTCGCAAGTATTTCGCCACGTTCCTTCGCTTACGTCATGAACCGGCTCCATTATTCGTCTTGAGGTTTTATTTTCCGAACTGTGCACTTTATTTTCCATTTACGTCTCGGACTTGATAGCCTTAAAGGAATTCTCAAAGAGGCGGCGAGGAGATCCCAGCCTCAGCATTATCTCTCATTACATTTTCTACTCAATTTATGATTACGCACCGATCTAAGATCTACATGACAACATAATAAGATAATACGCTCTTAAATAAACCACTAAGGGCAGAGAGCTAGGTTAAGCTATAGGTCAGGGTTTAATTACAGTCATAAAAATTAGTTACTTCTTACTTGTAGCTGTATTTCAGCGGGATTAATGATTAGAATTTATGTATATGCTGTAAATATATTTGTGTAAACTATATATTTTTTCTTAAATTATACTTATCATTATTTTCCTACAAATTTTAAAAGCATTTCAATCAAAGGTACCATTTTTCATTAGTGCATTAATATAAATTATTAAAAAAAAATTATTTATCTGTTTACTGAAATTTACAACTGTACTAAAAAAATACACAAACAAATAAAATTTATTAAATGTTAATAACGGTTATGATAAAATGTCAATTGCTTGTAAAGCAACTACCCTCAGGTAACACTTCAATAAAAGTTTTATATGAGAAGATCCATTCCATATTCCATCTTCTTTTTTAGGCGCCTCAAAGCATACCATAAATTTAATGGGAAGGAAGTTGAGATACATTTAGATTTGAATGGTTATGGAGTAGACCATGAATGGACACATATCTGGTTTGGGCCAGATCAACAACGTATTGTACATTAAGATCTTTATGGATAAGTTTGTTAGTGAAAAAGTAAGGAGTATTCAGAAGTTTTCAAAGGACTTAATTAAGATCGTTAAGTGGAGCCCCAGACCTTAACTTCGTATGTCCTATTTGGCAAGATCGCTGTCATTTAAATGAGTCTTTTGTAATCTCAAACGTTTGTATAGTAAATGTTGAAGAAGTCGAAAACAAAGAGCTGATTCTTATAGTTTTAGGATCTGTCCAGTTGAAGTCCCAAGTAGAGGATCTGTTCAGCAGAGATCAGTGGGATAATTATGAAAGTATACTGTAGAACAGGAAGTCTTAGTTGAGGAAACTTTATAATAATTGTTCATTATTCCTAGTTTATTTATTTTACATTATTTATTGTCTTCTCTACCTCTTTAGGACATGCCCTTTTACCAGCAACTAACATTTTAAAATATTATAAATATTATGTAACTTATATGAGAACCCTAGAGCCAGAGAAATCATGTAAACATTCACACTTCTACCAAAAAATAAAAAAGTAAGCAGTCCATTCCACTTTCCTAACTTTATTATAAACGTTTTAGAATTCACACTTCTTCGTGATGGGACATTCATGTGCTATAAAACTGTAAACTATGCCTCTCTAATATAGAATACATGACTAGCTCCTAATTTGAAAGCTATAAACCATATCCGGATTGTTTGATGCTTCGTGAAAACCTCCTATCCCAATAGGGAAAGAGCCAATGGACCACCCAAAATTTAGATTTCGAAACAGCCGGTGAACCCGTTTCCCTCACTTGTCACATCATCGATTCTGATTTACACCCCCCTATTTAAGGTGTTTTGGGCCCATCAATATAATAGCCACAGATGGGCCGGCGAAAGGTGATTCCTGACGTATCTATCCTTCGTCTCGATATTTACAACTCTATAATGTCCGAATCCACTTAAGCTATTGTATAACGAAATCCAAATACGGAAATGGTAACAGCTTTAAATATGAATTATATGGTACAACAGCTGTTAAGTAGTAAAAAGCATACATATCACATACTATTCCAATGATTAATCATCTCTTTCGGAAGGGCCCATCAATCTAGAATAAAGTCTCATACACTATTATTTTTATAAACAGCTGTTTATCAGAAAATAATGGCTCTAAAGCAAGGCGTAACATTTTGAATGTTAGAGCTGCTATCTGCAGCAAATTGTTCTACAAATCATCTGGCCACAAATCACGCCCAATGTGCATAATGGAGTGCACAACTGCAGTTATATGTTAATTCTCGCAACAACTATATATTTTTTTACTTCGAAAGGGACAATTATCGACAGGGCGTAATTTGCAGTTTATTTATCGTAGAGAAATTTATCTTCTATCAGGATTGTCTGCAGTGGCGTTTTAATCGATTTATTGAGCTCGGTGTGAAGCGATAAATAATAATAACTCAGAAAACTGAAGCTGCTATTAAAATCAATATATTTATGTTGTATTAATCTATTCCAAGTACAAACCATCCATCTTACAATTTGCCAACGAAAAATTGTAATGGCTGCTGAGAATTAGACGCCTACTTAACTTGTAAATTTTCATAATTATTTCAATGTTCCTCGCGTTAACTGATTATTAACGATCGTGTGCCGTATAAGTTTCCTTATAAGGCTTAAGGTGCAAAGAACTATAAGTTAATGTACGCTTAGATCCGGCATAATCCTTGCTCATTAAATTCTCACTTCTCTTTATCGAGCCACCTCCACCTCCTCTCTACCTCAACGACAGGGATCCCTTCTACCTGTCTTCCCTTGTTCCTTTTGTTCGTGTGGCGGCTGAGAGGAGAGATAAGAGCTTAGCTACAAATCTCCTGTTTGTGGGGGGCCGCCACATAGATCACAAGATACCCGTGATGCTCACGAAATATCCGCCGAGTAGTCTCGTCATGGTGTAAATATTTGTGAATGACCTGCCTCTCCCATGACCGGGGAGGCCAAAAGCCATTCTTCAAGCGAGCAGACACCGAAGGATTGGCTTAGTCATCTCAGTAATTGATTTGTCAAGTGGCTTCACAGCGCTCCGTTAAATGCTCGCCGAAGTTTTATCGCCTCCTTGATGACATCAGTCTTTGCACTATGCAAATAGCCTGTCTCTAACGGGTTATTATCTTCATCTCAACCCTACGAGTTTCTTTTTTTGGGGCTTGTAAAGTTCTGTTGGACATTCTTCAACCTATCTCCCGCTCTCGAGGTCCCTTTGGTCAGCTGTGTTGCTTTATCTAAACAAATTCATTTTTCAGTTTTATCCATGTATCTTCAATGACTAAAATAACTATATAAAACTTAAACTAATATTGAAAAATAAATATTTCTTTTTCATTAAGTAAAAAAATTGGAAACAAGTGTAAGAAAGAGTTTAAATAGCCTAATACAATGGCAGATGTGTCCTTCCTCCATTCCTTGCTATTAACAGCTTCCTATAGCGTCAATTCAACGTCCAGCCATCCAATCAATACCTACTTCGTTTTTGTACAATGTACAAGATCTTTCTTCAGCTTTATTTCACCGCCAGCTTCTCATCTCCTCATCAATATCAGTAATTGTTTCTGTATTTTTGATCTTAAATCTTTTCCCCTATAATTTGAAAATACAGTAATTCTTTTCTTCAAAGACTATTTTGGAATCCTGGTAATTTCTTCCCCTAGACCAAGAAAATGCTTTGTTGTACATTTACTCCACTATATCGTGCTGTGTTGTGTAATAATTCTATGTAGTTCTGAGACCTAGACTTTTAATAGAGGACAGGAAATACTTATATCACCGGAAATAAACTTCTGGATGAGATCTGGCAGGATTTCATAGTGAAAAGAATTCTCAAAAGTGATTGAAGAAATCAACAGACACTTATTGAATATCAAAATTGATAACAGTATATGAAATGGAAGGCTGATAATAAATGAAAGGAAGGAAGAATACGTATAAATTGCAAATACAAAGTAGAGGAAAACGTAGATTGGCTTAAGACGAGGAAACCTTGAAGAAGCTAAAAGAAGAGTTCACAGAAGAAAATTTCATATCATAACAATATTGAGGAAAAACAAGTGAATACTTTGAGTTGCTTGTAATGATAATCAAACTCGTGGAAAATAAATAATATGAGTTACTTTTCACTTAAAGATTGGTGATAAATCGTTTAATAAAATCCGTCTTTTTTCAATCTTAAAAAGCCTTTGCTCAGTTAATCTCACTAAAAGACAATTATTCTAATCGCTCTTGTATGAAGGGCATAAGTACATATTTGGTAGGATGATATTTTTATAGCTTCGTTCCATAAACATTTTAAAGCGATATGCCCAAAAATATTTTTTTTAAATAAATTCATCCAGAAAGTATTTTATTCCAAGAATTACTCGCATCCATAAAATTGGTTCAGATCTTCTCACTCGGGCCTTGATACGTTAGGTTGGTAGTATAGATAGTCCCAATCTACCTACCCTAGTTGATGTACATACCGGTCGTTGCATAAAATTCACAAGAATGTTCATAACCAGAATTATAGTTCCTGTAGTCAGTCCTTCCAAACAAAAATTCTTAATGCTCCTTACTACGTCACAAATGAACTAACTCACAGTGAGCTTTATGTCCCTTATATCTCTAATTTGTCACACACCTCTAATCTTTCCCTTTATAACAATCTATATACACCAGACTTGTTTATTAACTTGTTTCCTATTTTATTCCAAATAATCTTCCAAGGCGTCTAAAAAGAAGATGGCATCGGGATCTTCTCATGGAGAATTTTTTTTTGAGTGACACTAACGGGTACTTAATCAACGAGTAGTTATCATGTCATCATATTCGTTGTACAGTAGAATTACTAGATGCGTATTGTTGTACTGTTGTAAGTTTCAATAAATCATTTTTTAAAAATATTTTACGGTAGTTTTATGTATTCATACTTTTTTTGTCTGATTTATTTATATTTAAAACAATTTTTAAATATTAATTAAATTTAGTTTTTATTTGAATTATTTATAACAATTTTCACAATAGCCACATTAACCTGATTAGACAAATAATGGAGAAAGGGTTTATAAAAACAATTCCTGGAAAGATATTTCAAAGCAATTAATACAGAATTCAATATGTTCTGAAAAGTAATTAAACATTTTAAGCTTTTTATGAGCAGTGGTATCTACAAAGGAATCGTATTTATGAAAAAAAGTGGTTTAAGTAATTCAAATATTATCAGATCATCAAAGAGCCATTTCCAATTGAATTTTTTTTTTTATTCATGAGAAATGTATTAAAAAAAAAAAAAATAATAAAGAGAGAAAAATCAAACTTATACAGTAGCGATTTTACCTCATTAAATAGTAAGTAACATAAAATTTATTTATATTATTTTATTGAAGTACGTGTAATACTGCTACTGCAGCTTCTATTAATAAATGCTACCCTGAACGCAAACATGCCAGGAAAGATAGAGATCTAAGAAGGAAAACGGTCGTATGTATCAGGAGATTGATGCGTAGGTGGACAGCGGCGTTACATATTTACTACTGTCTCACAACGGCACTCTACAGCCAATGAAATGTATTCTGATGCAACTTCCAATCCACACCTTCCTTATACAATTTATGAATAGATATTACACAGGATGTTTCAGGTTTAAGTAGCCAAACTGAAAATTTGAACTTTGAGGACATCAAACATGAAAGAAAATAACCTTTAAAAAAATCATAGCTATACCCGCAAACGCTTTTTTTTTAAGGAGATTTTCATAGTAAATAAATAAAACTTACTTTACGTTTTCAAACTACTTTGTTTACTATATGTTGACATTAACATTCATATTAAATGTTGTTCAAAGTAATTTCCTTGAGCAGCAGAGACCAAAGTAAAATATGAACTGAAAACATCAGAACAAGAAAAACATGTTTCCTATGCAGGTTTGTCTGCAAACGCTTTGTTTAGAAGATGGATTTAGATGGAATACCAACAGGACCTTGTCTCCCTAACTGTATATAAACTATTGATTAAGGATTAATATTATTTAGAATTAGCTTTGGGAACTCTCAATAACATTTATCAGTTTGTTTGAGGCTTTCGCAGAGTACTCATCATGATGCCTTCATTTTATACTAATTCTAAATATGCCGATATGGTGCTTTGCGATGGTAATGCTAATTTTGCTGTTGAAGAAAGAGGCCGATCCTGTCTTAATGCTGAAGGAAATCACTTTGAACAACATTTAATATGAATGTTAATGTTTTCATTTAATGAATTAAGTAGTAGGAACAAATAAATTAAGTTTTGTTTATTTACTATACTTTAATAATTCATAACAATGGAAATCGTTAGGCGTGATTATCTCCTAAACAAAGCGTTTGTGGACATAGCTCATAGGTAATTTTTTCTTAGTTCAAATTTTCAATTAGGTTACTTAACCCTGAAACACACTGTAAACGATTAAATGGATGCTTCAGAATAATATACAACAATAAAATATATTGTACCACTTCGTCCATCGAGGCAAGAACTATAACTTCAAATTGTATTTCGCAAATATATTCCTGCAAATAAATGGTTCATTACTTAGCTTCTTGACTTTAATACTTTTATTAAAAAGTACATTAAAAGTGTTGTTTTTTTCAATATTCACTCCTCCCTTATTATTGTTTTCACCCAGAAATTGTGGTAGAAATAGGTGTACGTAAAATGACGGTTGGTTTATCGTTAAGGCAGTTGTAAAGAGGACGCCAAAACGTGAGCACCTATAATATTAAAGTTTACGGATTGCTTCTTACCGCTCGTTAGGGATAATTATTTAAAAGCAATTAAAATGAACTAACTATGTTTAAAAAACTAAATTTAAAAATGGAGAAAATACGAGCATACACGAAAAATAATAAACAATAAGTAATCACTTTCTAAAATTAAATAGTCGGGGATGTAGTCAGAAGTAAAAAAGAAACACATATAAATAAAAAAACTTACAATTGAGTGCCAACAATTCGTCCTGCTATGCAAGAAAACAAGCCGAATTGTGAAAAGCACGCAGTCTTTTTATAGTCCAGTCAAAATAGGAAAATTAGAGGAACTATAAATTCTAGTTCTAATTTTTTCAGGAATGTGTTGGGGATGGTTCCCTGAACACGAACAAATAAAGTCCCTCCAAATCCCGGTGCCGCTGGAGGAAAGGGGGGCATTAAATGTTCCATTTTTCAGTTTTTCGCTTATAACACGAGAACAGTGCGTTCCATTGAAAAAGTTTATATATACAAATTGAAAGCCTATTAAATGTGCTACAAGTTTTGTTATATACATTTTCACGAAAAGCTCGACCGTTTTCGTGGCACCGGCTCCGGAAAAATAATAATTTTCCAAAAAAATTGTTTTTCACTCATGTTTTTCGTATATTTTGGTCTTCTAGATCCCCATTCGTTAATTTTGGAATTAATGGACAAGGAAAATTGTCAGAATGAAACTTGTTCAACATTAAATTTCCTACAAGAATATATATCATATATTTTGAAAACTTGAAAAATGGAGCATTTAAAGCCCCCCTCCCCCCACAGTGGCACCGGTTTTAGAAGGGCCTTTATTTCTTCTTGTTTAGGGGACCCTTCACTACAGATTCCTGAAAAAAATGGAAGTAGAATTTTTTCTACTTTTAGTCTAGATTGACTGGACTATTAAAGCTTTTTTAACTTGGAAGATTTTATTTTTCCGCCTGACTGCATCCAGACATAAATTTTACTAAACACACTAAATTATCTTTAAAATTCAACATATTTAAAATTTTAAAAATTAAATATATATCTGTGTATTTTTTTTTTCAAATTGTTGCTGTAGCATTCTATTAGTGAATATAAGTGATAACATATTGGCGTGGACTATTTAAGAAATATAAGACTGTTATTTCCAGAGGGCAAGAGAGGGTGTGTTAGCAGAAATAACTCAGGGTAGGTCCCAATTATCGCAGAGAGGGAGATGATAATGCGCCTTGTGAGCTGGTGCCTTGAGGCATTGCTTGCTCTATCTTCTACCTCACAGCTACAGTTATAGCCTATAATAAACTTTCTATATATATCATTATATCATTTTACTTATCATAAGCCATTTGTCATTTCATAAATAAATCAGTTAAAATACATATCCATAGCAAACCTCGGTTATAATATCTATAAATGTCGCTTTTTTTTTTATCGATTTACGTTTATATATATATATATATATATATATATATATATATATATATATATATATATATATATATATATATATAGAGATAGAGGTTTAAAAAAAAATAATTTAGTTTTTCAAAGCAACTTGATAAGATACAAATAATATAAACAAGCACCTCCCTTCGCAGCTTCACCCGCTCTCATAAATAAAGAACTTAACTAACACTTAAAGTTCATATGTTTTTTCGATTAAAAATCTGCCCTGACTGACACCATGCTCTCCCCAACGACCAGACTATGCATCACGGACTACAACGTCTATAGGGAGGCTGTCAGAGATGGTGAAAGGCAGGGAGTCGCCATCCTGGTGAGGAAAGACCTGTCATCGAGACTCGTCCCGAACCCAGTGGATTGCTGTGATGGTGTTCACATGATCACGGTGGATGTGCGGCAAATACACCTGTTCGTGACCTATTGCTTCACGCACAGTCGCGTAGCAGGTTTGTCGTCCTGGGCGACCTCAATGCCAAGTATCCGGCGTGGCTGTGTCGCAGCAGCAATCCAGTAGGAATATCATCACAAGGATGGACGAAAAAGCTAATTCTAATTGTGGATGGAGAAAGTGGCCAAGGATGTCCTTCGGCCTCGAAAAAACGTCAGATCCTGGCAGATCTGTAAAAAAGTGTCCTTTTTAAATCCGCTATCTTAAAACCGTTAAATATTTTAAAACAGTATCCTGGAGGCTTAAGGGCTTATATTTTCATTATGAATTGCTAAAAAATCGATTTCTTTAAAAAAACATGCAATAAAATCGACTTGAAAAAGCGCCCGTTTTACAGCTATAAACAATTGAAGCTAGAGCCTCCGGTATTGAACCGATTTTGTTATAAATATAATAAATTAAAGCTTACCTCTCAACGATTGATTTGAGCTATTCAAAGTGTAGCTACCATAATAACAGCCGAGTTACGATTTTTTTTTTTTTTAATCACTACGTCATTTATTTTTGCAATCTCCAGATCTCTCCGCGTGATAGAAATTTAAGACAATGAAAATGCAATGTAGATACTGGAGAAACAACTGAGCAGTAGGTCCATTCGATTTGAATGTGGTAAACTGACTTTGAAATTTAGAAGAAATTTGTAAGAATTAAACATCGTTACTGATATCTTCTTCATTGAATTCATCAGAGTTCATCAAATTATCCAGATAACTTTGTTCATCGTCGGTAAAAGAACATTTTTCTAATATTCGTTTGCATATAGCAACAAAATTTAAAATATGTCCTCGAATCGCACGTGAAAATGCATGGCCAGAAAGAATTTTTTCGACAGAGTTTGCTGCAAATATAGTTGTGAAAGCTTCTGTTAAGCCACTGTCATCCATCAAAATATGAAATACTAGAAAGAAAGAAATGACATCAAAGTGTGAAATCCTCCTAACCTTACAATTACAGATTGAAGCCCGTGTGGATCATTCAATGGATCAATCGACGCTATCAATTCACGTGCTTCCAGTAAAAGGGCTGATCAAAAGTCACGAAAGCAGTAGATTGTTTAAGAGCTCGGGCTCGTGCTGACGCTTCAAACAACACTGTGAAAATTGTATCGTACTGGCTAGGAGGATTATTCTTTTTAAATTAGAACAAGACTGCGCAAACCAAAATTGAGGCGCGCTCTTCATACAAAATCAGACAATTCAAGTAAGCGGATTAAAACGAGAGGCGATTCTTCTTGCGATCAGATGCCAGGGACACAACGATGTAAGCGGTTGAATCAATACTGATGATGTAAAGCGGTTGAACCGAGAAGATGCGATGTTCTTGCGATCAGAGCCAGACTGTAATTATTAAAACATATGAAACTAACAAGAAATTGGGCAAATATTAAAAACAAAATAAAATAATCCTTTCCAATCATGTAACAGATTAGTTATATATGTATTTACAAAAAAAAAACCAAACAAACAAAAAAATCCAATGGAAAATATTCAATTAAAACAAATTTTACAATTAAGAAAGAATTTAGATCTATAAATAGTTTATAGCAAGATAAATAAAGTTTGTAACTAAAGAAAATCGTTTAACCTTAATATATTGAAAAATGGTAAATTAAATGTTTAAAATAAAGTTCAACCAACTCACGAAGTGAAGAACAATTATCTCCAGGTGACCTTCTTTAAACGATGAAAAGAGCGAAGTTCAATGCGATTATTCCACTTCAATGCGTTTGCTCCAACTGCAGCGGGCGGTGTACACTTTGCTATTCCAGGATCCAAATACCATTGTTCACACGAGGTGCTCTCTTCTAGCGTTAGAAGCCAAGACTGCGCAAACCAATAATATGAGGCGCGATCTTCATAACATCAAAATCCAGACAATCAATGTAAGCGATTAAAACGAGATGCGATCTTCTTGCGATCAGATGCCAGACACAACGATGTAAGCGGTTGAAACGAGATGGGATGTTCTTGCGATCAGATGCCAGACTGACGATGTAAGCGGTTGAAACGAGATGCGATGTTCTTGCGATCAGATGCCAGACTGCCCTATTTTATTAGTGTTGTGACTGGACGTCAAAAAAAAACATATGTTTTATTTTTAAACAAATGACTAACTACAATAAATGAAACTTATCACCTAAAATTGACAAAATAATATTCTTAACTACAAATTCATTTTTGGTTTTCATAATTGGAAAGGTGAAGACAAAATCAGTAATTAAAATTAAAGTAGACTCTTTTTGAAACTATTAAAATGATATACTTTTACGCCGCGCCTAAACAACAACTATGGCGGAAGTTATCCTTCGGATAACTTAAAAAAATAATATAATAATAAAATTATTAATTTTAATATGAGTTGGTAATCCAGACGGACAGAGACTATTAAGAAACACATGTGCAGAACGGACTGCACCATCAATGCTTATAATTAAAAGCCCGTGGATCTTATATTTACACCCAATATCAAAAAGTAAAGAATCGACACATTTATTTGGCAGAAATGATTTTATTGATTTCGTCTCGTTGGATTTTGTTTTCTAACCATAAATGTTTGGCATACCGCGTTTCTGCCACTTAATGATATATATTACAATTATTGCTAAACTTTCCTAAAACTTTGGAAATTATATTGTTAAAATTTGGTACAAATAACTGAGGTAATGAATAGCAATCCAATTATTTTTTTATTATTATTTTAGAAAGCTTTAAAGTGAGAGATAACTTCTTCATTTCTTCGTATGCAGATAATGAATGATCTGTGATTTCTGCGTGCGGTTCCTCGAACAATCGACTTCTTAATTTAATTTAATTTCTTTTTTTTTTTACATAAAATTATTTATTTTCTTTTTTGGAGTTTATTTTCTGGGAATCTCTTAGTGATATAAGCTCTTGATCACGCCACTTTCAAACATTTAAAGATCTTGAATTGTCTTCGAGTTTCATTATTTAGAGCACAGTGAACGCCTTCATTTCGCTTGTTCAAGAAACCTGGGCCTCGGATAATACGGTAATTTTTTTAAACTATTTATAGATATTTATATATATATATATATATATATATATATATATATATATATATATATTTATACTCAATCAGTAAATTTGAGGAAAATGATTAAAATGGCATGCCAATAACATATAAAGAACTACTCACTAGTAGCACTTCAATAGTTCTACATCAGAAGGTCTCTTGGCAATCTTCTTTTCACACACCTTGGAGTATTGAGTATTGAGTTTATAAAGATAGCATAGGTATCTTGTATGGACAAGATCAGCAACATATGGAACAATTAAATCTTTATGGATAAGTTTATTTTTTGAGGATTTTGCGAAGGATTTTAGATTGTAAGGATTGGATACTAGTAGAATCGGAAGGTTTAATAGAATCACAAAACTTAACTTTATATGTCAAAATTGGTCTAGTTACAGTCATGTAACTAAGTTTTTAGTAATGCATTGGGAGTTTTGAATCCCTGTCTAGTAAAACTACGATCAGTTTCTTTCTGGCATTTTTTTAATCTTTAAATATTTTTCGTATTCTTTGAACTTACAATATATAATACAGCACCGTTTTTAAGCTATAAGTGTTAACTAATTATCGATAAACGTGTAGTTCGAGAATTTTTTCGATAACGGGAAACCTTTAATATTGTAGTTAATCACAGTTATATTTGTAATCTATTTCAATAAATGTATATGTAAAGCATGTCTAAAGAATTGCAAACATCCATTTTTTTCTGTATAATTAGATATTGAACAAAATTGACATAGCAAACTCGTAATTTATATTTTTTTTATCTGTTTACGTCACGAAGATGTTTGATAGCGTATAACTTGTTTTTTAAACAGGACCACTTACTTCTTAATGAAATAACGACCACTTAATTTTCAAATGAAATAAGATTTTCCTTCTTGAAAATGACTGCAAATTCAGCAAGGAACTATGAATTTTTATACATAAAAATCTGAAAATTAGAAGAGCCTCGTTCTGAGGAATGCTTACAAAATATTTTGAAATAGACAAAAAATCGTTAATTGCTGTTTTAT
This sequence comes from Euschistus heros, assembly GCA_003667255.2. Taxonomy (NCBI): domain Eukaryota; kingdom Metazoa; phylum Arthropoda; class Insecta; order Hemiptera; family Pentatomidae; genus Euschistus; species Euschistus heros. The sequence continues at coordinate 625,984 of RCWM02000376.1, read as the reverse complement.
ATTGTACTGAGTTATACAAAAAAAGTTATTTTAAATAGAAATAATGGAATTTGGAATCAATTGGGGATGTTAAGGTTACTTGAAGTAAACTACTTACATCCCTTCACAAAAATCTGTCATGTAACTATTTTCAATTTTATCTCTCTTTTAATGTTACATTAAAAATCTGCTGGGCATACTTTAATTGTATCTCTTAGGAGTCTCATTTGCAAGCCAAAGTATGAGTTGCTATTGATTACTAGTAAGTTTCTGTTTTAATTTTTGCAGTATTTAATTGAATCAAACAGCCATTCCCTCAGTCTCCTCCAGGAATAACATCTATTTTGAATAATTTTTAAATTCACATAACTTATATTTGTCTTTCAGCCATTTATTTTGTTGAAATCCTTATTTTTTTACATCAATAATAATCATAAATATTATTATTATTATTCACATATTCCACTTAGATCTTACTTTACCAGATACTCATAGCCCAATGTCGGTATAAATTTGGTATAGTATTTTGTTTTATATATCTCTAATAGTCATTTATTGCAAGAGTTGAAAGGTGATCTTTTTTTTTTTTTTTTTTTTTTTTTTTTCCAGATAGCTGGTATTTTATTTTTTTATGGTATTTTTACCTTTTTTTATTATATTTGTTTTTATTGTGATATCTAACTGATTTATTAAAATTCTTCGAATACTTTAGATACACATAATGTTTTTGTTTCATTCAATATTTTGATATATATATATATATATATATAAAATGTTAGGTTTATAATAATTTTGAAAAGCTATTTGTCTGCAATGTGCGTAATGCTGTAGGTGATTGCTGTTGCAGTACTTTATTTGATGTGTATTTCTTCATATGATGTCTTTTTCCACCCTTTTTTTTTATTAATTTCCACGTGACTTTCGTTTAATTTAACATGAATATTGGGACATACTTAGCACAACTTTGGATGATTTTTCTTCCCCTACTATTGTACATATTTAGTCGAGGAAATCATCACAATTTTCAAACGCAAAATTTACATGAGAATGACGTGAGCATATCCCACCCGCAGTCGGTACAGGTATACATGCAATGTTGGTGTTAAGCAAGTGAAAATTATTATTTTGTGGAAAATTTTTTAATTGTTCGTCTATCGAGAAGAATCACTTATCAAGTTCCACATGATAGGTCAATTTTAACAGCTATAATAACCTTCTATAAATAATAGCAATATCTCAATCTATAAATAATTGCATAAACGAGACAGCCTCTGTCACATAAAGCCTATGGACCTCAGTGATTTATGGAGGCGGCATCTTTGTTTCCTTTCCATTTTGCTGGATATCACCACGCATAATTCTGCTACTAACAAGATAAATTTCTGAATTGCTAAACAAAACACAGCAGCAACTCCTTACTTACACACCGTCCTGTGTATTAAGAATACTAAACTATGATAAATTTACACTGTTGCCTAATAAAACGTGAAGGCCATGTTCATTAATATGACTTATGACTAAATACAAGATTTTTATTCATTAAAAAATATTTGCTACTTTTCTGTTTGAAATTATATAGATGTTACATGTAGCTAAGAGAAGGGTGGTTTTGAGAATGTTAATGTACTTGACGCCTGGCATAACAACACCTCCATGGTTAACCACTAATAATACGGAGAGGTTCAGCAGCAGAGATATGTTAATGTTAGAAATAAACAAAACTGGGTTGGCAATGGGATACGACTATATCGTTTTCTTTTTTAGGTTATCCAATTTAAGCATTCTTATTCAAGATGTTATGAAAGTAGTAGACAAATGCAATAAAAATGATTTTTATATACATTTTTACGAGTTACATGTTTTTCGGTTATGATGTCCAACGAGGTTACCATGCGTCTTATAAGATCGAGGATATTTTATTGGCCAGAGTCAGGGACTATTTGTCTGAATACCATTGCATGTAGCTATTAAAACACTCTGAAACTCAAAATTAAACACACAAAAGCAATCTGTAAAAAGTGTTGCCAAAGAAGAGCATAACTCCTTGAGATGGGCCTACTAAGACTCTGGCCGGCTAGCAATTAGGTCGATTATTCGACCGAGCTGATCATTGCTTCCATTAGAATTCGGGGAACATCGGCAATGTTCGAGGCACCTCGTTTATAGCTTTATTGCCGTCTGTAAACTTAGCTACAGGTTTTTGTTTATCTTATATTTTTTTCTTCATATTTTGATAGTTAAAGTATGATAATTGATCTCTTTGACGGAGAAAAAAAAATAATCATCTTTCTGGATTAAATAAGAAACTGTAAAAGTGAATCTAAAATAAAAAGTAAAATCAATAAATGTCATGTTTTCATTTCGATCAACTAATTTTTAAGCATAGAAATATAAATTATTAAAGTAGCCAACTACTCGGCTTTTTTTGCCGACATATCGCCGACTAGTGGGCACATCTCTAATTATTATATTATATAATTTTTATATAATAAGTGTGTTTGTGTGTGTAAAGATATGCAGATATATACCCAGAAATAAAGAAAAGTTTTTCTAACAATTCTAAAAGTCTTGGTTTATTTATGAATGAAACTTTTCCAACGACATTATCACCAGAAATTTTATATCTGGATCTTAAGGATTTTCCTCTAAAACAGGAAACCCATGACTTATTTTTTGGTTTTTCCCCTGATTGATTAATTTCTAAGAAACCTGAAACACACCCTATTTTCGGGAACATATCACTAACTAGCCCAGCTATATAAGTTACGAATGCGATAGTAACCGAAACAGACCGCACGAGACACAAATAACACGCAAGTACAGTCGAGATACTAACAGATTGGTTTGATTTACGTACGTAAACGTTGAGCAGGAAAGGCCAGTGAGTGGGATTTAGGCATTATCAACAAACTTCAAATGAAGTTTTTTCGGCTCATACATGCTTTATTTGTAAGTAGTTGTTGTTTACAAAAATTCTCAAACTAGTGAGAACTTTCAGTATGCCTGTTTTTTTGTTTTTTTTTATATTTTATCTACATTAGGAAATAATGAAAAACAATCAGAAACAAAAAAGCCAGTGAAGGACACTGTTTTCAGATCTACCAGGATCTGACGATTTTTGAGGGCCGAAGGACATCCTTGGCCACTGCCCTCCCTGATAAATTAGTTTTCGTCCTTAAGGATATTATTAATATTTTTCTAAAAATAATGCAATGTAATATTGTTTGTAATGCATCGCTTACCCAACAAACAAAATTAATTGGCTGTTGATAGCGACAAAAGGCTTTATTTCTGTTCTGCATTTGAATTCAGTGCGAGCGATGCCTTTTTATCAATAATCAAGTTAAAAATTCGTTTTTATTCCTAAAATGAAAAAAATATATATTTATTTTATACAATCATGAAAAACACCCTGGTTGCCGAGCGTGTTATAGTATCAAGCTCTTCAGCATTAATCTCTGCGGCCCGCGATTTGAATCCTGAGCAGGTTAAAATTGATTTCATGACGGAACCACAGAATAAAACTAGACTTTGTTACTCTGGGTATAACAGGTTAGTTAAACCTTTAGGATTAACCGTCACAAACAAACAGTTGATGAATTAAAGCGATTAATAATATATATTAAAATAATGAATATTTATTTTATTACTGTAAAATAAAAGTACTTTTTATTAAAGATTATGAATGAAATGTTCAGGATGTTTGTCGGCTGATAAATTAATAACTGATGATTGACAGCAACACTTAACTAGTGAAATATATCTGCAATGAGCAAGTGAGTATTTTTTAATATTAGTTGTATGACCACGTCATCAATACTGCATCGGCAGATTTAGTAATCAAGCGTTTATTTGCCTAGTATTATATCTTAACTTAAACTCAACTATTTTTTTATCATGATGAATACGACTAAAATAGTCTGAGTCAAGTAAATTAATCAATTATAATCAATGTTATTGAGAATAGTTATAGCAAAAAAGGTGTTTCTTGTTGTTTTAGTTGTATGAATCCGATTTCATAATTAGAATTCGAATACCTTTACTTAAAACAGTAATTCTGTAAGAGGAACGTGTATATAAACTGGCGTATATGATAATTAGATTATATGATCATAAACTTTAATAAATCTGGATAAATTTGCTTTGAAAACAACTTAATTTTTCACTACTGCTTTAGTTTATACTTTAGTAGTATAATTCAACCAATTGAACTAATTTCAATTAGTTCGGTTGGATTGAAACGCGAAACCATAGAGTCATACACAAGCCTACAATCCTTCAGAGAAATCCTAGAGATTTTATCTGTGACAATGAAATATTCATTGCTCGGCAATTCTCGAGTACAAGAGAGAAGGCACAGCGGACGGATATTGTGGATACTATTTTGTATTTTATTATTTTTTATTTTTTATTCCAACAAGTCAGTTTTTCTTTCCGATATATTCAAATCTGACCTGACTGATACATTCTGACATAACAAAGGCATTGCAACCTCTTTAATTAGAAGGCCAATCCATCTATGCAAGAATTACGACCAATTGTATTCCGCAATACATCCCCTAGCAACTACATGGCTTAGTAAACGCCGATATTAAAGTGATAAAAAAAGTTTACTGAAAGGTGGAAGTAAAAATGACGTTTCTTTATTGTATTTCAAATAAAAATTAAAGGTAATTTTGAATATAATGATCTGTTCAGAAATTAAAACAAGACTCACCTAAACTGCTTTCCTATTGATGTACTTGCTTATAGCTCTGCCAATGATATGAACAAACATTCCCTCCCTTGCTTTAAAAAAAAAAAAAAAATCCCCGTTTAACTAAAACTAATGTTTTTACAAAATATTTACTCTTTTAAGTGCAATATGGTAGTATGTTCTAGCTAATATCTAAGTGCATAACTCTGTTCTTTATAAAAAAAATCACTAAAATCAGCTTGCAAACTGGTGAAAATAAGTAAATTTACAAAATGGAGGGCCAACATTAGGTGATTATCAGTTTTGGTTAGAACAATACACGTTCAACTTGCAATGAAAATATGAAAGTGACGGCACTTGTACTATTTATTTTGGTTGTGTTGTTTATGATTATATATCTGTCCGAGTGAATAAGTGGCTAAGTCGAATTTCAACCAAAAAGAGTTAAAAGGTTAAAAATAATCGTGGTTTCCTTTTTTGGTGAATAAGTGCCTTAGTAAGATATTCATTTTAAAACATAGTTATTTCAAATGAACATCTTACTTAACCACTTATCCACCATGAAGAGAAAACTACAATTATTGTTGGTCATTTATCTCATTTCCAAATGTGACTTGGATGACAGGTATAATTATTGAGAACAATTTTATCTTATATTTTTTTTGTCAAAACTTCTTTCGGCAAAATCGTAAAAATTTTTAAATTTAAATATGTCTTAACTACAATCAAATTTAATCATCTGTATTTTATTACGAAATTTGGAATTGTTGACGAGGGTAGTGCACTGAGGTAGTGGATAGATTCCAGAGGATCAACTTATCAAAGACCAGACCCGACTTTATTTATGAAGGCATAACATGCTCATTCATCGTAATATTATCCCTATTTTAGTTAGCGGTGATTATCTGGCTTTCCAAATGTTCACGATGAAAAAAATACCCAAAATCGTGAAATATATCCCACAATGGCAGCACTGCTTGCTAAGTAATTAACCAATGTTATAATTATTATCTTTCCAGTCGATTCACTCTGATACAAATAGAGAAAACTATGAGATTTGGGTTAAATTGAAAAGATATTATTTTACTTACTGCCTTACAATTTTAAAAATGACATCATCATTTGTGACCCTATTATATAAGAAATTAGTATAAAATAAGATAATTAGAAAATTCTTAACGTTTTAACTCATTCCAAGTACATAGAAAATATTATTAAAGTCAACAAACATGCCCTCGTGCACAGGATGTTATTGCAGAGGATTTCATTGTCTTTGAAAAACCACTTCAACTGATTAACACTCGAAAATTATTTCAAAACCGCAATAATTTCATTCAATCGAGATAGAGCAAATTAGTGTTTTGCAAAGCGATAGCTTGTCATAAAGGTTCCAATCATTGCGAAAGCATTGTTTTCTTAAGATGAAAATCATTTTCTCTAAAACTTAAATAAACAAAACCATACTCAAGACACCCTTCATTGCTTGAAACGACTTTTATTTTTATTTTGATAAGTCAACTACTCCAAGATGTATTAGATAAACCTTCAAAGATCCCAAACAATTACAGAGGACTTATTTACATGACAGTAATTAAGCCCATTTGTACATACGGAGTTGGATTTTGTGGTTCTACTAAACCTTCCTATTCTTCTAGTCCCATCCTTACAGTCATAAGTCCTTCGTAAAATCCAAAATTCTCCTTATTGAGTCACAAACAAAATGATCCAAAACGATCTAAATGTTTCATATGTAGTAAATTGGGCCCATACAAGACACTAATCCTTTCTGGACAAGCTACATACCCACTCAAGTCCACTAGGCTATCAACATGCTTCTTACCGGGGCGCTAGAAAAGAAGATGATCTATGGACTTTCTAGTTAAATAAGTAAATAAACTTTATTCTGAGACAGCTTTTCCCCTAAGAATAACATTGAGTGCAATATATAGGGCAATCGTCTGGCTATGACAATTGATTGATGATTACATAATAAATTAAAAAAAGTGAATGAGAAATCTTAAAAAAAGGATACAACTTTCGTATAATATTATAATATCTATTACATAAATATTTATTATTTAAATTTGCTCGAAAGATTGAAAATTTAGAAGATAAAGAAATAGATAATGTTTAAAGTTAGAGAGGAGCATTTTTGAATTAAGTTGGGCAATGAATTCCATAAAGAGGAAGCGCGGATAATAGAGGATTTTTCGCAGGATACTGATTGATGCCTGGGAGTATACAGTTTTGTGAGTTGGGTTCTAGGATTTAAGAGGTGGATGGAGGAGTGCAGAGTAAGGATGTCATGAATATAGGTTTTCGTTTTCAAAGATTGAAATAAGCACCTAGGAAGCATTGAGGTAAAGCCTTTCTGAATACTAGTGAGATGTGTGAGAACGTTTGGAGATCCCGTAAATAAATCAGATAAAAAGTTTATTTGTCTTTTACCTCTCATTTCGAGCTCACCAGACAGTCCTCCAAATACCATGAATCTGAAGTAGAGAAAGTAGGGAAAAACGAAAGATGATTCAAAAAGTTGTAAAAGTTGTAATTGAGTAATAAGTGTTAATGAACCGCGATAATTAAGAACAATTACTAAGTGCTTCTAATTGTTAGTTCTTCTCAAATTATTGACATGTCATTATAATCATATTACCGCATATTTAATTATTGTATTATATTATATTAATTATTATATATCGTATACAGTTGTATTATTATAAATAAATCAAATAAAGAATAAATGTATATATAAATAGGTAAATTTTTTAAAATAAAAATGTTCTTGAATTTTTGAAATATGAAAAGTAGCGAGGTATTTTTCTTGCTTCTGTCCCTTTCTTTAATATTTAGTCATAATATACAATGTGGCATTATTCAATGATTGGTGACAGTCTTATATTGGTGAGTAATAATGCCTGTCAAGGGTTAACTCTGATTCCTTCAGAATTTTGAATTATTGTGCAATCACATCCATTACTTAATTTAGTCATGGGTAAAAGGTACTAGAATGAAATAGCAATATGAGATTATTTTTGGTTTTCAGATTTCATTTCATTTAGTTTAATTACAGTGAAGAGACATTGAGTAGAGAATTCAAACACATCCTGTGAATCCCCATCAAAAGGAGTATAAATTGCGATAGTTACGTTCAACATTAGAAGTAATAGTTGAAGTGTTATAGATAAAAAGAAAAAAAAAAAGAAAAAGAATAATGACTGCATTTTTTTACTTTTGATTGGTGATCGGAAGGTGATGAAATGATAATCAAAAGTAATATTCGGCTCGTAAACGCACTGTTAATTCTTTCAAAACAAATACATGCTATGTGATTTTTACCACTCAAGTGTGGAATGTCTAGCATGACACATATATACTCAAACATTGTGACGACTATCATGACGTTGAGAACATTGTCTTTCTCACGTGATTAATGGATAATATTCTGTTATACGAATATTATTAATAGTTATATAATATTATATATATTTCCATTTGTATATGTTTATATTTACAATACAACTACCTCCTCGTGCACTTTTTTTAAAAATATAATACCTCCTGATAAAAATTTGTTTAGAAACATTTCTATCTCTATTTTTTTTGGTAACAAACCATGGCTAAGTTATATTACCAAGCTTTGGAATCAACAATAATAATAATTTATAACTAAAAATATGTATCATAATATTAAAAAAGAATATAAAACTACATTTTACATTAATGTGCAACAAATTTTCAATTAGTTCTTTATACCTAATATTCATATGTCTAAAAACATTTTTTGTTCACAAAAAAAATAATTTATAGTTAAAATAATGAGTCAAGTTGTAAAATGTATTCAAATATGCATGATGTATTTCTAATTGGTTTATGGAAAATGCAACAGAAAAAAAACAAAAACATAAGGGTAGTTTATATCTATAAATAAATGATTATGTTTTTTGTTATTTTGAGTTAGTCAAAAAAAAATTTGAACACTTTTGTAAAAACAAAATATAGTTGCAACTAAATACTTACTTGTGGTTGCAAAAATGTGCAAATAAGACAAGAAATTATTAGAAAACTACAAGTAACAGTAAATATAACGCTAAACCTTACAGGTGGCAAAGAAAGACAAAACATCAGTAAAGTGGATTAAAAGAAAAACAAAATTTCCAGATATAGCTTAGATTATCGACAAACGAAAATATATACTTAGGCAGGATACCTAATAAGAAACAAAAAAAGATAAATGATCCAAGAATACCATAAATTGGTACCCATTACAGAAGTAGAGGACGACCAAATACACCAAGGGAACGACAAATGAGGGCTAAATGTGGCGGAACAATATTGCAAAGAAGAAAGTGGAATGAAAAATAAAAGCGAAGCCCACTATTTGACCATAATTATATTTGAAAAAACAGCACTTAGCAGACTTTTTACTTAATGTAAATAGATGTAAAGAAAAAAAGAATATATCTCAAATGTATTTCAAAAATGATACAATTCAAAAATCTACATTAAACGTCAAACATATGAAACATCTTTTAATTCCAACCGCGAATAAGATACATCAGGTTGGATTTGAAGTTAATTCGATACATTTTTGATATTTCATAAAAGACATTCAACTTAGCAATGATGATAAGTCAAAAATACATATTTTTTGAGTTGTGTCACTTTTGAAATACATTTGGGATATATTTTTATAATACATTTATGAACAAATAAAGGTATATTATTAAATACATAAAATTAATTTCCTGAGTAACATTCCCCATTTTTCCAATTTTCCGCAATCCAAAATTAAAGTAAAAGAAAATAAATTCATAATTGAGGCTGGATTAGTAGCTGACGCTATCCAAAAACGGGGAAAAAATGACAAGGCAAGAGGAAAGCTTCGATTAGACGAATGTGTCAGTTGAGTGCTAGCCGTGAGTGTAGTAGGTGTTACAACAGTTTGGAGTATGTTTGTATCCTGTAGTCAAGGTAAGGTAGACGTCATACAAATGTCAGTAAATAATTTCATCAAAATGTAACTGAAATAAACAATGTCACCGGAGTAGTGTTCGTCCAAGAATGAGTTTATCTCATCTGTGACCAGTGATGATACGGGGTGGGGATAGATTGTAATGCAGGTATTTGATTGGTGCATGCCCGCTAATGAGATCGATTCATTAAAGAGAATCGATATTGAAAAATCAAGGAGCTTAATGATGATGATCGTAGAATAACACTTACTATATTTTAAAATATTAAATTATCACTTTTAAAAATGTAAAAATAGCAACCGCATTACTAATAAACTAAAGTAAATGTCTGATAAATATTGTAAATCTTTTAAGTTAATAACAACATTAAATGATAATTAACTATACATTTTTGTGCCCTCCAAGGATTGCTCTTATATAAAGGTGATTTTAGGCAGCGAGAAGTTTTTCAGCAAATCGGACACCTAAAGACCCGAGAATATAACTCGAGAACGTTTATTAGCTATAAATTTAAAATAATTAGTAATATTTTGAACTTTTCGTTGTGAATTTGACCTACTACAAGGCAGAAAACTAGACATTCGCATTTGACACCCCAAAGAAAACATACAGAAATATGTGTCTGTATGTTAATAATTACAAATTTTATATCCATTTTTTTAGGTACAACTTTTGTCTACTTAATTTTATATAGGTCCTATATTTAAAAAAATGCATTTTATTCGAGAAATCTGAAAATAGAGTTTGAAAATTTTGTTGTGATTTTTGCTCTGAAGCCGACTTACCAGAAGGTAGAAAAATTTACATTATACATTAATACTTCTTATTTCTTTATGTATGATGATAATGATAATAACAATAATACTTTCTTTTTTTTTCATATTTGCAAATAAAAATTCATTTAAGCATCACGAAATTATTTTGGTACATTTCAAACCACACACTTCACCGTGTTTTACAAGTTACCACAATAAAGGAACATATACTTAACCTTTGTAAACGATTCCACGACAGACTTCATGGACATAATAACATACTCATTAATGGCATGGCGACGACTTACAGAACTGAAATACTCTCAGAAGGCTTAAAAGATGCTCGATGGAATATTTGCTCAAATAAATCTTTTTTTTTTTTTTAATATATGCCAGGAGAAGCTACTGTTAATATACTCCTTTAAATTTAAATTAAATCAGTGGTTTATTTCTTGAATGTATTTTTAAAATAGATTTGGATTGAATTTATTGGTCTGATATGTATTAATTTTTATATTATCTATTTATTTTTAAACATTAAGTATCGGTATCAAGAATTCGGCAGCGAAACATCGTTAATTTATATATTATTATTTTCATATTTAATGACAAGCTTGAAGCAGTTAATCAGAAGTTCAGCCGGTAATACAATAATACCACTTTTCTTATTTATTTTTTTTAAGTGGTCCGAAAACCTATGTAACATCAAAGTAAACTGTGTTTTGAAAAGTTTAGTTAGCTCGCTGAGAAAGAATTTAAATAAAGAATAATATTTTTGTGCAATAAAATTCAATAAGTTTTTGAATAAGTGCAAGGAAGCAAATTCTTATACTTTCTCCCACAAACAATTTTTCTCATATGTGCAAAACTGACGAAGGACAGATTGTAAAACATCAATAATAACTAACAAAAAATTAAACCTATCGTCAATAAACTTCAAGAATGCCTTCAAATCTCAAACGTCAAGGTCGAGAGTTTCGATAATTAAATTAGATCGAATTGAAAAATACTTCTATATTTTTTCTATATTTTTCTGTAACATATTTCTATTTCTATTCTATAATAAGAGAAATTTTTTAAAAAGGATAACGTCACCAGCTTTTTGTTACGTAGCCGTTTATTTCCAGACTTCTTCCAAGAAACCTATCGACAAGTGCCAATCAGCAGATGTTTACAAAAGACAATTATATATGATCACGATTGTGTAACATAAATTAAGAAAAAAACGATACCTCATAACAAAGATTAGAAACGAATCAGTTTTGAGAAATTAGTCGAAATTTCCTAATAAAAATTTTTAATATTCTATTGTATTATTTAACATCTTAGTGCAGGACTATGTTATACTTTATATTTTTTTTAATGATAACTATAATAACTTCAAACGTCCTAATATCGCTTGATATTAAAATTAATCTTAGATATGATAAATAGTTGATTATCAGATGTCAGGTTGTTAAGTTGTTTATATTTCTTATTTATAACTGACAAGTTTAATAGCCGCACCTCGTCAAAGTACCTACAAACCATCAATTCTAGCCTTCAATAGATACATTGAATATGGATCAAACTATCCAATTTTTATGTTGTTTTTTTTTTTAATTAAAATGTAAATTGAAATTCTCAATGTATCCTTCTAATATTCTCGAAATTGAAAGGAACTTTATTGAAATAGTTGCCATATCTACGCAATTCCAGGTGACCTGCACTTAAAAAGTCTGGTCTAGGATTTTTATCTGAAATAGGTCTACTTAGAATCTTGTTGATGCGCAATATTATGCATCAAAGTTTCTGTAGGTTTTTCAAAACCATTTTTAGTTATAGTGAGTACGTGGAAAAAAACATTTGTTAGTTATTCTTGTGAAGGGTCTTTATTATAGAACATGGAGTGGTGTTACACGAAATCATTACACTTAATATCCTTATTAATGGACCAATCTGCTACAATAAAGTTTCAAAGTAGGTCGACCTCATTCTACAAAAAATTTGAAAGAGCCCATACCCAATTTCACCTGTGAGATCGTTCATCAAGTCTGTCCCTCTATACCGATTTCTGTTTTTAAATAAAGATGTCATCCACCACCGTCTTTGTGATCCGCGCCTATTATTATTTGCCTCACTAATAATAATGTATGACGCACAAGCAACCATTATGTCGTCTTCTGAAGCCATTTTTATAATGTTATCAGAAATGAAAATACAATTAGTTTTCACTTTCTGTCACCACCACACGAACTGGTGGACGCTAAAGAACAGCTACGAACGCATTCGTCCGTTGCATTTGGAAAGCAAGCAATTTTTTCAACGAACGCCGCACAGATTCGGGCGCATCCATTCGACCGTATGCGTTCATTTGCATTCGCCTAGTGTGTAAGCACCCTTACATGGTGTTTGTTCCACATAAAATGTTGGTTTTATTTTTATAGCTGTTATTAACACTACCATCCAGAACATTGTGAACATTTCAAAACTAACCGATTAAATTTGATCGCTTTCATATTTAATTTCAAAGGTTTGGAGGTGACAAATTTTATCTTTCATTGCCTTTTTCTGGTCACACATTAGATCTGCAGTTCCTTTTTTGTAAATTAATATGGGTTTGCAATATATGGTCGACGAAGAATGCAGATTTACCTTCAAGCAACATTTCCATTTCTCACTTCTACCAATTTCAGAGCCACCATAGCAATTAAAAAAAGATATTCATTCTTGATGCATTTTTAAACATTTGTTTATAATGGTTATGACCGAAACTGTTATCGAATCCCCATTTACATTTAAGTTTGAACTCATAACCCTTCTCCAAACTTGCAAATTTTAATACGCTCTTTACTGTTAGTTGCAGGAGTTCTTGAAAATTTATCCAAGCCCTAACTTCACCAGTGATAATATTATTAGAAATTAGAGAATTTTTCGTAAAAGTTAATGAATAGAAGCCAGAAAAGCAGTCCTTATGCAACAAGAATATGCAAAAACTACAAAAGGATATTAGAGGATTTTATTAAAAGCTGGCCAACGAAACTTTACACGCATACATTGAATATAATAAGTGCTCAGCTTACCTATTAAAGTAGTATATTTTAAATAGATACCTTTACCTGTATATTGCATCGTTAACAATAGTTATTTTTTATCCAATGAGATGTGAATGGAACAAACTATAAAACGAAAATACTCCTGAAGTTTTTCGATTTTGTTGACTTAAACGAATATATAAACAATGAGATAATTATACTAAAACGTTGTCTAAGGTATATTGAAGAATATCTAAAGGAAAAAAGCTCAATAAAAAATACTTCGAATTTTGATTTTTGTCCATTGACAGTGTGAAACGTATGAAAATGATCCCCAAGTAGAGGAAAAGACAGGTTGTTTCGGAGGTAAATAATCAATTGATTTATTTATCTGTAAATCTAATCATAACAATAATAAACTAACCAATAGATAATAATAATAAGAGGTTATTGAACCATAGGATTTTGGTTGCATAACAACGTTCAAGTGAACATGAGAACGGTATGATAGTGATTTATTGAGTTTATTGTTAAAATTAGAACTATTAATACATCAAAATATATTTATCACAAGAATTATTTTGATCGACTTACTTTTAATAGCTCTTGATACTCTATCCCGAGGATACACTTCATCGTATCATTTTAATTAAACTTCCAACAACTTGGAGGTGAAGATATTTCGCAACTCGAATGAGCCAATACAAAATATAACTGCCTTATCGGCGCCCCATTGACTTTTGGAAGCTTTTAGCAGTGGGAACATCTTTGGATCCCTCCTCTTTCATTTATCTCGATCTTACAACATAATTTCATAATTCACAACATAAAACATAATTTCAGTCGTTGCCACTCGAATATCAAATACTATTCACAATATTGTTTCATATTTGAAAACGACGCTGCTATGAGAAATACAGTACTCACGATAGCCACCCACGTGTGTGACATTAAACACTGTTCATTAAATGGACTCAGAGTCAAATATATTTACAGTAATTGTTCAAGAACTGATTTCTAAGTTTCCTAATAAATCATATTATGACCCGGTAAGCTTCGTCATAACACTTCTCCTAAACCTGAAACAAATAGAAATTATAAGGGCGCATCTGTGTAAAGAGTATTGTAAACGTTGGATATAAACATTAATTTCCTAGATTGCACATGCAGTTTAAAATGTTATGAGTGATTTTTCGAGTTCATCAATCGAGATCCTTCCAGAGATTTGTTCATTGAAGGGTCTACCTTGGGGAAAAATATGGACCATGATCTATAACTCTGGACAAATCAATCATTGTACTTGAACTCAAGTTTTGAACGAGATGGGCAGAATTGGCGCCGTAAAGCCAGACGATTTGAGGTGACGAACATCTATAGACTGTTTCGACCCAAGTTACAAGTTATAAATCTATGTAAAACGAATTTAATGCAATCAAGAAAATCCACGATGTTGGATTATTATTAGGGGTGGCTCAATGGACGGTGGGTAGAAAAGATCCTATTAAAAAACACTCAGACTCAGTAATCAGAACATGTAACAATTAATATTATATATATATATATATATATATATATATATATATATATATATATATATATATATATATAACAATAGGGAAAAACCTGGGGGTTGAAAGTAATACTGACAGGTTATTAGGAATCAATACAACAGCACAACTCAAGGCCATTCATAGTTAGTAGGGGAGAACTTTAATGATTTGATAAAGTAATATTTTTATAAAGTAGTGACAATATTCTAGTTGAACTTACATTAGTCGACTTAACCACACTCCTGGATATTAAGTAACTTCATTTTCGTTTCTAAATCAGAGAAGAGTGACTTGAAACACATTATAATAAATTATATTAATAATGAATGATTATACCGTTACTTATAATTGTTAATTATAATAAAAATTAACGATTTAAAATTTTATTATGATCATAACAGAAACCAAAATACAGTTGTTTTTTTCCATTTAGAATATGGCATTTAAATTTAAATAATTGAATCAAGTTTTTAAATCTTATGGAAAACATCTTAAATGCATTTTTTTTAATCCATGAGAATTTTATTTTTTCTTTAAAGCCCAATGTTTGACAATATTTTGATGGTTTAAATAGTAAAATGATTAAAACTAGAATAGAAATAAAGCTCTAAACTGAAAACAATAATAATATTTCGATTGATTTGCGAGTGCTCAATATATTGATATCTGGTAATGCCACCTTTCTATATTTCCATTCTTACTTAAACTATTATCTTAAATAGGTTTGTATGGAGGAGGACTTATAGCCTTGTGATAACGCACTCGACAAAAAATCGAATCAGCTCAAAAATTAACAGAAGACCGTAAGTTCGAATCCGGCTTGTGGCAATGTAGAACCGATTCCACACCCATACCCTCCCGACAAGGAAAATTCCATGACAGAATCTGCGAAGGAAGAAAGGAGAAAATATTTTTGTATTCTTAAATGCATATTATCCGCTTCCTACTTATATATTTTCCTTAATCTTTTTATTTTTTTTATTCCTTTCAGTAAAGTTTTTTCTGAATACATTTTCAAAATATGGGGTTGACCTAAAATCGGTCTTATGCGGCATTTAAATCAATTTACTTTCCATATTTCTATTCCTGCTTAATCAATTATCATAAATAGGTTTGTATGGGAGAGGGAGGGGGGACGTACATAGCCTTTTGATAACACACGGGGTAAAATATCGTAGCAACATACACATACATAGAATCTGCCAGAAAAGAAAAGTTTTGTATTCTAAAATACATTCGCATTCAACTTATATATTTTCTTTAATCCTTTTTTTATGATTCTTTTACATCCTTTATGAATACATTTTCAACAGATAGGGTTGACCTAAATTCGGTCTAATGCGGTATTTAAATCAATTTTCATTAATATATTTTTTAAAAATATAATTGCATCAGATTTCGATCTAGCACTCATTCGAAAGCAGCACGTTTTTTTAGAGCAACAACCTGTCATATGAAGCGCCGCCATTTTATAAGCTTATCAAACCCAATCGGCAAACACATTCCTACATTTTTTTTCCATTGATATCATAGTACAGTCATCGGCTAATTTCTTTTCAATTGCAAAAATATCTTATTGAAAACACCTCCGTTAGGCTATACTTTTGCACCTGACTCATTGGCAAAGTGAGTTACGCATCTAATGTCAATATATTATCTAATTTGGTCTGGAGACACTGCTAATCTTGAACAACACTGTAATAAAATGTGCTTCTCCTAAATTTTACACTAGTAAATAAATTAAGAGTCGAGAAATAATTACAGAAAAATATTCTTAATTTCGTTCTCTACCATCCCTGATATTTATAATAATAATAATTTATTTGTATTTAAGTTCTTTAGTAAAATACAGTACCCCGGGGTCATAAGCGCCACCCGCAATGGGAATACATTACTCTCATTTTCTCATTCATTAGCTTCATATTGGTTAATAGTGTGAACTATTAGAATAAAAACAAGGTAGTTTGAATGTGGAACTATGATATATCTGTGTGGGATGTTGTTGTTCCCAGCGATACGGCGACGTACATAATTGCTCTGAGCTATTATGTTTCTAGTTTAATAAAAACTTTTGAGTCCTAATTGATGTGTTTACCAACGAATTTGCTGTTTGCAATATAGGTTATTTTAAATTATAAATAATTAAATTTCTACACCATTACCGATTGTTTAAAATGACATCACTAAATATTCAACTATTAAGATTTGTAAAGTAATTAGAAAAAAAAAATTTGTACCAGGTAAGTTTCTCATTATTTTCTACGCTTTCTCATGACAAAACCGCCTCTTGCTCATTAACTTTATATTAGATTATCTCATTGTACAATTCAGATATTTAGTTTTGCCTATATTATTCATATATACTGTTCTTGTCACTAAAATTTCCATCAAATTCTATAAGAAAAACTAATAAAATAAAATGATGAAGCTTACTTTGAATAAAAAATAACAAAGATTTATGGATACTACAGCAGGGATTGAAAATATGGCTAGGCCATGAAAAGTTACTCCAATTTTGGAATAAACATTTGCAAAGAAATAAGGTTTTTCCATTGTTCATCATATAAAATCCCAAAATTTTCCAACCAGATTCAAAAATTTCAATATCAAATTCATAATTTGTTTTCAATATTTTGTTATATACCTTTTTTATTTTATACTTGGTATATATAGAGCCCGGAATATTTGAAAAAACAAAAACAAAAAAACAAAACATTATTTCTAATAATTGTTTTTTGTTTAATGAATTCTATATTCAAAGAATATACAAATGACTTATTTAAGCCACCCTTCAATTATATGTTTTGAATTGTAAAGCTGTGGAATCTAATCCATGTAAAGGTAGGATTGATTTTTATTTTTTTTATTTATTTTTTTTATTTCCGATTTTAAATCTAGAAGTTACGAAAACAAAACAATGTTATAGGGAGGTTTTTAACATTTTTTTTCTTCATCCTAAATAAAATATTCTATTATCGAATACCCTGAAACATTTATTTCACAGTATGCCCATACCAACAACACCCAGACATAAAAATCTGGTTTGAATCTCTTAAAAAAATTATAGAAGAAATTAGGAGTTTGAAATGGGTAATTTTGCTATGGAGATGAAAATATTTGAAATTGAAAAGGAAAATTTTGAAATTTGCTTTGGGAAATCTTAATTATGACTTTCAAAACCTTTATTTATGGATTGTACAGGACGTTACCTTGATCAATAATGATAAATTTCGAAAAATGTAGGAGGCATGGCTATACCATTTTATGGCTTTGAGGACATTACCACATAAGCCTTGTGTATTTTGCTATAAAATCATTAAGTTGTCAGCAAAATTTAACGTCAGAATAGTTTTTTTTTTTTTTTTTCAAATAAAAATAGCAAATTCCTTGTGTTTTCCATTAAAATAAGAGTGGCCAGAATTGCTGTTTATTAATATTACTTTTCATTTATGTCTTTTCTTTTTTTTCCAAGCAAATGCATTTAAAGGAAATGAAAATGGATCAGGAAAAAGTATAACTACTCCGTTCCTTTATTACATAAACATTTTTTTGACATTGAAACTTAAAGTTGATAAGTGTAGCAATATTATTTACAAATTTGATTATTAAATTTGAAAACACTAAAATTGAAAAACATGTCTTAGAAAAGTCTTGAAATCTATTACCTTCTCATCCCAGTCACAATATATTTCCTAACGCAGTGTTATTAATACATTTACATTTATCAGTATCTTGCGTTCAGACAACCAGAAGTTCATATAAGAGTTAAATCATGATAAAAATTTCTGTAAAAACATTAAATACATTTTTATTCCTCTTCCAAGTCGTTTTACATCGGTCAGTGCCTGTGTTGACATATGTCCCTTTGTCTGTTAGGCGATAGAAGCATTAAAGTCGATTTTAATCATACATGGGCAAGTAATGTGCATTGTTCAGGTGGTAATCCAAAATCCATTAAGATTGTCTTGTATTGTCTGTCACTCACGAGACGTACATCATCCATCAATTCAAACCATCATGTCTGTTTTTGCCTTGTCCATTACATAATTTTGAAGTTTGAAATAAAAAGTATTTTTTATGATGAAAAGTTTCAATATTTGAAGAAACTATTTATTATTGTTTTATTCTCTATATAAGTTTCACAATAAGTTCAAATACATGGTCTCTTTTGTTCGTGTATTATGAGTAGTCCATTTGCAAATTTAAGTACATTTGTCAAAAAAGAAAATACTAAAGACATTTAATGAAAATGAATTATCATTGAAATTAGTTCATTTGGAGGCAGGGACTTTAAATATACAAACACTTTTTTAAAAATCTGTATACATTAATTAGCATAGGTATAATTAATTTGTAAATATATCTACGATATACATAACATTAAATTTAATATACATTGAAAAAACTTGTTTTACCTATTTAACGGAATTTCTATTACAAGATATGTGGGCTCCTATACGTTCCTTCCGTAAAACTATGTTAAAATTATTTTATTGTATCAATTTCGAATCGTTATGATAAAAAAATAGAATTGTCAAAATGCACTCAAACGTTAAATTGGATATAAGGAAAAGGCGGTTGAAATTTTATGAACACATCAGATGATTATCTGAAAATAGGCAAACTCAGCAAATAATCGAATACCTCACTTAACTCAAAAAGCCCACAACGTATTGCACAGATATTTAAAAGGACCTGAAGAAATTGGAAATCACACTAATATTTTTACTGGGGCTTCTACAGAAAGAAGATCAGAAAAATAATCAATAGGACTAGATACCAGAGCAAACCGTCGCAAAATGTAAACCCAAATGGTCAAAAGTTCGAAAAAGAGCGTTTACCTAGATGTGATAGAACTGTAAATATTGTAAAGAATCAATTTAAAAAAAAAAAAAAATTGATTCACCAATCGTTTTCCAGTAATAAAATAAATATATTTCTATTAAGATCTGATAAATTTCTGATAAAAAGTAATTTTTTATAGCTCCCAATTCGCTATTATTTTGCCTTCTTGGTCTAGGTGAGACAATTTTTATATACATATCTAACGTTTTAAGGAAATATATATGTAAATATCGTAACTACTAGGGAAAAAAAAATTATATAACTGTTTTACTGTAAAGGGATACTAGAAATAAAATAAATAAATGTATTTTTTTTAATATCTATTTCAGTTGAAAAGTAATTTTTTAATAGCTCCTGATCTGATAGGTTATTCTTTTGCCTTCTCTCTCTTTGTGAGAATTTTGGTTTAGATATATAACATTTTAAGAAATAAACATCGAAACCATTAGAAGAAAAAATAAATAAATAACGGTTATACTCTAATGTTTACACTAACATATTATTTTTTTAATAAAGCTATCTTTCAACTCGAAAATTAATTATATCTAAATAACCGTTTGCAGATAATTTTAATTAGTTTTCATTGTTATAACAATTAATTAATTGAATGTCCTTTCAACATATAAGACGTATAAAAACAGCCAATACAGCGGCCCCCCACCGGACAGGAAGTCGCATTGCTAGGCGTGGATATTACAAACAAAAAAAAAGGCTAGCATAGGTAATGTGACACCTGGAGATAAATGAGCCATTTCATTTTTACCTGTTCACGGGAAGGCTGACTCAATAGCTCTACTAATGGTTCTACCTCCTTCGGGTGTACCATGATTTACTTCAGGAGCTGTTTGTGTTTTTATAAGCGCAACCGATGCCGATTGCCATGTTATATGCAGCCTTTTTCTATTGGTCTAGTAGACAGTGTGGGCGTGGCCTCGAGTCATGGCCGGTTCTCATTGGGCATTAACTGCTGTGTGTCCAGCCTCGTTGAGGGAAATTATGGGCCACGAGGGAGTGTGCGTCCTTCCACCTCTAGTCTTGTCGCATTATTTATTTTTCCACGACGTTATTATGCAGCTAATTGATATCTTATCTACTGCTTGTTGACTCTGCAATTTTTTTTTTATTTATTTTTTTTTTTAATGACGGTAGCAATATTTTAATTATTTGAAAAATAAAATGTAATTTCAAAAATTACGACTTTGCTTTCATCTTGGCCGAACGACGCAGTTTGCGTTTGTTCTTGAAGATACACTAGATTACCATACCCCCTATGCTACCTATTTGATCACTTATAACGCCCAATCAATTACCAATATTATTACAGCGGTTTAAAAGGACAAAATAAATATATGTAATAATTTCTAAGAGTTACATGAAAGACATTTTTTTTATTTTTTTTATTTTACATATATGTAAATGATTGGTTGTTTTTATTGTTTATATTGCGCGTGGTGGGAGACGCGGTGGGTCAGGTGAAATAGGCACTAGACTGCCAAAACAACAGGCCCGAGTTCGAATCCATCTGAAGATGAGAAATTTATTTTCTATTGCTGCAGCCGTAGAACGGTAGACCCTCCTGGGGTACTCCTCAATAAAATAGATACCATTAATTGCGGTAAAAACCTAGTGGTCTAAACTGATTTGAGCCAAATCACAACCGTTGACCTAGTTATGTTACTAGTTATCTTCCAACCAAATTACTAAACCCATAAGACCCTACTAGGTTATAGTTGTACAGTTTTTTCTAGTTTTTTTATTTCTTCCTTTCCGATAATAATACTGCGGAGTAGAGTGTATAACCAATGCTACACACACTTGATGTGTTCCATTCGGCCCTGATTGAAGTTATGTTGCTTATAAAATTATATTTATATATATATATATATATATATATATATATATATATATATATATATATATATATATTATTTTTTTTTTTTTTTTTTGTTTGTTTTTTTGAGAATTTGGAAGTTTAAAACTTTGGTCAAATAAATTTGCAATAATTCTATCAGTTGAAAAAGGCGAGAAGTTCGTTTTAGTTTCATTATTCATATAATTTATTTTTTTGTTTTATTATTTTTTATATATATTTTTTTTTATCTATGATTCAACGTGTAAAATTAATTTTCTTTTAAAATAAATTTTAAAAAACTAGCCTGTAGTGTATGCAGGTTCACTACTACTGAAATATATGTCCATTTTGGGTGTAAAAGTACAATGAAGTTTTTCTCTGAAAATACCTCAGAAATAGTCTCTATCATTTGATTACGTAGTCCATAGATAGAATGAAAATCATACCGAAAATAAAGATTTTTTTTTTTTTATGTAACTAAACAATTGGGTCAAATTGTTTAATACGTGCGCGATAAAAAGGTTTTTAACTTGGACAGACAAATGGTTTGAGCTTGGTTTCAATCAAAATACACTCCTTTCACAGCCGTTGGCCTAGTAACGGTAATAGTCCTTACTAAAGTACTGACCTAAGAGTTATGAGTCCAGGTGGTACAGGGTTTATATTATACATACACATTACAGAGGGTTTGTCCATTGGGAAGGCATTCCCATCTTCCTGAATAAGATTCAGGTATGGGATAGAAAAACCATCCGGTGGCCACCGCAGCCTCTATCAAGTGGGTTTATTTATTAATTCGAGTAATAAAATTATAAATATTTATTTATAGAATGAATAGTTATACCAAACAGTAAGGTAGATTTTTATTATATTTTATTTTTTTTTAGACATCCTCTATTGTCCAACCAATCTTCCTCCCGCAGATTTCTTTCGGTCAATCCTTCAATATTTATTTTCATATTCATGGAAGTTAATATAATATAAAATAAATAAAACATTTACCCAAGAAAGTAATGAGTGAACTTCTGGTCCTTTATGACAATGAGTGCTTATTACTAGTGTAAACTGTAATAGAAGTAACGTCATTACATTGAAATAATCAAATAAATAAAATGATACAAGATAAGTAAATGAAAATATCATTTCTAAGAAGAAATGTATATTTACATCCTTTTTTTCAATTCAAAATAAACAATAAAAAAAAAAGTTCATGGTAATTCTGAGTTGGCTGAATTCCTCCCTGAAGATCTAAAAAACTTTCAAGTCATCTTCAGTAATAACCCACTTAGAAATAAATGTAATTTAGTAAGCGGTAAGTAATATAATAGAGTTTGTTTTTTATTTATTTATTGAAATTTACAACTAAATACAAAAAAGTACATCTAGTAAATATGATTACAACGTTTTAATTACATGTAAACTGCTGGTAAAGCAACTACCCACTGGTGTCATTTCAATAAAAGTTCTATATGAGAAGGTACCGAGGCCATTTTATTTCCAGACGCAATAGAATGGGAAGAGACATAATGGATTTGAATAGTTATTGAGTTTACTATGAAAGGACAGATATCTATTTTAAACTAAATCAACAATATATAGAACATTAAGATCTTTTTTTTAAGGACTTTGGACTGTAAAGATTGGATAATAGATGAATTAGATGGTTTAGTGGAGCCCCAGATCTAAACTCCGTAAGTTCAACTACTACTGCAACAACAACTATTAAGTCTAATTACAGTGATGTAAACGTGTCTTCTGTAATCGGTATCTTAGAGCGTTTGTCGAGTAAATGTTGAATAATTCGAAAATGACGAGCATTCCAAGTTAAAAGTTTGTCCAGTTGAATCCTAGTTAGTATACATATCTTTTTTCTCATCAGTTCCACATTGTACAAAAATGCAGCTATTGCAGGACTGCTTGTTTACGATTATCAAGCCATGCTCACACTTAACAAGAATACTATAATTCACAGAAAATAATCTTTATACTGATCAAATATTTTCCTCTGTAATATAAAACTAACCCCTGACCATTAATCGGCTATACCATATCTTAATATTTTTGCCACGTTTTGATGTTTTTCATCTTTCTCTTCCCAAGGCTACAACCTCCGGAGTATTTTTATCTAAAGGTCCGGCCTGGGGGAAAGCCGCTCGGTACCTCTCCCTACCGGTACCTCGGGTTTTTTCAGCCATGAAATTCTTCTCCGGTCAAGCATCGCCCATCCATCGAATTGTTTTCCAATTACTTTTTTTCAATAATGCAATATTGATTTATCATATTGGTTGGAAAATGTAATCAAAACAATAGCTAAAACTGGTCTATGATGTATTTGGGATGGATAAAGAACCAATAAATTTTTAATGTAAATAAAAATTAATCCTATACTGTAACTTGATAACTTCAGCCTCATCTTCCGATAGGAGTACTTTGGCACGACTTATTTCATTCTATAATGAGAGTGACAGGCGATGCACAGAACATATTCTTGGCACTTCCGAATATTCGGTTAAATGCAAAAGTCGTACTTTATGAAAAATGGAATTTTTCTGTAATAGCCTTATAGCTAAAATAACTTTTTGGTGATGACCATAAACCAAAATTCACTATTCACAAGTGGCACAGATATATCGTGGGTAAAATATAATAAACATTTCAATTAAATCCAATTTATTTACATTAATTCATAATGTAAACCTATAATAAAATTAAATGTTGGCCATTTTAAACCACACTTTAGCTGCACCTTGACCTGACATACAGTGTAATAAAAATTCAAGAAAATTATCCTAAAAAAACATTTAATCAGCAATTTTTTTTTAATTAATCGCTTGGTTTTCATGATTTATTGTAACCCACGAACTAGTCTAATTTTAAAATAAATAATAACATGTAATAATAAAAGTGAGATGATATTATATTCTTGCAATATCTATGCCGAAATTTCTGCTCAACTTGTCTAGGCATGCATCAGTGTACTACAACATAAATATAATTTTTGAAAAATTAATTTTTATCTGCAAGAGACAAATAGGTTTGGCGTATTATAGCGGCATGAATAGTATGAAGATTTATTTACTCTTTTCAAAACTTGGTTAATACAAATGTAAGAGGGTTGGTGATTAAAGTTATCTGTAGTAATTTGCAAAGACGCTTATTACGATATTATATATTAAATTATAATTACTGAAATTTTATTTAAAAAGAAACTTCTAAAACTTGTGGGAGAAAAGGTTATAAACTGGATCAATCATGTATTTTCGCGGATAAAGAGCACTCAAAGCTAATGCGGCAAAGGCAATAAACAGTGACGCATCATCTAGATAGGCCTATTTTAGAATTTCTGCAAGCAAGCCATAAACTGCACTGGCTATGAATTACTGAGGGCAACAGGATTCATTGGGCTCGGCATCTGAGAAAATTAGTATAATTAGTAAAATACAATATTCTGTATACGAGTGGCAAACCACAGTGAACTCAGTTTACTTCGAACGTGGACTGAAAATTGTTGATTAAGCGACAGCAATGAATATGGGTTTCATACGAATTTGTGTCCCGGAGCGATTGTGGTTTCTACATGAAATTTTTTTCAACCCAACTGTAACAAGTAGCTGCAAGGTACTTACCTCTAAAACGTTTTTCTATGGTTATTGATTTGTTTTCATGGTTAAATTTGAATTCAAAACGTCAAATTCTATTTCCCTCACATGTCCCATAACATGAAATGGTAACGTTAAATGCGAATGAGTTCTCCATTTTTGCAATTATTAACTTCCTTTTTTTTCTAGTACCTCAGGTGAGTTGCAATATATTGAATTTTAGAATTGAAACTGAGGCTAATTGCTTACAAAAAGAAGAATGACTTCTAATGCCTCTGTCCCATAGGGTCAATCTATTTCCCTCACATTTATTTGAAAAAAGCACGCCAAAGCATAACCAAGATTCATTCCATAATATTTCAGGCTGGCATCATTGCAGAAGGTTCCCGCAAAACTGAGGGTAACCTAACTTACAACAAATTACTTTTGTTAGTTGTCCCAAGTATGTGTCAAATCAAGTGTTCGAATCGTGTCATTCATTATTCTATTTCCCTCACATAGTGGCTTTTCAAAGAGGGTAACTTTGGTTCTTGTTTTCTTTGCATTGAACTATAGGTTTCCCATGTTTTTTTTTGTTTTTGTAAAATGCGTGTGTTGATGTTAATCTTAAATCAAACTAAAATTCTTTTTCCCTCAATCATGGACACCTAAAGTGATTCCACACCTAAAGTGAGGGAAATATATTACAATAGAAACAACTATAAGTGAAATAAGACTTTTTATATATATTTTTACTATTTATATTAATGTGATATAAAATTAATTATATTAATCTAATGTTCGATTTCAAAGTTTAAATGTATAATATAATGTCTTACCATTTTAATTTTTTTCTTTCATGTTTTATGTTTAAATGTTTAATTAATGTTAACTAATATCTCTTAATTGACTAGTTGATATCATATTCATTAACAATTCTTTTGTACTATAAACATTTTATTATTTGAATTGCGAATGTTTTCTATTTCCTCTCTAGTTTCTCTTACTCTCATAATTTTCATCATGATCGTAAATGTGCTGATAGATATATCCTATGAAGGAATTTTTCGCTAGTAATATTAGTAGACTTTTATAAAGATGTTTAGGAAGAAAAATTTTTTTTTTACATAACGTTTTTCTAATGGAATCACAATGTCGAAATTCCGACGAATTGGCAGAATGGCCCATACGTATATGTTTATAGTAATATTCAACCACACAAAAAATCGTATTCAAAAAGTGAAGGAGCCAGTTTCATTAAACCAATCCCTTGTATCACTAAATCGGCCCAGTTTCACAGCCGATTATTACAGCGATTTGCTAAAAAGATACTGTTTTTCAGATCTGACGATTGTTTGAGGCATTACCTATATACAATAAATTAATTTGAGATTTTTACAATGATTTGTCATTAGCACGTAAAGAACCACTCACTAGTAGCACCAAAAATAAACTACCTAAATACCGAAGGAATAGTTTAATAAAAAGTCAGGTTTTGAGAAGCAATACTTCGTTCATTACCATCTAAGTATGCTTAGCTATAATCTTAGGTGTTTCTTGTTCAACCGCAACAAACTTGCCTTAATCGACTGTCACGAAACTGATTCAGGAGTATTTTTTAAATTTGTAAACAATTTCATTAGTGATTTGCTTAAATTCAGGAAAATATATTTATACATTTAAGAATAAAATTTTATTTTGTATTACCATTGCATTTGGTAAATAACATAGCTGAGTAGCTAAATATTATCAATTGAAATAGTAACATATATATGATAGCTTTTATACTTTTATATTCTAAGATTATATATATAAAAAAAAAAATAAAAAAAAGATGTGACGAAATATTTGAATGCACCTAGTCTAACTCTGCAAATTTGGACTCTCATAGCTCAAACGTCCATTTTTCACAAAACAAATTGATATTTTACGAAAGTATTCTGTACAAAAAAAAAATAAAATTCACCTCCCCCCCCCCCTCCCAACGTTTTCTGTAATTCATCAGTCCACTTTTCTTTTTTTTCAAATCGAAGACATAAGTTAAAATATTATAATGAAACCTAACGAACCATGTCGGTTCCGCGTCTTTCTGAAGTTGATACTGAACATCCTGCTGTTTCTGAATATGTATTTAACTAATTTTCTTAGGGGGTTTTTGCGCAAAACATTAATTATGGTAAATTTATTTAAAATTCTATTTAAAAAATAAATTTTATTCAACTATTACCATTGATATATGCAATGCGTCTGAGTATGGAATATAAGCAATAATAAATTATCCACTGAGTGATATTTGCATACGATCTAATCCTCGCTTCGGTTGTCAATTTCTTGTCCACTAGAAAATACGGTGCATGCATTCCATTGATATTTATGCAGGATTATGCAATATTGTACAACCTTGACAGGTGATAACCTAGCTAAGCACATAATAATTACAATAAATACTTTTAACAAATAGTTTACACGTCGTTATTTATTATTAAAAATAATTCATAGAGCTTTAGCCTGCCATTGTATCTATGATCTAATGTATTCATATTTATTTGCTGTTTGTTATCAGTATCAACAAGCTATAAATTATTATTGAATTAAATAGTAAATCTAAAAATGTCAGATGTTTGATCCTTTCCATGTCTTATATTATAAATTTTCTAATCATATTGTCAAACTATTTAATAAGGTTTATAGCGAGATTTTTTAAATTATCGAACACTGATTTATAGATAGATTAGAATACTATATGAAACATGCTCAATCTGGCTAATCTGCTGCGACAGCTTTTGTTAAATTTCATTGACACATTTGACAAAAAATTAGGGTCATAAATCTTCTAATAAATTTGAAAAACCTATCGAAAAAGTGTATTAGTTTCATCATATTTAACGATGTTGATAAAACTAGGAACTGTAAATTAATTTTTATTTTTATTCCAATGATTCTCTCCTTTTGCTTTTATTTGATTTAATAAAGAAATGTTAATTTTGAGATTATACTCTAGACCGTTTAATGATTGATAACTTTAATTAAAGAATTAGGTTCGATTATAATATTCCTTTTTTGTTGGAATTTTTTAAAAATCCAGAACAGTTGAGAAATTTCATTTGCATTCAAAAACATCTCAATATGTCGAAACTAAGTTTCGAAAACGCCCGATTTCCAAGAATTAAAAAAAAAAAATGCGTTTTTGCAAAACAAAAAAGGCAGAAAAATCACCTTTGCAGTCAATTGCGATTTGATTGTTTATAAACAAACCAATAACAATTTCTCAAAATAAGAGCACGACACTGTGTAATAATTCTTTTTCTTGGATTAGATTTTTTTTTTTAATTTAAAATTTTACACATCCCTCTTATATGAGTTATATGTGTTCATTAATTGTTTAAGTTACACTTCACTTAATTTAAAGATCTAAAACTGTTCGCAACTATCGGTAATTAGTTATAAATAAAAATTATATAATTTAAAACAATTACAAGATATATAATATGGTTTATAATAATATAATTTTGTTTTGTGGCATTAATTTTTTATCATTTTCTCATTCTTATCATTATGCAAGTACAAAACGTTTTTTCTATTATCTTTAAATATTCCTCCCATGACCTATAAATTTTATATGTACTCCTTTTCAATATTCGTATCACTTTTGATCTAAATTTTCTACATCACAATAATATACATATTTATTTACCATTTGTATTTAAACGATTTATTTACAAATATGAATCTGTAGGATTTATTGTTCCAATATTTATTTAAGACACCTGTTTTAATAATACTTACACAATGCTGTTAAATTAAACAGAATCTGATAAGAAACGATGGATCATTTTTTTATTTAATTTTAATTGGTCTGGACACTTATTTTGAAGCGTAGTAAGTGAATCGTTGAGCACTTTTAAGATTCTAAAATGAAAATAAAATATTTGAAGTTTAATAAAGTATTGGAAGATTATGTACATATGCGCCATTTTCAAGCCGCCATTTCTAAATATTCACATTATAAGTATTCTCTTATTTTTGGTCGCCGGAAAAATAATTTAGATTTTTTGGTTTTCCTTGAATTAGCCATTTTGTAATAAAGTATTTACATTTAATAGATTATTTTTTGCATCGATGACAATTATTATAATTCCTCAGCAATACAAAAATGGTTTATTTTCTTCTTTAGCATTTCTATATGTAGAACTAGTTTAGTCTTTACTCACAAGTTTACAGTCGATTATCGTGTAATTTCTTAGTGCAAACTCGGGCGGAAAAAGCTGAAAGAACCAGAAAATTAAATAAATGGTGTAGCAACAATAGCGTGTGTTTATACACTATTCAAAAATGGTTTAAAAAAAATTGAGAGGGGCACTTCAGCCTTGAGGACAAGCAGGTTCGTGTCAGGACTTCTTCCCCGGATGGCGATGTTTTATGAGTGGATACAAATCTCAGAGCTGTTCGAGAAACTGGCAGAGAAGTAACAGTTAACAAATAAAGCAACACTGGTCAAATAAAAGCAATAAAAAAAAATTAAAAAAAATTAAGACATTATTGGAGCTTCGTTATGAGTCTCTCCCTCAACCATTCACAGATCCCGAGCTTCCGGCAATCATTTTGTTAAGGACCTGAAAGGCTTTTTAAGAAATAAACATAGTTAATAATAGATAATAATATGGATTCGAAATTCTATTATTGACACTTTGGCAAAAGTTTGTTGAGAGAATGAAGCGATAAAGACAAACAGATAAACAAAATAATAAGAAACATTTGTCACCGTTTTATAGATTGTCCGATGAAAATCGGCTGTTATCCATGCATAAAAATTGATTTCCTACTTTCATCAATAGTAGAGATCAAACCTACCATATATATGTTATATATTCAAAGAGATAATATCTGTAGAAAACAAGACATATCCGGCACACACAGCATTCCTCCAGCCGTGAGATGCCTGGATTGCTGACTACATTAATTACTTTGAGCACTGGACTTATCAGGCTTACAGTATTATATATCTTATCCAGGATTAGAGGTATTTATCTTATTATTGTGTCAAAATAAGTCATATATAATGACATGATAATACAGAACGGCTGGTTGAAAACATTATTGTACAAGTAGAAATTTGAACTTTAGAAGGTGAATAATACTCAAACGAATTAAGTAAAAATACAAAGCATAGGTTGAAACATACTTCACAAAAATTAAATAATTAGACAGAATAATTTAATAACAATCTCCATTTACTAATAATTGCTTACGGCCTTAGAGCAAATGATTATAAATTAATGGTGTTTATGTTTTAAATCAGTATAAAATATAAAATTACGTGCTGTTATAGGCTAATAAGAAGTTCAAGTCTCATTTTCCAAGACCTATAAATGATTTTTTAAATGAATTATGTTTTTATTGTTTCGTTTTTTGTTTTTTATTTACAACTCTTCTAATAAGCCGTTTGCCTATTACTTTCAAACTTCATGTAAAGGGTGGGGGGAAGAAACCAGGTGAGGCAATGTTTTTATGAAAATTATTTATGGTATCAATCGATTCAAAATTAAAAGCTGCATTCTCCTAGCGTGTTAAAAGATGGAAAAACCAAGTGAGTCAAAAAATATATACCATTGAAGTTTTACAGCATGGCGAAAGAAGCTGGTAAGCAAGTCCAGTTTCACAGTATCAGATTTTTTTCTGGATCCTTTAGTTCTAATTTAACTTTTTCGTTTACAAAAACTTGAATTCCAATCCAAATTAATTTTTTTTTTTTTTTTATAATAACAATGGTTTTAAAAATTCAGAAACTTTAAATAGCGTTTTTCTTAGTTTCTATTCTTAGTTGAGTTACTCAGTTATTTACCCAACCCTTCATATGATTCATTTTGTTATTTAGTACAGATTTTTTATTTTTTATACTCATTATCAGACCAATAATTAAAAAAAAAATCAAGGATATGGTTAGTAAATTTATAATTTACAAAATAAACGCCCTGTTAACTCTAGAATTAAAGTTTAGAATTATCATAAACTCCTCCTTCTATATTCTTTTTTTTTTTGTCTTTTATAGAATATTTAGTACTTCATAATCAGTATTCTCTATTTCCATGTTCGAAATAGAATAATCCGTTACAGATTTATTTCTTAACTTCCTGATTTCGGTTAAATAAATTTGTAATGATACTGTTTTGTTTTATTGGCTGCTCAGATATTTACATTAGACTGTTTCTGAAATATCAAACCCGTGAAACCTCTTTTCGTTATGTAACTGAGATTTACAATTGTTTTTAGGAGAAACTATGGTTATCTATTTCTTGAAAAGTACATTTTAGTAATCGAGTGCCTATATAATTAATATAATTCAAATATAACTATATATTCATCTTACAATTAGTCTATCATCCATTATATCATATAGCTTACATGGAGGCTACTCCTTATACCTTCTTTCTTATTAAGTAAGCACTTACCTAAGTGCCCCTGGCTCCAGGATGTTCGCAATCATCCCCTTTGTGGTTCTATCCTTGCCGTAATAATATAATTACAAACTAGAAGAGGGTAAGCGATTTTTCAATTTACCTAAATAACGGCAATCACGAATATAAAATAGCACTTGAAAGGACAACTGTGCTATTGCGTTGTTGTACAATTGGTTGGTTGGATTTTATAGTTAATAGGAGCAAAACTTGTTGGTCATCAACGCCTGTTAATGGAATCACGAATAAATGAGAGAACCTACTAATATTAAAAATAAAATAAATTAGTGCAATCTAAAAAGGATTAAATGAAAGTTTTAAAAATACAAACAATTAAATAAGAAGAAATAATTCCTACAGTTTTTCTTTTTTTTTTTAATACATTATTATCAGATAAAAAATTTAAAATGATTTGAAATGTTGATTTACAATTTCCATGGGGCTCACTGAATCTTCTAATTCTTCTGGTATCCAACCCTTACGATCCATAATCCATGTTAAAATCCTTAATGCTCCTTATATCACAAATAAAGATCTTAATGTTACATATGTTGTTGATATAGCCCAAAACAGATCCCTATCCTTTCATAGTAAACTTCATACCCACTATAGACCAATAGTCTCCCAACTTGCTTATCACTCGATTCCCGATAATCTTTCGAGGCATATGAAAAGATAAAGGTCGAGAGATCTTCCAAGGTAGAAATTGTTTTGAAGTAGCTCTTTGCAAGGTATTGACAGTTTAAAAATATATATATATATATATATATATATATATATATATATATATATATATATATATTCTCTTATATATTTGTTTATAAAAAAGGGCATATTTCAGTTATATGTTCTATTTTAAAGAGTGGAGTGAGTGCAATTTTGGAGCTGTTTTGAGATTAAATACCCATAGTTAATTTTGGTATGACTTCTAGTCTTTCAGAGTTATGAGTTGAGTCACTCAAGGTCTTCACATTTCTTTCCCTTTTATTTGCAAGGAAGAATTGTATTCCACTTAGCCAGTCATTCTTGTTTTAATGTTTCCTTCATAGGACAACATATTTGAGCTTTATTTACCATAGCTCGCCCCAAGAGTTTCTTTAGCGGCTCTATCTACCATCATGTTTCTCATAATTCCAACATGGCTCGGTACTCGGGCCATAAGAATATTCTTGACTTAACATGAGAGGACATGAGTGTTTAGTGGATACTCAAAGATCAACTTTGTATCTGTCCATTCGACCCTGATTCTTTTATCCACAAACATTTTTTAAGAATTTGAAAATATAATACTTATGTGTAGTGAATTTTTTTTTTTTTTAATTTTCGTTTTAGTTTCGTACGTGAAACTAGGGATCCAGGGTTTTTTTTTCCTCTCAATAACGTTCTCTATTGCAGTTCTATTCATTTATTGTTAAAAAGTGGTGAATAATGAAATTTTTATAGGTTTCTGAATCGTAAAATTCAACATGAAAAATTTATTTATTAATAAAATAAATAATTTTGAAATAATATTGTTTACTGCATATTTTATTATTATACGATTACAACTACAATTCCACTCGAACCTAAAGATACCTTTGATACCTAAATGTTGAAACGTTATAAGGTTGTTCCCGAAAATATTTTTAATTCTTCTTAATCTTAATTTTCAAAATTATAACATTATTAATTAATAAATGTTGCTTTATTACGGCATTATTTTAGAAGTTCAATAAGCACTCTTTATATTCCGTTATAATAATAAACACGCCAATAATTTGTTGAAAAATTATACTTCAGCTGCTGTATGAAACTTTGTTTTCTTCAATGACAGCTTAAATAAATTTGAAAGTAATCCAATTTTGTATTAGATTCATTGATTTCGTCCGACGTCCATTTGATCTCACTCTCTCTTACTTCAATATACAAACAAGCCGACCTGAATCATATTTTTGATATATTGTTCATGACAACAAAATATTTTTTAACTAATTAGTTTTCTTTCTCAAAACGAATAATTGATTGAAATTAACTCTGCTTAATTCAAGAGTTATAAATGATATTCAGTTATTATTAATTTAGAATTCATCCATGATTTTTAAACTTATTACTTATGTTAAATAGTATTTAGAAATAAATAATTCCCATTAACTAGTCATTAACTGTTCCTGGATATGGAATTCGAATTATTAATCATTTAGACTAAATAAATCGTTGAGTTCCAAACGTAGCTAAGGAAGGAGAGGCATGAGATATGAAAAATAGCTTTGAGATAAGAAGGCTTCAAGCATCTTAAATACATAATGCTTCGTTGAATGATATATATTTTATAATATCATCTGTCGTTCGTAAATGCATGTAATAATTCATATTACGCATGCTCTCAGTAAATTTGCACTATATTCACACACTTTGAAGTAGATTTGTCTAGATTATCGCTTTTAGAAAAAAAACGATAAATTATTATCGTTCAAAGGGAATATTTCTACTTAATTGTTTTAAGCTAGGTTTAACTGTTTGTTTTTTTTCGAATAGTTACTTCAATAATGGTTAAACATTTTGAATGGTTACAGATTACTAAGTCCGTACGGACGCCAAAAATTGGAACGTCATTGTACTTTTGAATTTATGTTTTTATTCATGATAGCTATGCCAAAACTGTTATTTAAGAGCTTTTATTTTCCAGCTTGAATTTATAAAAGGTTTTCTTTATCAGTAATTTGAAGACGTTATGATAAAAAAGTAATTTGCTTTTAAGTTAAAAAAGTAATTTGCTTTTAAGTTTAATAAAAATCAGATGATTGTAGTTATTAAGTACCACTTCATCTCACACCCCCTTCAAAAATAGAAAATAAAAGAGAATTGGTTTTCTCCAATTGAAATTGTTCGTGAAAATATTAGAGAATTTATTACCAAAATCGGATCAGCCTTTTTTAAGTAGTACTTGGGAAGGAGGGAATCTTCACAAGTAGCACTTGAAATTGTTAGTAATTATGTAGTACTCTCTTTTATTAAAAATATTTTATTTTTCCTCATGATCAAAATATTGTATTATCTCATCTATTATCAATTCGCAAAAAATAAATAAATAAGAAGAATCATTATATTTAAAGTTTTGTTTGTTATATATACAATAAATTCTTAATTTACTCATTAAATAATGGTTATTCGTTTTATTGCCGTGGTGAATAAAATAAGATTGATTTAATAAGATATATTTTTACTATAATACTTATTTTTAATATTTAAAATAACATTAACATATAATTTAACACGATGTACAATCGAGATAGTGGAAGAGATAGATTAAAGTGCGTTAATAAGTTTTGAAATTTGAATAGGATACACTGACCGGAATCCCCTTTCAGTATAGCTACTATGCTCTGTATATTCATAATTTACTACAAACCAGAAATGAGTCTCTTTACAAAAATCTCGTATATTTATATTTTTTCCAATAATTGTAAATAACGTAAATTCTGTTTAGATTGATAAGTATACCGTGTGAAATGTAGCAAACCCATTAGAAATGCGCAACAACAATAAAGTGTTTCTCTCTCAATTTAAATTCATTGCAAAAATAAAGTAATAAAAAAAAAAAAGTCTTTACGTTCAACGTAAGGAATTTAATTGTTTACATTATTTTTAAGGAATGTGCTAATAAACCAGGAATGTGACATTACAGGTAAACATTCTGATGGAGAATATTTGTAAAGGATCTATTTTTATTTCACTGTATTTTATATAAACTAATTAAATAGGAAAAGTATAATACGAAAATAAATAATAAAAAAAAAGATAAAGATTCTGTTTAGTTCGAAGATTTCTGCTGGCCAAGCCCAATACAGCAAAAAAAATAAAAAATAAAAAATAAAATTAAAAAAAAATTAAAAAAAAAATTCCGTGAAGACCGGGGATTCATAAAATCTGTTAGACATATTTTATAAATTGATAAATATATTGAAATAAAGAAATTTTATATATCTTCGTACGGATGAGAAAAATTACGAAGGTTATTGAATTTGGCAAACTAACAAATCGAAATCGACATGTGAGTTTCCGTAAATAGGTAATAATATTAATTTTTTTTTTTCATTCAGTTATTATTTCCTGTATTCTATTGACCTCGAAGTAGTCAAGTGGTTGCTAGATATCATAGATATGAAAGTGTTACACAATTTATTTTTGTTTTTCTACGTATCTTACACCGTGGAAACTCCGATTGCATCAAGATAGACAATACGATTTTTACCAAATGGATGAAGAAAAAGACTTTTCTCTATAAGATGTTCAAGAGTGAATGACCGGAAGTTTACTTTCAATCTATACTTTCTTTGAATAATAATAATAAATTAAATTAATATTTGAAAATTGTCATTTCTCTCAAGATTACATTTCAAGAGCTCATTCACATCGATCTTTGCCTTTCCTTTATGATTCACCGATGAAAAGTTCGTTTCATGCTTACTGCATTTTTTTATGTTGTTTTTGTAAATTCTAAAACAGCTATAGGTTTATTGATTTATTTTCTTAATTTTCTCAATTCTAAAATATTTTTTACGATCGTTTTAATTTAAAAATGAATACCTCAGAAATGGCGGCAGTTCGAGTCCGGCTTGGGTGGGTATATTTTGTTGCGTGCCCTCTTATAATTCATGAGTATTTAACTTCTCACTCTGATTAGAATATAATGGTTCTTCCTTCTCTGGTTGGAGTGGACAAATCCCAATAAACAAACAACAAAAGTATTTCTAAGTGACAATTACCGATGGAATTGAAAAAGAATTTAAAACAGTCGATTAATAGGTATCGAACGATATCCTTGTTTTAAAGTTAATGGTTGGAAATCGTACGATAATCTTATCACCCATACGATATACAATAATTTTGTAATATCAAATTATTTCTTCTTCTTTAAAAGGATTTTCTTCGTTATTCGAAGTTTCCTTCAACCAAACTCCTCCCTCACACGGTTCCTCCAATCCTCTCTGTCAACTCTTCTTCTTCCGTTAGCCCCTATCGTCATGTCCTACCCATCATACACCATGACCTACCCTCTGGTTTCCCATTCGTAGGCTATTTTGGGGATTCTTTTAATATCCATTCTTTTAATATGGCCGAACCATCCAAATCTCCTTCCCTACATTTCCTCTTTACTTCCATTCTTTCTCTAATAATCTCATTTCGGATTCGTTGAATCCTTTAGATTCCATCTCGAAAGCCAGGAATCTTTTGCCATGCAATTTTTCAAGAGGCATATCAATTTATTTAAATATTATTATTGATTGCAATCCAATATTTTTTTTTAAACTTGCTGTTTTATTTAAAGCAAGAGAGCAATTTTTCTTTACAAGATCAGCACAACCTTTAAAGGTTGTAACTGCAAGCACAACGACTGATTGTTTAAGATATCATCTTTGCTAATAAAGAATGAAGGATTACAATTACAAACTAGCGAAGCTACTTCCCGCATATATGCATTGACAACCAACGTGTACATAAAACTGAAAATGTAACATACTTAAGACTTACGCTTAATAGAAGACTGACATGGGGCCCACAAGTCAAGACAAAAAAGCGGACACTATAGCTGATATTCCTAAAATTTACTGAGATTTTCGGGACAAATTACGTGGACACTATAACAAACTGGTACGGAATATGACATCATTACAAATTATGCACAAAATCAACAGATGCTGAAAAGGAGCTAGGTGAGCGATCTCCTCGTTTAATCTCTAGGTGCATATGTTTATCTGTATCACGTAATTTTTTTTTTTTTTTTTTAAGTAGTTTTCAAGTTCTGTTCTTTGATTGAAATAAATGTAATTTAGTGAATTTATTTTATTTTTTGTATAATAGGATACCCGTACACCAACGCATTAGCACTATTAGGTTGCGGTTGTTGAATGTAGAGATAATAATGTTACACAATTTTGATCTTAGGATGACCTAATAGTTTCGAATTAATTAAGTTAATATTAGGCTCCAACTTGTGTTGATAGTGTTGATGTATCAAGTGTGATATTTTTTCGGTGGTTTTCGTGAAGAAGTGGATATGTCCAAATACCTTGAAAACATACTAAAGATTAAACTTTAAAGCAGGACTTTAAATATCTGATTTTTAATATTTCTTTTCACATTGTGTTTTCGCAGTAATTACAGGATATTAAAAAGCGATTGGAAATGCCCTAATTAAAAGTACACAATTTTGACTTAGCCACTTATATATATATATATATATATATATATATATATATATATATATATATATATATATATATATATATATATATAATAACAGTCCTTTATGCTATTCCATGTAAAGGAAAAACTATCACTGGTGCCCCCGTCACGATTACGAAAGCTAGGAATGACAAATTCTATTTCTTACGGGGACCGATTTTCCTCATAACTCTACAATTTTATTTCATTTTTTATTCAAATTTTTCTTAATGTAAAGAACTAGAAATGTTCACTATTGCGTAATTAGGTCAATACTTTCTCATTCGTGTGTAATATATATTTCAAAGAGGTTTGAAATTGACGTGTGGATTATCTGAATTTGTTCAGCCGTCAAGAGCGGATTGCACAATGTTTCCAATATTACGTGATTAGTCGTAGTCAGAGATGAAGACATGAGTTAATTTATAATATAAAAATATTTTTTTTAATAATTCCACCCACCCCTAACATTCAACAGACTCCAGTTTTTCAGTATTTGTCATCTCAACCAACATTTTCTATTTCACCTCTTCAAAACTGTTTGATATCTTTGGTTATCCCGTGAGGATTTTCTTTCCATCCAAGCCATCCATTGGAGAAAACGTTTGACATGTTTCCTTGAGTAAACAACAATATCTCTTATCCTAGCTTACAATAATAACTGAAAGTACTTGTGATTTTACGAGGACTGTTTATTCTATAAAATCATTCGTTAGTTATCCTATATTTTAGGGAGGCTTTTCACACGCATAGTTGTAATCATCAAAGTATCTAAATGATTAGTATCACTAATAGATATTTCAATGGACAATCAAGGAAAATACCTCTATAAATAAATCATCTAATAGTTGTAAAAGTATGTAATAGGAAATTAGTCAGAGGCCTGTACAAAGCTGTATATATATTTCCAGGCTATTAATTTTCGAATTATTCCGGTTAAAAGTCTAGTAGGGAGCATACTTTCTACAGCTTCAATGAAACAAGGTATCGTTAGGTGCATAAAATATATATATATATATATATATATATATATATATATATATATATATATATATATATATATATATATATATATATATATATATATATATATATATATATATAAATATATATATATATATATATATGTATATTCCTACCATTTAAAGAACAAATTTAAACTGTAAAACTTATTCATTATTATATAAAACTATATTAATCATGTAGAGAATGTAAGGGCACATGTACACTTTTAAATTTTTAGAATTTTTAATTTTAATACAGCATTATTAATATTTATAAGCGTTATAAATATTATATTCATTTTAAGGCATAACTCCTATTTAATCTTTAAATTTCTCTCTACGTGTTTCGGAGTACACTGCTCCATCTTCAGTATCTACAAAACTGTGATTTCTTTCACTTAGTCTCTACAGATACTGTAGGGACAGCATAGATGACTAAGTAAAAGAAATCACAGTTTTGTAGAGCCTGAAGATGGAGCAGTGTACTCCGAAACATGTACAGAGAAATTTAAAGATTAAATAGGAGTGTTCCTTAAAATGAATATAATACTTAAATCTCCTTCAATAAAATAGTTGATTGATTATTATTATTGTTGTTATATAAATTTGAAATTTAAATAACTTTTCATAAGGGAATTCTACTATTTTCCAAGGGCGATAAGTATATACTGTTAAGTTTAGTAATATACAATACAGAAGTGCAGTATATGATATACTTATCTAAGGATATTTGGAAAAAAAAAAAAGTCAGAACATTAAATTTTAGTACTTGATTTTTGAATTAAAATCACGATTTCTAATTATTAAATTAGTACCTAATTTAGAACAAAAAAATCAATACAAATAACTAAATCAACGTATTTAAAAATAATACTGAATAATTAGCACAGTTTTATAATAAAATGGTAATATAATAATAATATTAAAACTATGAATTAGTAGCATCCCCGTCGCGGCTTCGCCCGCCCTCATAAGTAAAGATAATTTCAACTAAAAATTAAAGTTTTATTTGTTTATCGATAAGATTCTTGTATTTTAGCATGTGGTTGAGCATTATTTCTTCAATGATTTTTTCACGCATAGCAGCAATTATTAATCTAGTTATATGAATTGGTAATCAAGATGGATAAAGACTATTAAGAAACTCTTGCGGAAAATAAACTGCATTATCAGTGCTTACGACAAAAGGCCCGGGGATCATATTTTTACACACGATATAAAAAAGCAAAGGATCGACATTTCGATTTAGTAATAATTTGTATTCGGTAGAAATAACTTTATTTATTTCATCTGGTTGGATGTTGATTTCGAACTGTAAAAGTATATGACAGTGTGGCAAACCTCGTTCCTGCCTCTCAACATTGTAAATTTAAATGTTAGTTATTGTAAATTTTACCATTGCAAAACCTTCCTAGAATCATAAAAATTATTTATTTAGATGTCGGTACAGATAGGTTCAGTTTACCATCGTAAACTCTATTGTGGAATGGCGCTATACACAATCGGTCGATTTTCAAGCTTCACTGGGATCCACATATCGCACACCATATTTAAATTTTTTTTAAAAAATTTTCTTGATAGTTTAATATGTGAATTTGATCATCAATTTCAAGCTGTTTTGTCACCTCTCGTGTAGAATGGCACTCGCCACCCATCGGTCAATTTTCAAACTTCACTGTTGTCCACATATCATCTTTTTTTAATAAAATATAAATTAAAAATCAGTAGATTTTAATATTGCTAAACCTCCTTAGAACTATGAAGATGATATAGTTAATATTTAGTACAGATTTGTCAGTAATATTCGCGGTTAGTGATCAAAAACGAAAAATGGCTTGTCCTTTTATAGAATAGTATAAATTATTATTATAGTAAATTTTCTAATTGTAAATCTTTCAAGAACTATGAAGATGATGTAGTTAAAATTTGGTTCAGATAGGTTCATTAGTTTTACTAAAACGCTATTGTCGCTTGCCACATATTCTTTTTTTAAATTTTACTGGAATCCTTACGTCACACCACATATTTATAGCTTTTTGGATAACAAATTAATTTAATTTAGTAATTTTATTATCAATTTTTAGCTATATTTAACACCGGATCATTGTAACCTCACTTGAATGGCGCTCGCTTTATTACACACCACATATTTATCGCTTTTTAAACAGTAATTTAATAGAAAATATATAAATTTTATTATTGCTAAACCTTCCTTGAACTATGAAGATGATGTAGTTATATTTGGTACAGAATAGTTCTATAGTTTTCGCGGAAATGGCTTGTCCTTTTATATATAACTTCATCATCCCCCGTCGAGGCTTCGCCCACTCTCATAAGTGAAGATCTTAGATAATTTTAGCTAATAATTGATTTTTTGTTTATCGATAAAAATCTTCTATTAAAGTGAATAATTGAAAATTATATTTTTGATGATATCTTCACGCATAGTAGCCATTATTAACTTGGTTAAAGTTAGATTGATTAGGTGTTTGAAGATAACATAAAGGATAATTAGACATCCAATTTTCAATTTTAATATGTATATGAGTTGGTAATCCAGATGGACAGAGACTATTAAGAAACTGCATTATCAGTGCTTACAACTAAAGGTTCAAAGTTCATATTTTTACACACAATATTAAACAGCTGAGGATCGGCATTTTGATTTTTAATAATTTTCATTCGACAGAAATAATTTTATTAATTTGATCTGGTTGCATTTTAATTTCTAACCATAAAAGTATGTGGTAGTGTGGCAAAACCCGTTTCTAACACTCAACATTGTACATTTAAATTTTTATTGTTGCTAAACCTAGAACTATGAACATGATGTAGTTAAAATTTGGTATATTTCACTCCATATAGCTGTTTTTATAACAATTTAATTTAAAATAAGTAAATTTTATTATCAATGTTCACCTCTATGTAACACTGTACCTTTTAACCTTTCATGTAGATGGTAATTGCCGCCATTTTTGAACTTCACTGTTATCCACTTATTATTCATTTTTCAATAAAGAATTAGTTGAAAATCATTAGATTTTACTGTTACTAAACCATCCTATAAAGATGATGTAGTCAAAATTTGGTAGAGATTGGTTTAGTAGTTTTTGGCGGTTAGTGAACACAAACGAAAAATTGCTTGTCCTTTTATATAATAGTATAACCTTATAACGCCATATGTTAGAATCGTATAGAGCTAACAGATAATTGTGAGTTACAGATAATATTGCGACTATAAATTAAGATATAAGCTATCCTATCTTTTTTGTTGCATCAAACTGCATACGTTGCTCAAATTTGATTAAAATCGGTTCAGTAGTTTAGGTGTCAGCCTGCCCCAAGACAGCGACACGTAATTTATATATATTAAGATTATAACATTCTTTTAGTTAGTTTAGTGTATTATTTTTGGATATTGTAGATCAGTTCAGATTATATTTGAAGGGTCTCAGGAAAAAGGTATTATAGTCAAACTATTCCCCAAAGTACTCGGAATTTTAAATTCGGCACTCTGTTCCTGATCACATTTATAGTTGGCCCTTAATAACATCAGAAGTATACTCTTTTTTGCTTGAATGGTATGAATGAATGGTATCATACAAACATTTCGTCAGTTGTTTGTTTATTTCGTTTAACGTCACTTTATGCTGCTATGGCTAATCGGACGATGCTACGGTGGGAGTCCTAAATTTTGCCTATCCAGGTATAATTAGGATAGGGATCTTTAACGAGTACCTGACATCGCACAGGCTCGGGACCCCCATTTTACGTCCCTTCCGAAGGACGGCATAGCTCCCATTTTACTCCCTTTAAAAAATCCTAAGGTCATCTGCCGGGCTGCGAACCCGCGATCTTGGGTTTAGTAGGTTGCTATGCTAACCACTACACCACAGGTGACCCCAACATTTCGTCAGTTGTAAGCTATCTAAAGATGTCAAAAATGGGCTAATGTTCTTTCCAGTGACCTTTCATAATGATAAGACTTTAGATGTCCTACCAAACCGTTCTTTAATGCTTATCAAATTTTTCAAATCAATCGTTAACTGTTTTTATTTTTTTTTTATGTTATTAGATATAACGAAAGTATTTTGACTGTTGGTGACATTTCTTGAAACCCAAATATTTATATAAATATGGAATTGCGAACACAAAAAAATATCGTAATAAAAATAAATCCTGCTTAGAGTACATACAGAAATTATTCATTAAAAAAAAATAAACAAATCAGTAGAATTATAAGGAAAACAAAAATCTTACCTCCTCATATTTGATGGATTGGTTTGTTTGTAGGGGGACAGCGCCGTTATGTACTCCAACTAATGCAGAAGGACGGTGATCTGGTAACAAAGGCCCGCAGACCCTGCTGAAATAGAATATAAAATAAGGAAGTGTTTAGATATAAGAGTATAAAAATATAAAACTCACAATCTTTATATTCAAGATTTAAAGTTTATGATTTCACAAATTTTCATTCATTTTACATTTTTTTTTAATTACAAGCATAATCATCTTTTAATTATATTGTTAAATTTTCCGTCACTTTCATATTATTCGTAGCATATTCATATATATTGTGTTTATTACCCTTCTCCAGCAGTCTTTTTTTTTTTTTTTTTTTTATTTATTGCTTAAAAAGATTATTTGTTTCTTTTTACTCTAAACTACTTTTTTCTTCATAAAATAGATAGATCTAGTCAAGTAAGGATCCATTTTCGTGA
This sequence comes from Euschistus heros, assembly GCA_003667255.2. Taxonomy (NCBI): domain Eukaryota; kingdom Metazoa; phylum Arthropoda; class Insecta; order Hemiptera; family Pentatomidae; genus Euschistus; species Euschistus heros. The sequence goes on along the minus strand of RCWM02000376.1, from coordinate 582,355 downwards.
TCATTAATTTGTCCTGCAAAAAATTATTAGAAAGACTCACATTATTAATTATTATTTCTTCTCGTCTACATACATTGTGTTTTTATGTCGATTCCATCTCAAATATTTTGAAATAAACTAAACAATAAGATATATACTATAACATCATCGAAAATATATCAAGAGTTTATTTTCCTATTGTGAAAGCTTTATTTAATGACTCAATCATACAAATGAAACTTTCATATTTATTATATAATATATAATAAGATATATTATGTTACCTGAAATTGATTAAATAAAAATAAAAATAAAAAACTTAATCACTACAACCAATGAAGGTTCTTGGGTTCAGTACTTTTACAGGGTCAACGGTTGTGAAAAGAGAAGATTTGTCCGAAATCACGTTCAAACACTAGGTGTATCCCCTGATTGAGAGTACCCACTTTATAGAGGCTGAATGAGCCTCAGGAGGGTCTTCTGACTTCAAAGTCGATCCACGGCTGAAATAACGGAGAATATTTTGCCTTCCAACCGACTTCTTGATCCTTACCCACTAAGCTACTAAGCAACTCCCAATTAGAATTAATATTATACATGAATTATTATCATATAAAGTATTATAACAATTATAAATTAATCGAAACTTTCCATTGCAGGGCGAGCAGCGGATGAGACGCGGGCGCTGGTTGCGGTGTTCATACTACTCCTAGCACTCGTACCGACCAGCTCCAAGCACCCAAGGAAAACCCACATCTACATCAGCTCCAGCAAGAACCAAGATGTTAGTGACGACCATTTACTCCTGTTACTCGGGGAAGGCAACCACCCTCCCAACCCTAAACCCTCTCTGTTTCAGGGTCCCAGGGGGCGGAACAGGGCGGAACCGGAAACGGACGGAATGGTCGGAAGGAGTAAGCCGAGTCCGAAACCACTCCGGAGGCTCCGAGTACAGGCCGGCAACACGAGGGAGGAGTTCATGGCCAACTTCAAGAAGTTGCCGGTCGAGTTCTGCAATCGGCTGATAAATAGTTCGGTAGGTTGGCAATACTGTATGGAAGGTTATGAATAATTTTAAAGAACAATTAGAAAAACAATGGATTGTTCGGATGAAGTATATAAAATAAAAATGCATAATATAAATAATACATAATTTATTATGTATGGAATATCATGGCTTTTTATGGAATATCATTTTAAATACTCATGTCATAATGATTTTCCTGTTTATCGGTTTAGTTAATTTATTTCACAAATAAACAGGAACGAAATAGTTTCAAATGTTCAAAATTTTAAAGTAGTTAATTAGGAATTAATCAGAAGTCAGTAGGTATATATATATACTTAAATGTGAACCATGTGCTGATGCAACAAATACCGGTCTTACCAACTGATCCCTGCCTGCCTCTAACAATAAAAACTTTCCTATATCTAAACCAATTTATATATAATAATCCATATAACCTAAGTATTTAGTAAGAATTTCTTGAAATGAATGAAAACATAAATGACTTTTCAAAATACAAAATTAATTGGTTTTCTAAAATGGTTTTGAAACTGAAAGTTATAATATCATTTTGTTTATTTATATTTATTTATTCAAAACTTAAATTATACTTATTTTAAAAAATTGGAAATATTTTTAGCTAAAATAATAGTTCTCGAGTCAATACAAAGACTCTCTCTTCTTATTTCCTTCATTCATTAATCTTACCCCGCTATTTAAAAAAAAAAAAAAAAAAAAAAAAATATATATATATATATATATATATATATATATATATATATATATATATATATATATATATATTTTCCTAATTGTTGCATAATTCTTCTTACAACTTATTTTCCTCAACGTAATTCACATATTTTTTCAAAGTCGGAGTAGATTTTTCCTCATCCTTCAAATTTGTATGATGATAGCCACATGTTTTAAAAAGTTAACAAAAAAATGATTATTTTTCCTGCAAAAAAAATAATGATAATTATAAATAAGAGTATAATAAAATAAAAATAAACAAAAATTTAAATTTAAAATGAGTCAAATTTATTATTCTGTTATAGTTAAAGGATACTTTTGTCTGTCAAAGCGAAATGTAGCTGTTGACATATTTATGAAGTAGTGTTTAGAGAGACTTGATTTTTTCCCGTTAAATTATTACATATCAATTACTCATCAAACTTATTTTAGAATTTACTTTTGTAAAAGAGCAAATAATGTTTCGTAAAATAATGAAATATCATTTAATCTCAACATTAAATAATAAAAAAAAAAAAAAAAAAAAAAAAAAAAAAAAAAAAAAAAAAAAAAAAACTTTGAAGATTACGGTTAATTCCGGAGTGGTGCAAGGGAGAAATGTCTCTTAAATGAATCAGTATATTTCAATAACTGACAAGCCAAGCTAGTAGAGACCTGTAGCACTGACGTATTGCTACGTCACCTTATCAGTTGTGTACCTTCAATATCAACAAATATCGGCAAAGATAGCACCACACGTGTTGGCTTCCTTCTTTACGTCACAATATTTCGTATAGATTGTACGGGTTCAATAGAATTTGCGATATATGAAAGTATTTTCGATATCGTTAATCGTATTTGGTTATTTTATGTTTGATTACATTTTGGCATGGATTATGCCTTTTCGCTGGGACTCTATACTTTTTAGGAGTAACGTTTTCTACGCCCTCATTTTGACACGCTCAGATCTAAAAATCGCAGGAAAATTTATTAACAGAAATTCAATGGAGAATATTTTTTGTTATATTGCTAATTCTTTAAGGGCAAAGCATTTGATTGGCAATCTTCCCGAGTTCGAGTCCAGCTGAAGGCAGAATATTAATATTTTTAAATTTTAGCCATGGATCGACTTCGAGGCTGGGAGGCCATTCTAGAACACACCAGTCTCAATAAAGTGGGTTCCCTTAATTATGGAAAAATAGCTGGCAAATCTCTCCTCATTTCACAACCGCTGGCCAAGTAACAGTACATCCTTACTATACTACTAAACCTAATTATCATTCATGGTTTAAATATTTATAATTATTACAATAAAATTTGAGTTAGTTTTTAAATTTAATTCGGGTTATAAACACTCTACACTATTTTAAATTGATATCATTATTATTTTTTTATTTGAATGATTTCAAAGATATTAAATACAATAAAACAGTGTTAAGCTAACTTATCAATGCAATGCCGCAACCTCATTCTCAATGCATTTATGAGAGTAGATAGCATTCCGATATTATCACATATCTTTTTTATTTTGTTAAACAAACATGCCAAACTTAAAAAAAATTTCTTTTCCTATTTTCTAAAAATACCTGAAGCTGACAGCTCCCTATCTTAAATAAATACCGAAAGACGTCATAACTATTCCGTAGACGGAATCCACTCCTACAATCGGAGTTATCAGTAGCAGATAAATATAGCTTGGGCTAGCTATTTCGGTACTATTCCCATTCATAAGAGCCTTATCCATTGATTGACGTTGAGTCACCTTAACGCACGTTCTATTCACGCACTGATACTTCTACGAAACGTATCTTGTACAAATGCTACAAGGGCCAATAATAGTGCACTGATTGTAACGGATATGATATTGATCTTGATTTTTTTTTTTTTTTTTTTTTTTTTTTTTTTTTATTTCCTGATATCTTTTCCTTAAGTACAATCACCTGCAAAAAAAAAATTTCTACAAAAAGATTATTGATAACCGGCCTACATTACATTAATTTTGATCTATTAATTATCATTTCCTTTTTTACAACAGTTTCCTACATAAATAAATTATGTATTAATTAATTAACATTCATTAATAATTTTATTATAAACTGTAATTTTATTTGAAAGAATTCATGTATACCGATACATTAGCTCACAGATGTGTTAAGTACAAATAATTGCAAAAATGTTTTAAATGTATCATTAGATCATTTAAATGTTCAGAAAGGAGCTAATGAAATCTCAGATAGTTTGAATAACTGGTGTTCACTAAATAGAATCATATTTTAATACCAGTTTTGAAGCTTCAAAGTTTCAAATTTGAATACTATAAAATTTTATTTTCTGCACTTAACAAATCTGTGAGCTAAGGTTTCGATATATATATTTTTGAGAATAAGCTAGGTATTTAAGTCAGAAAATCATTTTTACCCTAATCAGGGAATAATCCTTAATTTTCTTCTCCTTGGAAGAGATGAAGAGGAACAACAGACTTAGGGTAATAATCTATTAATAGTTTTAGACTATTAACACTAAATATACTATACTATCTAAATATAATAGCATAGTTGCCTAATTATTATGAATTAAAAACTAAAAATACATTATTGATGGTGAAGTTAGTAATTGTGGGCAAGTTAAAGTATGTAAAATCCACCCAGGAAGCTAAATTTTCTTTACAACCTAATAAGAGTGTTTTCAATATCTCACAACCCCAATTGCATTGATCTATATCAAGTTAGACTTCATAATCTTGAAATTCTATTTTAAAAAATCTTGTATTAACTAATAATTAATTAATTATAACAGGAAATATTGAAATTCTCCAAGAGTGGCCTTGCATGGCTGCCTAAAAATCCTACGAGGTGGTATCAAAACCAAGTAAGGTGTGACGACAAACGACAAAAGGTAATTAACTTTTTTTTTTCAAACAAATTGAATATAATTTCATAGTCGATAGAGCTAATCCTATGTCCTAAGTTATATGAACAATAACTGAAGATAGAATTTGAATTATAATGCACATTAAAAAATATACTTGAGCATCATATTAAAAAAAAAAAAAAAAAAAAAAAATGTTCTATTTATTGGTTTTCAAATGGGATTTAAAAACTCTTTTCTGTTTCACCATGAATTTTTCGAGTACTATGCCAAATTGCTTTTATAAGGAGTGTCAGTAAAAAACTTGAAGCTACTAAATAAATTGCATATCAAAAATTCTGCATTGATGATAACACTGATAGTATATGAACAAGTTATTACTTTCACATTTAATTAGAATATTCTACTAATTATCATAATGAGGAAAAACTAATAATTAATTACTATTGATTATAAAGATTGTAAAGAGGTATTCAATGTATTTTCTTCTAACTTTTCATACAATATGCATTGTAAAATAATGAATTTCACAAATAAATTATGTTACTTAGTAATTTAATTATATTTCAACAGGTGATGAAAATTTTACCCGAATTACACAGGGGACTTTTAAGGTACATAGCTGCTATTGACTGGTTACAGAGACAACCTGTGACTGATTTTTCTGACTGCCTTGAATCAAGGTCTAAGTGGTTAAAGCAGTTTGCAGGGAAAATGGAACAGGTAATATGAATAAAAATTTAATTTTTAATTTAAGCCAGATAACCATAATATAGAACAAATTAGAATGAATGAAATAGAAAGTAAAATTTAAAAGCAACCAGAACAGATTTAAAAAAAAAAAAAAAAAAAAAAAAAAAAAAAAAAAAAAAAAAAAAAAAAAAAAAAAAAAAAAAAAAAAAAAAAAAAAAAAAAAAAAAAAAAAAAAAAAAAAAAAAAAAAAAAAAAAAAAAAAAAAATATGGCTTTCATTGATTTTTAGGATTCTAGTTAATAGAAATGCTATTTCATTAGTTCATGAACTTAAATGAAAATCATTATTATCACTACTACTTTTAATTGCATCTGTTAACTATTAAAAGTGATTTTGTTTTATCATTTATAGCTCCTCTGGGAAGTAGACAAATGCATGGAATTTATGGGCATTAGAATGAGATCGTCTCATAAATTTTCAAAATTTGATGGTCATGATACAAATAATGAACTAGAAGCAAAGGAGAGAGGTTTCCCAATGGTACACAGCAAGACCTCTGCTCACATGTATGAAGCCTTAATCTTCTTCCGTTACAGTCAATTCATTGACAGTTGGAATCACATAGTCCGTCGAGTTGTTGGAAAGAAAGGATTCAAACGGTGCAAACAGAACACAAACTACACAGTAACCTCATCATGAGTTGTGACAGGACTATTTTTTAATTAATGTGTATTTATTTTTAATTGTTATTTTGTATTGTATAAAGGCAGAGCTGTTTCTCCTTACTTTATCGACGATCTTCTGTGATAACTACTTAATATTAAGTATTATATAAATAACACAATGACAATATTATTCACTTTTTACTTAATTTATTTTTTATTCGAAATCCTCACATATATTGGTATATTTCTTGAAAAAAGATCTTGTTTAGTTTTATTGTATAAATTATGGAGTTTAAATTGTCCAATTTAATATTATGACATAATTATGCTAGGATAAGCCTCAAAACTGTTTAATTTCATGTAGTCTGAGGACTGATAAAATAATGAATTTCTACCATTAGAGGTTGTATATCGATCTAAATATTTTTGTATATTAACTAATGGACTGAAGCTTTAAGTTATGACATTATATTTAATATTTTTTTTTGTTGTAAAATTACTGTTTTATTAGTCTTATTTATTATTTGTGGTGTGGTTTTACATTTTAAGATTGCATGTTCTTAGTTTGTTAATATTTTAAAATTTTTAAGTTAGGTAGTAGCTGCTTCATCCAAAATCAAAATTTTAAATAAACACAAGTAACAGAAAACCTTTTTTTTTTTGTGGGCTCATTTAATGTGTTATTTGAAATAATCAATATTCGGCCACTAACAATTTAATATTTTTTTCTTTTTGAGCCATTTATTTATAAAATAGAATTTTGTTGTTATTTATAATGATTTTTAATTAATTTATTTATAACTATTTATATATGTTATCTTATAGATAATGTTAAGGTATTCTGTATATGTTTGCTTAGTGAGAAAAAGAAATAAATCTCAAGCTTTGTCTGTTTCTTTTTGTAATTTATTATTATTTCAAAGCTAATTATGTATCTAGCAGTATTTTTAATGATTAAAATAAATTTGTTTTGAAATGTAAAAGATTTATAATTTTTAAAGTGCATGACCATGGTTGAGAAATGAATTTTCAGTATTTTAACAACATTTACGATTACAGTTATTTAGAATTATAGTTTTGAACATACATGTATAAAATGAATGTACATAAATATCTTAGACAGAAAATGAAATGCTCTATTTTTTATATATTTTATAAAGGATTTGATACATAGGTTATTATGCTGGTTGTATTGATATCATTGTTTTAGGTTAGTATGATTGCTTGTATACCAATACTGTGAAAACTTCAATTTGATATTGATTAATTCGTGATAGTTAAAAGTATTATTTATCTTGTAAATTCAATCAATTGACAATATTTGAAATAAACTTCAATTGTATAAACAAATAATATTAGTAATGTTTTTATTTGAATAATTATAATTACATGTAACTCTTGAAATACAACTTCATAACTCAAACACTCATTCTTCGGCACTGGTAATATAATATTTACTTTATCATTTATAATATCTAATAAAATTGCTCATGATCATAGATTTTTTTCAAATTATTTATTATATTAAGTTATAATAATTACCAAACCCAATAACCTGTATAAATAAGTAATTAAAAGCAATTGCATAATATCAAAAACCGTTTTTAACAGTTGTATAAATTCATGTATTGTATAAAAACAAAAAAAAAAATTAATGTTTATAATTTTTTTAATTGTGTTGTGTTTACCAAGTAATTTATATTATACAGCAAAACCACCAAAATAGTGATAATAAGTCTAGTCAAACAGTATTAACTTTAAATATTAAAGTGTTTGTGCATTTCTTGTTTCATTTTCTATTGTAATTTGAAAATAAATCCTATTGCTATGTTTTATTTTCATTTTTATTATTCTTATCCTCTTGATCTAAGAAGAAACTATAAGGTCAGTGTCCTTCCTTTAATTATTATATCTTACTTTCCCCTTAAACATTTAGTACAAACTACTTCTATAAAAATTAATTTAATAATTTTCATTAAAAACTTAATAATGAAATACTATAAGAAATATGCCAAAAATCTCACCCCATAGTTTAATCGTTGGAATATACATAATTATTAGGAGATCTAAAAAACCTTAAAATGTTTCTTGTTTTTTTTTTCTTATTTGATTAGATTGAAACTCTCATACACTAACTTGAGTTTTAAACTGATAAAAATTCAAATAAGATTTTTGAACCTACTTGAGTATCATCTTAATTTTTATCATTTTGAGTTGTTGTTTTTCCCCCATTTGCATTAGAATATTTTTTGTATCAATTCCCAATCCTTGAGACATATTAATGACATAAACGGATAAAGGTGTTATATTTCAAATTTAATGTAATAACTTATTGTATTTTCAAATGAACCTAAGTAAAATAAAATAATTTAACCCTTTACTTCACAGAATATTTGGTAGTAAATCTTGCAACACTTTCCACGTGTTACAATCAATGTTTTAAAATTTGTCACATAGCACCTTCATCCTCCCATGTCTTCAGATATTTTAGGAAAGCTATGGACTGAAAACCTTTTTTCAATATTTCACCTTTGACGGAATGATTAAATTCATGGACTTCCATCAGAAAATATTGTGTTTAAAAATATTATATTAACTCAAATTCCATTAAAAAATCAAACAATTATTAGAATTAAAATATTCAATTGGTTATATTATTATTTTTTTTAAATCTATATGGCATTGATTTTATGAATGATGGGAAAATAAGAATCTTGTAACAAAGAATAATAAAAAGAAAAAAAAACTTATCTTTTGATATCCTTCCTGGAATTTTAAAGATTATATTAGCCTAAATTTGTTTATTTTATTGATACATAGATTTATTGATACAATAATAAATTACAGTAGTTGTTATTTATATATTGTTTATTGATCTCATTCGGTCATAAAATAATTATTTAATGAGACACTTGAGTAAAATTGACAGCTCAAACATAAGACATATAACAGATGGAGTTAAAAAAAAAATAAATATGTTTTTCTACAATCAAACAGATGCACGAGTTCAAAACTCTGATGACTAAATATTCTTATCTCCCTTCTTCCCCTCTTCAGAGCTCTTTAAATACCTGCGAATTCTCCTCCAGATCAGTACTTGCCACAGGAGCATCAAGCGAAGATGTTTCCTCAGCTGATCTCATTTTCTTTCCTCTTCACCGCTATTAGTGGTTTATCAGTACAGAAATATATCAACCCGTGTGGTATTGTTTATTCTAGTCGTTCACTCAGTCACCACCATATCAAGGGTGTCTTCCACCAAATGATCCCAACAATAACAGAATTACTTTTAATGCTAAAAGCTTCACATCATCAGGTGAATAATTTTTATTCCTTTATTCATACTTATTTTTTATATTAATAAAAACATATTTTTTAATTTTTAATATGATAAAAAACAAACTATAAGTTATATTTACCAATATAATAACAAACCAATCGGCATTATTAACTCTAAAATATAAATTCATTAACCAAAATAAACAAATAAACAAATCTTGGTGTACTTTGTGGAATAGATAAATTATTCATTTGTCCAATTTAGTTAGAATATGATATTACAAAATCAGCATATTGCAATAAGCCATCCATACTTCTTTTCCATTTACCTTTAGATATATAAAGTAGAATACAGAATATATAGAATTAGAAATTAGAAATACAGTAGAATAAAATAAATAATATTCCGTAGATCAGTTCATCATTATTTTTGGTATTATAATAAAAAATATGCTAGTTTATAATATCTATTAAAATATTAAATATTCTTTAATAATTACCATTACAAAACAAATTCAGATAAAATATTACTATTACTAACCCATTTCAGGTCAAGCATACATATTTAAATTCACTGTTTTTTTTTTCTTTGTTTCTCGGTGTAATATTGAATAAATCTGTAAAAAAAAAAATGTAGTACATTGTGCCCGGAAAAAGGCTAAAATTAAATTTTGTTTGCATTATTATTTTTTTTTTATTTATTACTTAACACTGCCAACAAATTTTCAAATAAAAACAGAATTAATATTGAAAGATAACATAGTGGATAATTATTTTTAAATTCTAATTATTATAACTTTAATTTTAATTTTTTTTTTTTTTTTTTTTTTTTTTTTTTTTTGCAGTTGATTGAAGAATATGAATTCAAAAAAACTTGGATACCTGATGGAACTGATTTGATTACTACTAAGAGTACAATAAATGTAAGTATGAAACTTTAAAATTAAAGAAATATTAAAATATTACATTATATATATCAAATAATTTTTTATTTTATTTTATTTTTTTTTACAACAGATTGCGAAGCAGTTGCCAGATATCTACAAAAGCCTCATGACCTTTTCTTATGCTCTCGATTTAGTCCTCCAAGACAGCAGCCACAACAGAAACAGTGACGTGTGTTTTTTCTTCATCGACACTATTCCTAACATCATTGATAAGCATAGAGATGTATGTAACTCAACAGTTTTTGAAAATTGATTAAAAATATGTTTTTAACTTATACTAAACTAGAATAAACTTCATTTTCTAATTAATTTTTTCATATTTATAGTTGATCTGCTACGTAGATGCCGCAATGGGTACACTGGGAATAGAAACACCAGAAATCGATATAATTGACTTGCCAAATGATTGGGCTCAACAACAAAGTTCTTCATGTGTCGACAAATTCTTCAGATTTTCAGAAACTCATAAGAAATATCGGAAATTCCTCACAGTATTGGAACAGTTGTTACATGTATAATGTCTCAGAGTAGAATGTTTCTATTTATTCTTTATGTTTCTTGTATTTGTCGTAATTTATTATTTTTTGTACTACAAACTTAAATTATTTTGTCATGTTTTCAATGTTTTTTTAATTTTTTTTTTTTTATACAAAGCACTGCTGGTATTAGTAGTCATTTTTATGATTATATTTAATTGTAATTTAATGATACATTACATAATTATAAGGGACAATCAAGAAGAACTAGTTAGCCTTAGATCATTGCAATCTCTAGTCAATATTTATTTTAATTGTAATTTAATTTGATTGTTATTGTTACATTTTTCTATGTACGAGTATATTTAATTTATTGTATTTATTTCAATCAGTTTTGAATGATGAACTGAAATAAACGACTGAATTTAAGCTATTAATTCTTTCATTTTTATTATTTTAAACCTTAATGAAACCAAAACTTTATAATAACAAGTAGTTTTATTTTTTAATACACTACTAATATTAATAACACTAATAAATGGTATGCTTAAAGTGTTATGTTTATAAATTAAAGGAATGAACCATATTATATTCAACTATTTTTTTATCATAAAACATTATGGATCAATCATTTAATTTATAGTTACAAATGAGTTGTTCCTCAAAATTTACATTAAACACTTGAAAACTAAATTTAGTAATTTTAATTTTTTTCTAAAGAAAAAAAAAATAGTATAATTTTATCTGACAAATGTTCAAAATGTATGATTGATACGCAGCCAGTAGCAAATATCCTCCGACTCGACCTTGAGGACCTAGTGTAAACTTGAAGAAGAGATAATTCAATTGTTGCCCTATAACTGATTCCTTTAAGTTATATTATTTATTTAGCAGCTATATTATCTGTAGAAACTTAAATTTTCTATATTTTCCGTTGCCTAAACTTATTTTCATTTGTCAACTTGAAAGAGTAAATTATCCCAAAAATGTTATTTCTTCAGTTTTTTGCTTCTTTACTACAATGAAATTGGTATGAAAAATTGTTCACTTGCCAATTGTTTAGAATAACTTCAAAATACAATAGCAAGAAAATTGTTGGTTTGACGAAAATAGCCCTTCAAACAAAAATAATTGTTTAAAGCACAATCTTCAACAACTTTTGAACATAAGATCAGCCAATAAAAATTGCATGAAATTTAACATTCAACAAAAGAGATACAAATGCATTTTTCTAAAAAACTTGAAGGAAAGAAGTTATAGGGAAAAAGCTGAAGAAAAGAGAAATAATTACGTTCCCATCACTCAAGATTTTAAAACTAGGGCTAATGAATAGGTAATGAAAGTTGTTTAAAAAAAAGAACTGTGATTATTAATTAAAGTAGGAACATTTGTTGAGTTGTTTGGCCTAAAGATCCCTGCTGTAGGCATGTAGTACTGTTGTAGACATTTTTAATTTGCGATAGTTTTTAAGACAGCTGTTAAGCACGAATCTTAGGCTATAATGTTGTATAGAGATGGTGAAGAGTTACAGATGATGACGATGAGACCATGTTAGTGTTTAGTGCAAATTAACTGATTAACTGGCACTGTCTGCTATAGGAATAGTTTCAGAATGTATGTATAGAAGAATTATTGATTTTAATATGCTAAATTTAACACCAGATTTTCAACAGACCTCAATATTTGTGTGAATCTTTTGTAATGACCTCAATGTTCAAAGATACATAACTATTTTCACTGTTTGATGCTGAAATAGCTGTGTGATCTATGGATGTAATGATTAATGATTTGTGCTATTCTTAAATCTGATGTAAGCAGATAATGAATTTATATAATTATTTGTATATAATGAAGGAACTTCTCATATGCCAATGAATGGGACATGAATTTTCTAAAAACTATCCTGGTGACGTGTCCCAAGTCGAGAAAAAAAAAGAAAAAATATTTTTTCCTGTTTCACATCCTTTTACCATTGCAATATTCTGCAAAATTACTTCTGCATAGGATAACCTTATAACCAATGCTACAATAACTCAAGAAACAGAGTTGTATATTCAGAAAACCTTTTATAAGAAAAAATATTGCGATTCTTTTTGGATATCAAACCAAAATGAATGATTCAGTATTTAATAAAGTAGAAACCACAAGTATTTCTATTCTATTTTATTATTTTAACATTTTCCCCCTCAATTTCCAGTAAACCACAACAACAATATGGTTTCTATAAACACAGCTGTCACCAATGTCAAACACAAATCGAAAATACTTTGTGATAAACCACAGATAAATCTTAATAATATTCAAACAAAAATTGAATGCTTCAGTAGAATTTAAGAACAAGTCTAATATGGGCTAGCTCTCATCATTGTACTCTCTCCTCTAGTAGTTATCCTTTTATTACTATCAACAAATTTCACTCTAAAATAACTTCATATTAAAAAAGAATAAATTATATTAAAAAAAATAATAATAATAATAATCTGAATTAATAACAGTTCTTACTCACAAAAGATTCTTAATGATTTTTAGATGCGTAAAAAAGATCAGAAAATAAAAATCATTTCAATTTTTTATACAGTACAATCTTGATAGTCTCACATTTTTTAATCTGAAATTTTCAGTAACCTGATGAGTTTACTAGTACAATAAACTGATGATATTTGATGAAAAGTCATTGTGATGATCTCATTGGTGGAAGTAAAACTCACTATATTTAGTTTATTCTTTGGATTAAGGATCAACTTCCAACACTTTTCATCATGGAAATAAGTTTAACTGGACAACGATTTAATATAAAAGCTATTAGATCAGAATCAAACTAATGAACAGTATTTAGTCTTATTTTATGAATTTTGTTTTTTGTTATATTTTGAATCCTTACATTTTATTTTTAAAAAATTTCACTTCTTTGTACTAAAATTTTTGATAAACATAAAAATAAAATGGAAAAGAAGAGCAGTGCTACATGCAGCTGTTCAAGCTAAGAAGACAGATTTAAAGGGACTTAATAGATAAAACAACAACAACAGACAAAACCAAAAAACATGGCATTCTGTTCCATTTTAATTTGTAACTTAAAATATATTATAAATGCTGCACATATGGAGTAATCTAGCTGTTAGATGCTAAATTAATAACCAGTTAGTTATAAGAATACTAACATCATTAAAAAAATTATTTGTAGCTTAAATAGTTCTTTTGTTTTTTTTTTTCTTTTAGCAAACAATATCAATTAACTATATAGATGCTTCTGTATCTTTTGACAAATCGTAACATAAAAAAATACCATTACTGCATTATGGTCAGTTTAAATACAAGATGTACGCATTATATGTGATAACTTGTTTTATATAATAAACTTCATATCACATAAAAGGATCACTTATGACTTAATTCATACCTTTGTATACCAACCACTTTACTCCAATTTGATAGCTGATACTCAACAAGGAATTACAATGATATTTATTTTAAATAATGATTTAAACTGTTTTTAACACTATTATCAACCACCTTTTGGTCTTTATTATTTTTTTCTTACAATTATAATCAATCAATCAACTCTATATATGGTTTTTGGAATCGTCTCCAGCAGTCCAAAAAGTAATATTATAAAGAAACTAATCCGATGAACTAAATATTGTTCATTTAAACAACATAGGAGTATTATATTTAGTTATATATTAACATTGATCATAATAATATGGATCTTTTTTTAACATAGCAAAATGTTTTTTTCAAATTGAAATATCAGAAGTTTTAATTGAGTTTGAGTTTATTAGGCAATTTACATTATGAAAAATACAACAGCTCCTTCTTAAAAAATATTAATTAGCTATCAGTAACCCAATTAAAGAAATTGGGAGTTAGAAAATATAAAATAATTACTCTAATTAAATTGTTGTTTTTTTTTTTCTTTAATATAATTTTAAATTACATACCTGTAGGAGTAAGGAGTCATAAAACAAAAGTAAATATCAAAGCATTTAGGATTTAAAGCAAATAGGCTGGTTTACTAACAGGTCTACCAACATGACTAATGACTAGACACTTTTCTGGATGTATAAAAATAATTCCTATACTTAAAAAAATATTGATATGCAATTACTTTTTTACAGTGTAATAATGATAATATAATAATAGAAATATATTTAGAAGCTATTCATGTATCATGTTTACATTAATTATTTTTTGAAAATATACTTTAGCATACAAATCAGGTACTTTGGTAAATAAGACATTATGATAATCGCTTGATGAAAATCTGTATTTTAAATAAAAGAAACACTTCATTAGAATAAAAAGCAAAGAAAAAATATAATATTTATTGACATAAATTTTAGGCCAGTTCAGGTATTCATAATAACAACAGCGACTTTGACCTCTCTCAGTACTAAGCACATTATCGCTATTTCATAGTTATTTT
The DNA here is from genome assembly GCA_003667255.2 of Euschistus heros. Classification (NCBI taxonomy): domain Eukaryota; kingdom Metazoa; phylum Arthropoda; class Insecta; order Hemiptera; family Pentatomidae; genus Euschistus; species Euschistus heros. The sequence continues at coordinate 567,284 of RCWM02000376.1, read as the reverse complement.
CCTGTTTATTTTGAAATGGGAGGGGATTATTGTTTATTATTTATTTTTATTTTGATATAATGATTGAAAGTTTGATTTGGAAATTAAGAAGCTACAGAGATAAAAGTGTCACTATCATTAGAAAGACCCTTGCTAATATTGCTTATCCTTAGCTTGAGGGCCCATTTTATTTATTGGGATTATTTTTTTCTGTTTGGCAATACACCTGCGAAGATGGCAACGTTCACAAATGGTGAGTACGCTGACATACATTTTTTGTATGGTTTTTGTAATGGAAACGCGAGTGCAGCGCGGCGGGAGTACCAACTTAGGTTTCCAGATAGGCGCCTCCCCTCTACGATAGTGTTTTCACGAACTCATCAACGTTTATCTGAAACAGGTTCCGTTCATAAGTTACGTCAAGAATTGGGACAAGTTCCTCATGATGTTGAACTCGAAGAGGAAATTATTGATATAGTAAATGAAAATCCCAGTGTTTCATCAAGAGACTTGGCCCGTGAAATTGGTATCTCCCAAAGGTCAGTTATCAACATTTTGCACCGAGAACATTTTCACCCATATCATTTCACACAAGTACAAAGGCCTAGAACCTAATGATCATGTACATAGAATACAATTTTGCCGCTGGCTTTTAAATAGAGACATTCAAGAACACCAGTTTCTGAGGAAAATTTTATGACAGATGAGTCTCTTTTTACAAGGGAAGGAATTTTTAACGTCCACAACCGGCACTACTGGGCAGCTGAAAACCCACATATGGTTCAAGAAGCATCTTTAGATAATTATCACTACAATAGGTAATTATTCGTTTAGAAATAAAGTTATCATTCATATATACACATAATGAGGTTTTAATACCTTAAATAAGAGAGTAGTTCATGTATTATTCTAAAATCAAACCAATAGATAAGTTTTAAAATTTTGATCAAATTATTTTTCAACCACCTGTTGAATTACAGCCTGGTTCTTATTTGATTTGAAAAATGTATTCACTTTTTGCAATCAACAGTTAGGTATATTCTGCAGAGATATAAACATTGCTCATTCATAGTTAGCCAGGTTCAACTTAAAAAGTATATTTCAGTCTGACTTAATAATAGAGACACATTATGACATATTTAGAAGTCTACTGGATTTTTCTCATCAAAATGATTGTTTCTAGATATACATACCTACATTTAATGTATATCTAGAGCTCCGTAGGCACTACTTACTATTAAAATTCTTAGGGCGCCTTAAGTCGAGCAAAGATTTTTTCGAATTAAGTAGATATAAAATACCTCCCCGATTTTCTACTTATCCACTTCTATCAGACCTATTCCAGATTCCAAATATCTACTTAGCTCATCCCTATTCTATGCCCCCATGGAAAACAATTAATGCCTCCTTCGACTTCTCACTTTTCTCATACAATAAAATTACTTATACGCAAGATTCCATACAAAACCTTTTTTATGAGTCTAAATCAAAATATAAAAATTTCCTTTTTGTTTATACTGATGCCTCCAAGGAAAACAAAGACACAGGTTGCGCGGTAACATTTTCCGGAACGACAGTTAGATATTGCCTTCCTGAACTATACTCGGTTTTCTCGAGTGAATTATTTGCTATCCAATTAGCGCTTGATATAGTTAAATTTTTAGATAGCAACAAAATAGTAATTTGTACAGACTCTTTTTCTAACAATCCAATTTCACACACAATAATAAAACAGCTACTCACAATTAATAAACTAATACACTTTCTTTGGGTACCCAGTCATGTTGGAATACATGGAAATGAATTGGCTGATGCAGCTGCTAAAGAGGCGAGAAATATGTTTCCGGTACCCAACTTACCAATTGTCCTCAGCGACTATCAAATATATATTCAATAGAAGTGCAAGGCTGCGTGGATTTATTATTGGAACAGGATTCCGGATAGTAACAAACTTAAAATGATTTGCCCTAATGGTCAACCATGGCCACTGCTAAACGGCTCTAGGAGGGAACAAGTGGTGATGACTAGGCTGCGCATCGGACACACAAGACTCACACACCAACACCTACTTCAAGGTACTTCACAGCCCATGTGCTCAAGGTGCCAAGTTCCTCTATCAGTAGAGCACATATTTAGTAATTGCAGTCTACACCCTACAGCTGGAACACCCATCTTCAACAAAGACCTGGGTACAATGTTCAAAAACTATCAACCAGATGTTCTGAAGTTCCTCAAGAATTGCAGAATCTTTAATACCATTTAGATAAACAAGAAATCAGAATTTGGTGCCTCTGGCCATGTTGCAGTACACGGCACCTTAAAATAAAATAAATAAATAAATAAAATACATTTATTGTAATGTATAGGTACCTATCTAAAAGAACATGCCATTTTTCGTTTGTGATCACTAACGAAAACTACTCTACCAATCTGTACCAAATTTTAACCACGTCATCATTATAGCTTAAGGAAGGTATGGAAATATTAAAATCTACTGATTTTTAATTAATTGGTTATTCAAAAAGCAATAATATGCTGATAAAAATGAAGTACAAAAATTGACCGATGAGTGGCGAGCGCCATTCTACGTGAGAGGTTACAAAAGTACAGTGCTATGTTTGGCATCAAATTAATAATGAAATATGCATATATTCAATTAAATTATCAAAAAGATTTAAATATGTGGGGCGACATGTAGATTCAGAAAAGTTTGAAAATTTACCTTTACGTGGTTGGAGTTTACAATGCTGAAACTAATTAAGTCATCTGTACCAAATTTAAACTAAGTCATCTTCATAGTTCTAGGAAGGATTAGAAATAATAGAATTTACAATAATAAACATTTAAATATAAAATGTAGCGTAGAGGAAACGAGGTTTTCCACACTGTCTTATACGTTTTTGGTTAAAAACTAAAATCCAACCAGATGAAAAAATAAAATTATTTCTGCCAAGTAAAAATAAAAAGATTTTCTAATGCCGTATCTCCTGAGGAAAATTTTGTTAACCAAAGATGGATGGTTCTTTCATTATCACTTCCTTCTCCAAATGCATGATTAATATCTCTTGGTACCTGTGCAGCGTAATGACCGAGTTTGCACTCATAAAAAAAAAAAAAAAAAAAAAAAAAAAAAAAAAAAAAAAAAAAAAAAAAAAAAAAAAAAATTGTTCAGAGATTCCGTGTTTCCATGGCCACGGTTAAAATTTTACTGAAATCAGTATGCCAACTTGGGAAAAAAACAAGTTGAAACACAGTTTGAAAATAGGGCATTAACAAATGCTTATCAGCCCTTTAACAGGCAATGTATCCTGGAGGATACACATATTTAATGCCTTTGGCTCAATAAATGATGTAATATCCGACGCATTATTCTACTCATTATCGTCTAATATCCTTTATTCAAACTTGAATTTCATGATACATATGTGGGGGTTAGCGTGGCTGTAGCCATTCAAAGAAAAAAAAAAAGAAGAAATGTATTCAAAAATTCCCGGCTCGCCCGTTAAAGGGTTAAAGATAAAAAAAAAAAAAATTGCTAGGAATCAAAAGGCAACGCTTTAATCCTCTATAAAGAAAACTCGGAAATTTCATGTGTGACAACCCAATATTATTAAAAGGGATAATTGAAGACTAAGTTTTGATAAATATTTCATTTTTCTAAAAAATATAATGTTTTATATTATTTTGAGTTCAATCGTTATTTTATTTATATGTATGTAAATACTTCAGAAAGATACTTATATATTATTTCCTTAGAATTTAGTTTTGATGGGAACTGTATTAGATGTAAATGTTAATGATAATAATGACATTCGGTTCGCTTTCAGTGTAATGCTATGCCTGTTTGATCTATCAAGATTTTTATCGTAAATCTAACGAAATGTATGTATTTACATAGATATATTTTTTGGCTTGAGGTTTATTCTTTTTTGGTGTAACGGTTTTTCTCACATTCATTTTGGCACGCTTTAGGTTGGTTGGTGTTACTCGGATCGAAAATTTGTCGAAAGTTTCCTCATCAGAAATTTAATGGAGAAAAAAAAAAAAAAAAAAAAAAAAAAAAAAAAAAAAATAAAAAATAATATATATATATATATATATATATATATATATATATATATATATATCGCTATATATTGTTTGAATGAAAAATTAAAGTGGGTGTGCTTAGGGCCATACGCTGGAAGTGTAAACTTGTTTGACCGATCTACATTACCAAATAAATCAAAAGATAAAAGGAGAGGAGGATAAAATGAAATAATGTTTTTAAATGAACATTCCATTCAAGTGAATTTTTTTTTTTTTTTTTGAGGTGGGTATTCATCTGAAAAATATGCACTACTGACACGTCTATCTAACAGTCCTATTTTATTTCAATCTTAACGATTTTCTTTTGTGTAAAAACAGGTTGCTGCCAACAATAATAGATTGATATGAATAATATCAAATGTAGTAAAATAAAAAAATTTTAAGTCAACTTAGCTGAAATAGAATTGGAAATCATACATTTAAGATGCCTGCTCGACTAGATTAAATAATTTAAATTAAGAGAAGTGGGTTCTCCGGGCCTTACGGCTAACAAGGATAGGACCAGTGTGTTTCTGGGACCATAGATCACTGAAACACATAATCTTCGTCACTTCTCACTACTATAATAGTGTTATATTTTAAATACAAAATGAGTTTTAGTCTTAAATGGCGGGATAAATTCGCGCCAAATGTCAATTCCCAGGTTTCCATGAAGCTCCTTGTTCTAAAGTTTCCGAACCATAGGGCCTCTCACAAAAAGGTGAAACTTCCCGACTTCGTTTGGGATCCAGAATCACCGCTGAATTTCCTTTTCGTGAAAAAAACGATTTCGTGTAGATCCATCGGTTCAAAGTTTCTCTTCAAGGAGCCTCACTTTTCCTTTTTAACTCTGTGATGACGGCGTGTTATAAGGAGGGAGTTGTGGGGCAAATTCCCAGCACATGTGCTGGTGTTTCATTTTGCCCCAACTTCTCTCTTCTGTTCGCTGACGCCTGGGACTCCACGCAGGGGTGCGTAGTTTGAATATTAAGCTTAAGGGCGTTGGGCCATTCAGACCCGGATAGCACTTTTTGTCGTATATATAACTTTTGTCACCGAATCCTCGTTAAATATTAGCTCTCCCGAGAATGTGCATCCAAGATACTTCACTGTTTCTTCTTGCTTTATTGTCCGGATTGCACTTCCATTCTCAAGGGAGAGCATCGCTGATTGCAGCTCTCCTTTGTTTAATATTATTCCCACGCTTTTCTGTGGGTTAATTGCCAGACCTATTTCATCAAGTACTTTTTGGATGCTGTTGATCACTCTCTCCGCGGCTCCCTTGTCTCGCGCCGACACGACCTGGTCATCAGCAAAGCCCGTGAGGACCACACTCTCTTAGTCACTCTTCAGGTTGTACCCGTATTCCATAGAAAATTCATGGTCACAAAGTTCGCGGTACATATGGTCGATGGCCAAGTTAAAGAGAGATGATGACAAGGGGCCGCCTTGGGGTACTCCCCTTAGCACCCTGATCTGGCTTGTCCTATGAGCACCAACATTTATGCTAATCTTGTTGGTGCCTAGGAGAGCAGCAATTACATCCCTAAGGTTTCCTAAGCTAGTCCAAAGCCTTTTCTAACGAAATGTAGAAGGTTTCTTGCTGAAAAAAATAAAAAGGATGGACGAAGACGTCAAAAATCAACGTCCGAGTGTCTTAAGGGCTGCACAATGCACCGCGTGATCCCCACTCCTGTTATTATTGCATTGTCATCCAACCCTAATATATATTCCAAGTTTTAAGTCTCTGGCTCATCTGGAAGATGGTTAACATATCTAAATCTGTTCTTTAAATTAATTTTAATTTAAATCTACGGGTATAAGGTACGGTACGGTACGGTAACCTTACATGAGTTTGCTTTTTTTACTCCATCCAAAAAAGTGCCCAACGAGCCAAAAGAAGTTTACACTTCAACAGTTTTAGGCTAATATGAGGTATGTTTTTTTTTAATAACAAAGACCAAAATAATATTAATAATAATAAGGAAAGAAACTGGCCCCCTAGAGCCTTTTAGCTAAAGAAAGAATAACATGGAACATGTTTTAGGGATTGCCCCCTCGACCGTCGATGCCCATATGTTTTCAAAGTTTCGATCTGAGTAGCACCAAGTGAGCTAGAGCATGTCAAAAAAGCTCCTACACTCAAAAATTGAGGTTTTAATTGTAATATTTTTATCCAAACCAAAATTTTGAACAACCGATCGAGGGAAATACAGGTGAATTTTTTTTTATTTCTTATTATGAGAAACAGAGTCAAGAAGAACTCACTCATTACCTGCCTCCTAGTCAAGATTTATTTAAGTCATTTTGTATAAGAAGAGTTGAGCTCCTAACCAATATTGCTCTCCTGATATCAAACTAATAACGTCCTTGCATTCCACAAAAACGTATCCCTTTTGACCAACTAGGTCACCAGTAAAACATGTTCCATGTTGTAAAGATGTTTTTACTTTTGAGGTTGTAATATTACTTATTGACCACGTTGGTATTTCATTGAGCGTTAGCTAACCAATATTGATCACAACACTACTAAAATTATTCATTATATAAAATATGAAATATAAAATCCTAATCTAATAATCTAAAATAGATCTATCTTGTGGTACATCTAATACTTTCTAACATGTTCGAGAATGCGATCTCGGTATTACTTCCAGGTAATAAGTTCCCATTGGATAACTCTTAACCATCTGTATCGTCTCGGAAGGAATTTTATCATGACAATAGGAATCCTGTACAAGCTTATTAGGAAATTTACGCAACGCTAATGTGCGAAGACTATTTTCTCTAATGACTCAATTTTTATTCTTTATAGGTCTTTCTCAACCATTCAAGAGATTGCTCATAACATATATTTTAAAGAATATCAATATTATTATGTAATACTTGTTTTTTTCTGTTCTTTTTTTTGGGGATATCACATTGTCATGTAGGTACTTCAATTAGAATAGGATAACGGAATATCTTGAGCTTGCGGTGGGGGGAGGGGAGAAGATCCCAATTTAGTGTTTTTCGATTATATCTCGAAAACAAACACTCCAGAAAAATATGCTACGGATCAAAATTAAAGCTAATTAAATTTACTATAAAATTAATTAATACACATTTGTCGAAATTCCAACAGTTTTCGAGATATACGTTATTAAAAATCAATGATTTTGGGAAAAAACTTATTTTTACCTCACTTTTTGTTAAACATTTGCTTCAAATGCCAAAAACGTATATTAAAGTAAATAGAATGTACTACAATTTTGATATTGAAATTTCTGAGAAACGATCGTGAAAGGCACTAGAAGCAAATATTTTATAAAAAGTGAGGTAAAATTGTTTTTTTCCCGAAAATCACTGATTTTCAATAACGTATATCTCGGAAACCGTTAGAATTTTGACAAATACGTATATAATTAATTTTATAGGAAATTTTATTAGCTTTAATTTTTATTTGAAATATATTTTTCTAGAGTCCACCGTTTTCGAGATATAATCGAAAAACCCAAAATGGGACCTTCTCTTCTTCCCTCCCCCCCACTGTTAGCTCACCCCCCAGAGGCGGGAACGTTTAGAATTTTTACCTTCTAACTACTTCTAACGAAGCTATTAAGTAAAAAATTATCGCTTATTTCATTCACTCAAAAATGTGTTTATTGACTGGACTATATACTGCTAGGAGAACTAAAAAATCATTAAGGATAACATCCCTCACTTGTTCCCTGGTTATTAAACTTATTATATCAACAATAGCCTTTCCTTCTGCCCTCTTTCGGTTTTTTTATGTATTTTTTTTTATTCTATATTTACTTTAAACTTTTTATATATTTATTATCATTGTTTCTCTCTCTTATCCTTCCTATATGGTCCTTGTTGCCGTATTACTTTGTATAATTGTATTTTTAATGTAACTGTTTATTTCAATAGGCATTATTACTCTATTATTGTATTTTTCAGCTATATCATGATATCTATGAGATAATTATGATATTACCTCGTTTGATTTCCATTTGTATATAGGTTGTCAAATATTTTTATCATGTGGTCATATTTGTTTGTTTTTTTTATTCCTGAAAAAGTTAATTCGAAACGTCGATACTCCATTTAAACTTCGACGTGTTATAATAATTTTTTTTTTTTTTTTTTTTTTTTTTTTTTTTTTTTTTTTTTTTTTTTTTTTTTTTTTTTTTTTTTTTTTTTTTTTTTTTTTTTTTTAGGCTGGCTGCATCACAGATCATCTTATCTATCTTATATTCAGACCGAATTATATCCATTAGTTATTTCAATATCCGAACCAAAGTAAGAGGTAAGTCAAATATGTATTTTGTATATATTTGAATTAGTATATATATATATATATATGTTTGAATGTATTTCAGCTTAATTGAAACCAATTCAATCCCATTCTAGTTAACTACCAAGATTCATGTAAGATTTACTCTGCATTTTCCAAACTTATTTTTAGTATCCAGCTACATGAATAGCCTTAATACTTATATTGTAATTATGTATATTATTTATCTATATCATTTGAAATAAAAAGTGGAAGTGAGATTTCCAATGACTTTGACTCTCTTTAGATGAGGAACCCTCTGGCCTTTTTTGTTTCACATAATTAATCTCCTTCAACAGAAACCTAAAGTAAACGATATTTAAATATTCCTTTTTTGAACTTTTAGAAAAATAATTAGCTACAGTGAAAGGCTCATAGCTATCACAAGGTGAATCTGGAGAAAATTTCTGACTTCACGAAACCATTTAGGAATACATCATCAGAAGGTCGCGTTTCTTTGACATCGTGAAATAACACTTTCTTCTTCAGCATCTAGCACTGACCCCTGGTTTCCTAACTTTTACTTCTTATACTGCTGTTTCTTTTGTGTACTGATCAAGTACGCGAGCAACCCATTAATGGTTTATGACTCTGTAAACAAGCAGTAAAAATGTTAAAAGAGCCATTTAAATAGTTAATGGATTATCATAAAAACATGGGAATCAAACCATTCTTATTTTTACTTATCGCAACTCCGATCATTTTAAACTAGTCATGATGAAAGTATTTAAGAAGAAAAACTGAGGGGAGAGGGAGTGAAAATAATGAAAAACCTCTTTAGAATATTTGAAATTCTAATCAACGGAATTAAATTAAATAAAAATCTTTAATGAACGTTTTGTCAGAATTTTGAAATTAACTACTTAATGCACGATTTTTTTTTAAATATTTGTAACTTTTTGGGTTAAAAAAAATCCAGAAGGCAGTGTTCTGATAAATCATGAAAAAATCATTTTTTCTCAGTTCACATCTGAGTACCTAAATCGGTTATGGGAAACGTTTTCCTTCTTTCATTTGAAAATCAACGAAATGGTAATTATTCCGACACAAAACAATTAATTTTCAATAAAGAAAGACGCAGTAATATGGACCTTTTTTAAAGGTATAGCGAACTGTTTATGACAAGTGAACAAAATATCAAATAGCTCTAGATAATTTAGAACATAGCTAAATCTTCAAATTTTGTGACGTCAGAATCTGTCATAAAAAAAAAAATGTGTGTGTGTGTGTGTGTGTATCTATATATATATATATATATATATATATATATATATATATATATATATATATATATATATGTTTATTTTCATATGTTTATGGTTTGGATTTCTTTATTATAACTTCATTTAGCAGTATGTTTAAAAAATTTAAATATATATTTATATAAATAAATATAAACATCACTTAAAAGATAATAAAAATTATACACTATATACACGCACAAAAGAACGAAACATGAAATCATTACTTACAATTAGTATAGTTTTACGTCATTTGTCAGCTATGTTGTTATACGTTCATTCTGTCATACTTGTTAAGATATAATATACGTATAAGCTATTTAATTTTATTAATATATAAACGTAATGATCATCTATAATAATTTTTAATAACTTATTAGATTTATGGCTAACATCTTTTAAATTACGCCTTTATAAAAATATACAGAGGCTTTCTAAATCATGGTTTTACATCTTACTAAAATATGAATTTAAGGTCCTAGATATAAGATATGTCTTAAATTCTAGAAAAATATCATCGTTGATTTATTGTTTTTATTTTCCTTGCAAAGTTGTTTATAACAAATTTAATTTTGATCTTTTACGAATAACTAAAAAACATATTTCTTTGAACGAATAACTTATCATTCATTGACATAAATATAATTAATTTATTAATAATATATATTTATTCTTAAATGGTTATAAAGACGAAAGTTTGATGCATTTGTAGAGAGAGTCTCATATTATTTAAATATTTAGTAACAATTTTTTAAAGAAGCGACTGTACAAGACTTGTAATGTAGTTGAAGCAACAGCCAATCATATTGCTGTATTCTCAACAATCTAATTACCGTGCCTAACTTCCTGCATCAGACTTCTGAATATAATTTAGTTCAGAGTCGGGTGTTTTCTTGTTCGGGTTTGGTTTAAATCATGTAAAAAGTACTTCTTTGTTTAGTTTACTAGTGTCGGTTTTTTTTGTGTGAATTTTTTCCTTCATGCTATTAAATAGAGTGAAATTCATAGCTGTTTATTAAAACATGGTGGATAGTGACTTTAAAGACAGACAATGTAGCTGTTTCAGGAATATCAGAGGTATGTTGATTATGTAATTCATTTCATAATCCTTTATGATTCAATTTGTTTATGTTTCTGACCAAGAAGCTATACATTTATTAATATTTCATTTTTGACAATATAGTTTATTTGTTAAAACATTTTTTAATGATATTCTTTTTTATTTATATTTATATATTTATATTTATTTATATTATAATATAATAAATATGATTAATGATAATATAGTCAATCAATAATATAATCAATTATTTCTATGAAGAATCAATGAAAATAAAGCCATTTATGCTCCAATGACAATCTACAAAACAACTTAGTCTTCCTGTTTGCTTAAAATTATTTTATTAGGAAGGGGTAATTCAGTACTTTCAATACTTTGTTTATAATTTTAATACCATAATTATTAGTATTTTATCAATAACATCATAGCTAATATCTTCTTTCGGCTGAAAGCTGAATTTGAATTATATCCTAAGTTCAGTCATTTTAACTTTTTTTATCGTTCATTGAACCCTGAGAATCAAAAAGTGTTCAAAACTGTCATAGCTAATTACAATATTTTTGTCTAATATCTTTTCCAAGTCGACAAAAATATATGGAATATACATTTTTAAAATGACTAATACTTTCTAGCAGTTGTTTTCAACCCTTCTGCATCCCCACCTTCACTTTGGTTATAAAAAAATTGTCGCGCCCCTTTCACAAAAACCTTTTTCACACTCCCATCAATTTTTGTAACAATTTAATTAAGATTTTTATCTGATATTGTACTTTATTTACTCATCATCAGAATATTATATCATATCAATTATAAATTTATTTTTTAAAAAATGTTTGTATCCTCTTGGTCACGTCCAATTTTTTGTTATTTTAGCCCTGATGAGGACCTGCAAGGCAGGTCGAAATGTCGGCACACCAATTATAAAGTTTTCTATTTAAAAACTTGGACTTCTATTTATTTACCTGACTGTACCCCTTACCGGTTTTAAGGGAAGTTTACTTATTAAAATATGTTCTATTATGTTAGTTATTCTGTTAGCTTAAACTTGTATATTATACAACTGCAAGTAAAATATGAAATCAAACATTGCTTGTCTTAACAAGTTGTAAGTGGTTTTGTTATTAAAATTTACCAAAGAAGGAGAATATGATAGAATTATTGCATTCTTGCTTTTCTCACATGCTTTCTGACTTACACATTGTGCCTATTTTTATTTCTACTCATACATAGAATTTTTTAATTTTTAATCTTCAATCTCATTAATGTTTTCTTTTTTTTTTAAATAATAATATCATAATCAGGCAATAACGAGAGAACTTTTCACTCTTTTGAATTCTCTAATTAGTTTTCTAGAAAAGTATTATTATTAATAAAAAATATTATTTTTTTCTGTAATAATTTAAAGAAATAATACTATTAAAAATCAATGTGTTTGCATCATAATTGTTTTTTTAACTATTTGTTATTACTTGAGTTACATAATTTTACAAGGATATCCAAGTTGTATTTTTTAATATTATCCTATGAAAGGAGAGTTAATTTTTCAAATATACATTTTCTCTTTCATGATAATTTCATTTGTATAATTATTTTGCAATAGCTACTTCTAAGCTTTTATTACTATTATTATTTACATTGTGGAGGAGTTGACCATGTGAGTACTGTTTTATATATGTTTATTTATTTATAACCATATTTTTTTCTTGATATATTTAGAACTCTTTGTTTTATGAATTTTTTTCATTAACCTTAAATAAAATTTAAGTTAAATGAATGGTTCGTTAAACTTTTTTTGCTTAGCAAGTGAATAATATTAATTTCAATGATTTTTCTTGCTAAGGATAAAGGATTGTTTTTACCATAATGGTTAATAGTTTAAGTTTGTTATAATAAATTAAATAATAATTTTATTGAAATCGTTCGGAAACAGTATTTAGTAGGAAGTTAAATATTTGTAATATATTCTACCATATAGTAATTTAAATAACTGCCTTTTTCTAAGCTCTGGGAATATTTTATGGCAGATTAAAAATTTATATAAATATGTATATATGTATTTAAACTTGAAAGAATATTTTCTTATTGGAAACAATAACTTAATTGACTAATATATAATGATGGGATGATCTTGTTAATTATAAAGAACTTTTAAGAAGTGCATCAGATAAATCACAATTAGAAAATAGAACCTGATCAGTTGTTATCTATCATACTTCAATGAATTAATAAGAAAAGGAATTACTCTTAAATGAAATTCATTTGTCAACCGTAAGAGTCGTTCATTGTTGGAGATGAGTTATCTGATACTTGATAAGTAACGATGTAATTACCAATTAACATTTTTTTCAATAATTGTAATATAAAAAGCATTCCAGTCCTCTTTATTAATAGTAAAAACATGTTACATGTTTCGGGAAACAAGGTCCCATCATCAGACTGAAAACAGTATTTAACAATTCACTATAATCACACTACATTTTCTAACATCTAAACAATACTATTCTAATTTCAATCTACTACAATATATCTCATTATAAATTTACCTTTAAAACAATCTCTACAATTAAAACAAACAATCTCTTGGTGTTAACACACCGTGTCAGTTTCATTTACATTGTCTATAGAATACCTCTTCTACTTTATGGGTACAAGGGTCGATCCTAATCTCAACTATTGTTATTAGTACTAAGTTGGCCAATCTTATATTATTAATTTATTAATTATACCAGCATATATAGATCCTATTTTATCTGTGTCCCTTTTATAGTTTATTGCCTTATTGATTGTTTTATTAATAATACATTTTAGCTATTTAAACATTATAGTTACAGTAATGTATTTTTACATTTGTTCATTAAATAATAATTACAAATCAATGATGATTTACATGAAATATAATTGCAGTTGACAGTAGTATTTTGTGGAGATACAGTGAGCAGCAAACGTTTTCGTACATGTACTAAATTCACTAAGGCAAGGTTTCTGAACAAAAAATTTGCAGGGGAAACTCTGGTTATTAAATTAAGTAGGGATGAAAGCTTTTGTACACATTGTTTTTTTTTTTTTTTATTTTTATTGTATGTATTTGTTTTCAACTTGGTTTCATCCCTAACAACTGACACCCTGAACTCCTTGATATATAATCAATATATCTAAATATAATTAAATATAAATATGCAATTATGCATGATTATTATGAATTTATTAATAATTGCTGTAATTTAAATATTTGTTGGTAATGTTTCCACCAAATATTTAGCTAAATCAATTTTCTTTTTTTCAATTTTTTTATTATTATTATTATTTCAAAAATGCACTTATAAGGACAAAGGATTGACAAAATAGAACAGCTGAGATATTGTACAACTGAAGCATAGACATCCAAAAGCAGGTTAGTATATTTTTTAAAAATTTTCACAGCTGGTCTATGAAGGTATTGGTCAGACTGGATTAGGAAGGGGAATTATTTTTTGTGTGGCCGTTTTATATGTTATTCAACTACTTTTTAAAGAAAACCATTCACCCAAAGATAGTCTAGTAGAAATGCTATTCAATAAAAAAAAAAAAAAAGAAGGAAAATCTGGAAATTGGCTTTGGGATTCCATGCCTCAATTATTGATATTAGTTAGTAATATTAGTTTTAAATTAATATTTAAAGAATGGTGTAGATTTAGATTTTTCAGATCGTTTGAAGAACCATTAAGAAAGTTCTCTTTACTTTATCCAAAGTCTGCACAGTTAACTATTCAATGGGCGGGCTGGCGATTTTTGAATGCATTTCTTTTTTTTCTTTTTTTTTCTTTAAATGGCTATAGCCACACTAACCCCCACTCATGTATCATGAAATTTAAGGTTAAATAAAGGATATTAGATGATAATGAGTAGGATAATGCATTGGACACTATGTCGTTTATTCAGCAAAAGGCATTAAATACATGCCAGGATACATCGCCTGTTAAAGGGTTAAATAAATTTTTTTAACTGTATATCAAATAAAATACATCTTGTAAATAAACTGATAATGCTCTTAATAACATGTCAATAGCTTCTAAAACAGCTACCCATTGGTAACACTTCACTAAAAATTCTATATTAGAAGGTCCCAAGGCCAAGTTCTTTTCAGGGTTATCTGGAATAGAATCGGAAGTAAGTGTAGATACTTGTGGATCTGAATGGTTATGAATATAATATTAAAGGATAGATATCTAGTGAATACAAAATGAAATCAGATAGAATGAATGAGGCCATCAGAGAACCTCATAGATAAATTTATTTAAATGTATAAAAATTAATTAAATTCTTTATCAGACCATTAGAAAGTACCTTATTGTATATATTTATTTTAACTAAGATGCAGGATATGTTACAAAGGTCTTATAATACCTTTGTAAATATATTACATATAAAATATTTTACACAAATCAAGATATACGTATTATCTTCTTTTTTTCTTTTGGTTCATAATGTTTATATTTATTATTATTTTAAATATTTTTTAATGCTTGTAGCACCACAATAACTTGCATTTTAGCAAAAATGTTGTTACAAGTACAACATGCAATTATAAAACTGACAGTTTATATTGAAGTCAGTACATATTGCAGTATAAACGGAGTTTTAATTAGAAATATATGGTTTTATTAAGTTCCTTTAATTATTTTGAAATATATTTGATATTGCTGAGCCAATATTGTATAAAATATCCCACATGTATTTCAAAATCGATCCAACTCAAAAATCTGTATTGAAAAAATGTAAAGTTCTGACAAACTTGTATGGAATATAGAAAGTTTACCTGAATTATCTTTTAATTCCAACCGCAAATGAGATGTATCAGATGTGATTTGAAGTTAATTTGTTACATTTTTGATATTTTATTGTATTGTAACATTGAACATATGAGTATTGAACCTAAACATGATGATAAATCCAAAATACAGATTTTAAATTGTGTCATTTTAGACAAACAAGTGTACGATATAGTTCGTTAAAGTGAAACAATTTGTTGGTTTATTTGTTGTAATTTCTTCAGATAATCCAAGTTTAACATAAAAGATAAATGTTATGAGTGGTGGTCCACAACTGAAAAAAAAAGTCTAACCTTCCAGGCTAGAATTAAATAAGAATTCCTACTGAGATTGGTTGGATGTGCTGTGCTCATCATAATTATCATACTCAGATGATAATTAAACAACTAAGAATGCAATTTCTTTATCTTTTTCTTCTTCAGTTTTTATTATTTTAAACGTCTTATTCATCGTTGACTTTTATTTTTTGCCTTTCACTATCCACTTCATATAAGGACAAGCGACAAAACCAATAAAAGATTAAATATTTCTTCAATAACGACATAAATGATGTCATTGTATATTGAAAAATCACTTCCTCATATATTAAATGTAATATTTTATCAAGACTAGCATCATTATTAATTTCATAACTGTTGACGCACCTTGGGGAATATGCGACCATGTAAAAACAAATTAAATGTTTTACAAGAAACGTCTGAAACTTTTAATAATATATAATAAATAATATTATGATTATATTTCAATATTAGGTATATTATAAAATGTGAGGGATGAAAGAGAATATTATTTAAAATACCTGCATCGCTGGAGTGTATAGTGCTCGTTGGAAAATCAAAATATTCAATGGTACAATTTTGAATATTTTGACTATTACAATCTATTAAGATTGTAGCTTATCCAGTGCAGTTGATTGTCATATTTTTTCCATGGAAGAGCAAAATCAACGAAGTGACAAATTCTAACATAATTATAAGTCTGATTCTTTAAGATAAGAACTTATTAGTCAATTAACTTAAAAATCATTCCTTTCTCAAGTTCTGAAGGTAAATTTGGTGAGGCTTGAAAATTATTTGGAATCGAGTTAAAATATTAATATTTGATGCTCCACTAAATCATTCAATTCATCTCGTATCCTAGCAATCCAAAACCTTTGAAAAAATTCCCGATGCTCCTTATTTTGTCAGAAATAAACACATAATGATCTTGGTGTTTCGTATATTGCTAATGTATCCCAAACTAGAATCTATCCTTTCGTAGTACACTTCATAACCATTCAAATCCATTAGTATCTCATTTTTTCCCTATTCCAATCCAAGACGTTAATATAGAACGTTTATTGAAGTGCTACCAATGGGTAGTTGTTTTAAAAGCAATTAAGATGTTATTGAAGTGCTGTCAAAACGTAGTTGCTTTAAAAGTTATTTACGTATTAATATCAACATTATCTTCACATTTACTATATGTATTTGGAGGTCACGATGGCCGATGGCGTTGCGCGTTGTGGCGATGGTCTCAGGTCAAGTCAGGGATTCGAATCCCACCATCTAAAGTGGGTTAAGATTCCTTCCTGGGCCGACCTACAAAATAAATGTTCAACATCCTACCCTGACTAGAATAGGTTAATTACACGTCGGATAATCCGTTCTTTCTGCCCCAATTGGAGTTAGGCCTAGTTGGGACAGTAACAAAAAAGTAATTTTTTATTTAAAAAAAAAAAAAAAAAAAAAAAAAGAAGCCGTTTAGTATAATAATAATAATAGCCTTTTATTATGTCCATAATTCAACAAATAAACTATAATTCAAATAAATACAATAAAAATAAAAATTTAACATATCTACAAATAAGTCCACAATTATCATAATATTTACAAGCAAAATATTGTAGGGATACACTATAGTAGTAGAGTAAACATACAATAAACGAAATTAAATATGAAAATTATAATAAGTTTAATCTCAATTATTTCCATTAGAAATTTTTGGTAATCAAAACTAAACATAAACAAATTTATAATAGGAGAATATTATCTTTTCTTCTTTAATTGTCATATTTCTTCCATGGAAGAGCAAAATCTACGGAGTGACAAAGTCTGCTTCTTTAAGATAAGAACTCATTAGTAATTTAACTTAAAAATCATTCCTTTCAAGTTCTGATGGTGAGTTTGGTGAGGCTTGGAAATTATTTGGAATCGAGTTTAAATATTAATATTTGGTGCCCCACTAAATCATTAAACTCATCTCGTATCCAATCCTAGCAATCCAAAACCTTTGTAGAACAAAAGTAAATTGTAGAACCATTTCCGTCTTCCTTTTCTTATTCCGAACTATTTTTGATTCAACACACCTAGAAAAACATATTTAATCAAAGGAGGTGCAGTATAACACGCTACCTAACCCTGTTTTCCACACTCTACTGTTTCAAACAGTATTCGTTAAAATTATATTGGTTAGGAATCGAAGTAAACTTGGTTTACTATTCAAACACCAACTAATATTGAAGATTTAAGGGTTCATGCTCTTGTTTACCAGAAATTATTATTTTTTCACGAGGAACATAACTTCAATAGCCAAATTGTTCACAATTTTTTTTTTTTTTTTTTACAAAAACATATTCGATTATTCTTGTGTTTATCCTGCAAAGTGACTTCCTATGACAGCTATTTAAGTTAGTGGCACATGAGATTGTCTAACAAATAAAGAGGCACTATTGTCAAATTAAAAAAGGACAGAGCTAATCACGATGTTACACTTAGCCCCTTTTGGCACTACATAAGGAAGTTAAGCCCAAGAAAACAAACAAACTAGATGTATGTTTGTATATACGGTTGTAAATTTGAATATACAAATAAAAAGATATTAATATGTAGGTTGTTTGTGATAATTATAATAATGGTGAAATAAAACTGGAATGGACCATTATTATATTTATTTGTATAATGATATATAATGACATGGACCATTGGTCATTTATTTCATGATATACTTAGCAAACTAAAATATAAGCTGTTAAATCGTATTAACATAGATTTACATTTAAATGGCATCACCACCCCGGCATATCACGAACACATTCCTCGCTGATAGCGACACCCCCAAAGGGCGCATCCAGTCAGGTTTGACCTTTCCTTATATGTAAGGTCGAAATTATCTGTCGTATCAATGCTTATTTATTTTTTTGTGTGTGTCAATAATCACAAAATATCCAATAGATAATATATCGTAATGAAATCAGGAGCTTACTTTAAAAATGAACCAAACATACCATAAAAACTTTTTTTTTTTTTTTACTTATATCAGTTTATTGAAATTCACAACTGTACAATTATATACATTAAGTAAATGAGCTGATAATGATTACAATAACATGTCAAAGCTTGAAAAGAACTACTCATCAGTAGCACTTTAATAAAAATTCTACGCTAGAAGATCTCTAGGTCATCTTCTTTTCAGACGCCTCGGAGGATTATCGGGAATGGAGTGGGAAGCGAGTTAAGAAGCTAACAGATTTGAGTGGTTATGGAGCTTACTATGAAAGGATAGGTATCTGGTTTGGGCTAACTCAGCAACATATGGAACATTAAGGTCTTTATCATGATTAATCTTATTTTTATTCTTATTCTCATTATTCTTATTTATAATATCTCATAGGTAATTTGAATCTTATTAAATTTACCTTACAGCTGATTTTCCTTGTAACACTAAAACGGTAGTGTTAGAATAAATAAAAAAAAAGTAAATAAATAAAATTTTTAAAAAATCAGTGGATAAGATCCCACAAGAACAAACGTTATGTACAGACATTTTTTTGTTTTGTTTTTTTCATTTATTGATATTTACAACTATACAAAATAATACACAAGTAAATGTGTTGACAGTGAATACAATGGCATGTAAATAACTTGTGAAGAACTACTCACTAGTAGCGCTTCAATAAAATCTACACTTAAAGGTCTCTAGGCCATCTTCTTTTCAGACGCCTCGGAGGATTATCAGGGATGGAGGAGGAAGCAAGTTGGGAGACTAGTGGATTGGAGTGGTTATGGAGCTTACTATGGAAGGATAGGTATCTGGTTTGGGCTAAATCAGAAACATATCGAACATTAAGATCTTTTAGGATAAATTTATTGGTGACATAGTAAGGGGCATTTAGGATTTTGGATTGTAAGGATTGGATACGAGATGAATTGGATGGTTTAGTAGAGCCCCAAAGCTCAACTCCGTACGTCGAAATAGGTCTATGGTAATTACAGTCATGTAAATAAGTTTTTTGTAATTAATTGGGAGCTTTGAACGTTTGTCTAGTAAATGTTAGTAAAAATTAGTCTGTAACGATGAGCAGTTTCTTGTCGCTTTAGTCTCTATTTAAAAAACTAAAACAGAACTTTTTAAAGTTGGTTTAACATATATTTTTACTAAATATAGATCTATAATAAAAGCTAAGCAACTATCTTGAAGAGTTTCTACTTTTTTTTGTTTTTTTTTTTCAATTTAAATAATATTTCAGTTGAATATTTGTTTCAGTTTTTTAAAAACAAACATATAAAAGAAATTCATCTTGTAAATGAGAGGAATGAATCTAATGACCTGGCTTGTTGAGAACTTTCTTATGGTATCACTTAAAAAATGTTCTATAGTTGAAGGTCTCTAGAACAAAATCTTTTAGGACGTCACACGGAGTTGCTAGAATTGAGTCGGAAACTAGTTGAGGACCTATTTGTTTGAGGAGGTATATAGTTTAATATGAAAGGAAAAGCATTTCATTTGGGCAGAACGAGTAATAGTGAGGGCATGAAGATCAATATTAATACTTTTATTTGTTACATTGTTTGGAGAATTGAGGATTTAATGAAGGATTTCTGATTTCAAAGTAAGGAAGAAATTCGATGGATTGGTGGATCCCAAAAACTCAAATCCTTAAAGTTTTAATTGTAGTTACGTAAATTAGTCTTTTTTTTTTTTGTTATTGAATTATTCAGTTTTTCTCTTACAATCTTCGTATTAGTCGAAAAGGGTGTACTGTTTCTTGTAGTTTCAGTCTTGTATGAGAATTCGAAGTAAGAGAGGGAGGCCCAGATAGCGGTTCAGCTCAGACTTTATTGGAACATTATAAAAGGATACTGTAGGACAGGAAGTCTTAAGTTTACGACGAAGGGAAAAGATGATGAATGAAAAAAATATTATAAAAAAATCCATCTTCGGACGGCCCAGAGGATTAACGGGAATCGAATATAAACTACGATGAGACACACTGGGTGTTAAAATGGGTGTGGATATTTACAAAAAATTACCTTAATGTGGGCCAAATCAGTCGTTATTGTGAATTGTTTCATTTGTGACATAATAAGAAGCATTAATGATTTTATAAAGAGCTTCAGATATGATGAATAGAATTTTATTGATTATTTGAACCCAACAATTTTATGCCACCAGTCCAAACAGCTCTGATTTTGGTTTTCTGACGATTTGTTTTGTAGTGTATTGGAGGGGGAGATTGTTTTTCAACAATTAGTGTTAGAGTGATCGAAATCGACGGGCAGCTTATTGGTTTTTGAATGTCGGTTCCTAGGATGTCTCTAAACGATATGAATTTTAACATAATGTACAAGCAGTACAATTTAACATAAAAGAGAGTAGAGATTTTTAAAATTTTTTTTTTCTTTATAAAATTGTTTCTATTTCATCTGTCTTCTATTGTTCTTTTATTTTATTTCTATTCTCTTTTTATTCTACACATAATTGAGTTAACACCTTATAACGACTTCCGAAATTCACAACCGACCTTTTAATGTTCGATTTAATTTAATTCGCCCTATCTATTGACATAGATTGGCATTTATAATTTGATTGAATATATTTTATTTAATAAAGATTTTGAAAAGAGTAAACATTGTATTTGCTCAAGGTAGTATGGACATATTGTGTAATTAATTTGCAACTGCTAATTACCAAGAAGAACCTGCCAATTAACGTTGACTTTCTAATTACTGCCTGTGTTGATACAACTAACCGTGAGCGTTCTTTAAATGTGTTGAGGGAAATAGATTTATTATAACTGTCATGTATTTGGAATAAGTAAATCAATCGAATGATATATATTACAGCTTGTTTATGTCATGTATTTTTTTAATAATTTTTTTTTATTTATTTTACTTTGTGGTATTTGAATTTCAATTCACTACTTCACTTGTTATTCATGTAATCTTTAGCCTAAGTTAAAACAAAAATTAAAATTATTTTTAATAATTAGTTATTTTGTGTTTTTTTTTAATTCTATTTTTGGTGACAATATTTCTCCAAACATATAAACAATATGTTAACAACAATTAAATAACAATTAAAGTTCTTTAATTTTGCTCAATAGTTGTATTTTATACCTGTTCATTCAAGCTTTTTTTTTCTTTTTATGATTTATCAACTAATGAACAATATTTATCTTATATATTTAGTGTGGTCTTTGTTATAGTGGTATTGTAATAAGATGAGACCACTCAATCATGATTTATAAATTATAATTTATAGTAATTAAAACGAAATAATTAGGATTGATAATTGTCATTTCTGTTGGATTTTTTTAATTTGAAATCTAGTTTCGAATGTTATTCATTCATTTTCAGTTCTGAGGATATCCGTTGTTCCTCCTCAGACCTGATGATGAATGTTTAACATTCGAAAGTAGTTTAAAAAAAAAAAAATTCCAACATAAGTGGCAATTAATTCAGCAATCCTGATTGTATTGATCCTTCTGTATCATCATGCGTACCTCAAGTGAAATGAAATTGATAATATAAAAAAATATAAAAATAAAACAGAACAAATATAATGCCTTGATCTAATTTTAAAAACCTCTATTTTTTTTCCAAACACTTCACACTTTATTGATCTCTTATGACGACCTCTTAGTCCCAAAGTCTAGATCTCTTTTCTTAACCTATAATTTTCATCCAGTAAGGAAAAAAAAAAAATCTTTTTAAACAAGACAAATAAAATTATATTTGCATATCCTCTCAAAATAAACGATACTCATCAGAAAAATATAGGTTAGCTTAGGTTGAATTTCTTCATTCACTCAACATCGAGGGACTTTAGTGTCCATCCTGCAATCTACTTTATATTCTTCTGTTTCGTTCTTCAGTTATTTTAATTATATTTTTGCTAGTTTTTTTTTGTTTTTTTTTTAAATTAAAAGTTATATTTTTTGAGGAATATGAGAATTTCATCTATAATATTACAATCATCACCAAGACTAGTTGTTTCTTTTTATTCCTACTCCCTGAAAATAACCATCTTATCGAGGGCAATCCTCTAGAATGTATCTAATCGTTAATTGTATATTCTTGCACGTTACACACTTCGGTAGACTGGGGGTCACCTTTGGTGTAGTGGTTAGCATAGCAACCTACTAAACCCAAGATCGCGGGTTCGCAGCCCGGCAGATGACCTTAGGATTTTTTTAAGGGAGTAAAAAATCCTTGCTATGCCGTCCTTCGGAAGGGACGTAAAATGGGGGTCCCGAGCCTGTGCGATGTCAGGTACTCGCTAAAGATCCCTATCCTAATTATACCTGGATAGGCAAAATTTAGGACTCCCACCGTAGCATCGTCCGATTAGCCATAGCAGCATTAAAGTGACGTTAAACGAAATAAATAAATATAATAACTTCGGTAGACTGTCCTTTGTCATTAGATAACAATGGGTTAGTCGGGTATGGCGTATTTTAAGTCTTGATATAACAACTTCTCTTTCCCATATTTTTGTGCTCGTTATTAATAGTTTTTAATTTCTTTTGATCCTCTATATCTTTTTATATCGTAAACAAAAGTTTAAGCATTCTATTAAGAAAGAATCGTCACGATTGTAGCTACCCTTATGTTTCCCTCTTATTTTTTCTGCACGTTCCATTTTTCAAGCCAGCCGTTTAGGGATTAAATAAATGAAATAAATAATAAAGAAAGGTATCATTTGGAAGTCTTTATAAAAAATTTTTTATAGATTAGTTTTTTTTTTGTTTTTTTTTTTTTTACAATTAAACGCCTTATTTAAGATCTTCATCGATAAGAAATACCAATTTTATGTGTACGAACCTGACTTATTTATATGATGAGGTGTATGTTGTCTACATATAAGTTTTGTCTAATTGATTTACAATTATATGTTAATAGCAAATTAATATTTGTTAATTTTAATTTTAATTTGATTTATTTTTTATTTTCTTATATTTTTTTTAAAATCCCTTTTTTTGACATTTCTTTCTTTCTGTTTTTTTTTTTTTTTTTTCCAGCTTACATTGTAAACTGAAACGTCGGTACGATAAATTAGTATTTATAATTGTTTTTACTTGACTGCACACCCTTATTATCTACATCATCAACATAATATATTTGTTTTGTCTATATTCCTGTAAATTTACATTGTACTGGTGATCAACAGAGTTTTCTGTAATACTTCACTTGAGGTACGTATGATGTTATAGAAGGATCAGTACTATTAGGATTCAAATTTCCTGTAATAAACAGTAACTTATCTTTTACACGAACAACGATTAGTTTATACAGTAAAAGCAGAGATTGCGAAAGAATAATTCTTTCATCAAATATATCGTAAATGGAAGAAAAGTAAATGAAGTATATAACGCCTATCTCTGGGCCATCTACACAATCCTTAGTAGCACAGCAAAATATAATTTCATTATCGAAAAGTTTGTTTTAAAGCAAGCGTTTGGGAATCTAATTTGACATTATCAAACAAATCAACAGGCAAAATTGAAATTCGAGTTGTATCCTCAGCACAAGAGAGTTATGAATAAAAATGGTGTACTTCGTCAGCTCTGTAAGGCTTTTTATAATTTAATTTAATGTTGTTTTTTTTAGTGTATATGTATATTTATTTATTTTAATGTTAAATTTGGTTGATGGTATTGATGGGACAATTACATTAAAGTTGGTTATTGCTCCAGTTTAAAAAGTTAATATGGTATTTAAAGTTAGTATGATAAAGTTTTTTTGTTTTTTTTTATATGCATTTATTGAAATTTACAACTGTACAGAATATATACATCAAGTAAATGTATTCACAACGATTATAATAACATGTTAAAACTTGGAAAGAACTACTCATCAGTAGCACTTTATTAAAACTTCTACACTAGAAGGTCTCTAGGCATCTTCGTTTCAGACGCCTCGGAAGATTATCAGGAATGGAGTGGGAAGCAAGTTGAGAAACTAACGGATTTGAGTGATTATGGAGCTTACTATGAAAGGATAGGTATCTGGTGTGGGCTAAATCAGCAACATATGGAACATTTAGGTCTTTATGGATAAGTTTATTGGTGACAAAGTAAGGAGCATTGAGGATTTTACGAAGGATTTTGGATTGTAAGGATTGGATACGAGATGAATTGGATGGTTTAGTGGAGCCCCAATGCTCAACTCCGTACGTCCAAACAGGTCTAATCACAGTCATGTATATGAGGCTTTTGTAATTAATTGTGAGCTTTGAACGTTTGTCTAGTAAATGTTGAAGTAGTCTGAAACGACGGGAAGTTTCTTGGATTCCAAGTTAGTCGTTTGTCCAAGTGGAGTCCTAGGTAGCGTATCTGAACAACAGGGATTAGTGGAATATCATTAAAGGATACTGTAGGACAGGAGGTCGTAGGTTTACGACGAAGGGTAAATGTTATTTGGTGGGATCTGTTTGGATTTATTTTGATTCTCCATTTTTGACACCATTCTTGAAGGTTTAGGATATGAGATTGGAGTGTTTGAGAGGCAATGAAGGGTCATTGTTTACTGATAACACACATGTGTCATCAGCGTAAGTAGTGAGGACAGTGGTAGGATGATAAAGTTAAAATTGCTGTTTTTGTTACTAAGCAATTATACATTATATGGTTCAAATACAAGGGTAATATTAACCATAAGCAGTTTGCACCCCTTGAAACCAAACAACTAGGAAAATTAGGAAAATTTTCTCTCAATCAGTCTTATGATCTTGGAACGTCTTTTTGAAACACCTCGAGTTTTAATGTTTTTGATAAGTTTAACGTTTACCGGTCTCACAATTCCGTATAGTCTTGTTGATAATTTTGAATATATGGGTCAGTGCTTATGGCTAGATTACGTATAAGTCTAGATATTACCTGTATCAATGTCAGTAGTTTTCTCAAACTTGCTTTCTAAAAGTTGACATGAGATGTAGGACAGGCAGTGCACGACGTGAAATATTGTAAGCCTGAATCGACCGTCAGAATACCTGAATTACGTCCTCACTTCTTGATGCAAAAATGATAGTGCAGGTGAAAGTATTCGGCGGTTATTTACTTTTTTACCATGCAAAGTTCTTTGTTATATTACTCTGGGTGAATGTTTTTTTTTTTTTTTTTCCTTTGACCGTGGTTCAGATTTCGCAAGCATCCGAATGACTCTAAAATAGTACTAAATACCTTCTTTTATTGATTGCAATAAGGCTACGGTTCATTTGATATGGGTTCCTCTCAGGTCGTTTGCATTGCATCAGAACTTATTACACTTTAAAAATAAACAATAAAATGAATCATATATTTCCTCAGGGCCATCATTTTTACGTAATAATGCTGATAGAGTTAGTGCATAACGGTATTAAAAGATTTAATATCGAAGTTTATCTATTTTTATGAAGTGATGAAACTACATTTTATTTATGAAGGACATGATAAAAATTGTTTTATTCTAAATAATAAACCTATTTTTTTAATAAGTGCCTATCATTATTTAAGATATATTTAGAACAAAAAGTATTGGGACAGATGTAGAAAGAACCTTATCCTGTAAAAATTGTTATTGTAACAAATCAGTTGTAATAAAATTGTAACAAACATATTTTTAATATAAATAACATATTTAAACATAGCTACGGTAATCAGACCTCTGGTTCTGTATGGTTCAGAAACGTTGGCTATGAACAAGGAGAACAAAAACTTAGCTCGAATTGAGAAAAGAATCCTAAGAATGATATACGGCCCAATCAGAACAGAAGATGGATACAGAAGGAGACCGACGTTAGAGCTATATAAAATCTTGGAACCCACGGACTCAGCTATAATCAGGCGTAAACTGAACTTTCATGCACACATAATCAGGATGAATAACCAAAGATGGGTGAAACAGATTTATACTAAAGCCCTGAGCATGAAAAATAGCAACCATGTGTTTGGTAAAACAATGAAACAGTTCCTGGATAGGTACAAAATTACAGAAGAACTGTGCGAAGACAGAGAAAAGTTTAAAAAACACATGCAGAAAATAGAGGTCTTTGAATGCCAAAAACCTGAAGGAAGAAAAGAACGATTTTCTTCCCAAATGAGAGCGTACTGGCAGCAAAGGAGAATGAAGATTGTCAACAAACCTTAAAAAAACATATTTTAACTGTAACAAAAATGTTTTCAAATCAGTTACAATAGTAATTATGAATTAAGAAAGGCATATAAAGTGTTTTTGGTTTTAAATAAACAAAAACAAATGGTTACAAAAAATATTGAGACACCTCTATTTTTACTATAAAATAATCAACGAAATATAAAATATACATTATTTTATATAATTTATATAAATATAAATCCAGAAAATATTTTAATATTTTCCTTAAAGATCAATACTCGGTTGGCTATCCTTTTGCTTTTATAAGGTTTATTACTCCTCTTAGCCTAAGACTCTTAGGTTTGAATTGCCTTTTTTTTTTCTTTTTCTTTTTCTTTTTTTTTTTTTTTTTTTTTTTTTTGGTAGCCAAAATTCAATTTCAGCAAAGCAACATTAAAATAATTTTTATTCTTTATTCGTCGCCTTCGTATTTGTGAATCGAGATGAGCCCATCAATGCTACATATAGTTCATGCTGGTAGATTGGAGAGGAGTTCCTAGGCATTTTGGAGTGTTATAAAGCAACCAAAGCCTTGAATCGGGTTACTATCTTGCCAGATTATAAAATTTAATACACGATTTCCCTGTTGGGGGACCTAAATTTTCTTTCAAGTTATTTATATTCACTTCCTGTTCCATAACACTTATAGTGACCACTTTTCCGACCCCTGCTGTGCTCATACACCCCCAAACAAGTACAGAAAGTATTTGGACAAAGCTCTTGATTCTTTTTCCTCATCGGTAAACATTCCTGAGCTCCGCATCTTTATGTTGATAATCGAAGGCAAACTTTAATCTTATTTTTATTTGTTTTACTTAACCAAAACTTCTCTCTCGGAATCCGACCATTATAATAACTTTATGTTGCACATTTCATATTACTTGCTCTGAGTATTATTCCAATGAAGTGTTTTCCGTTGGTGGAGCACTAATTGGAGTATTTTGATTAATCTTTTCTACTATTTACATCTTGATTATGTCTGTTACTTGTGTCAGTTTTTTCTGCTTTTAAAATAAAAAAGCTTAGCGCACCCGAAGGCTCGATGCCGACAACACCAACCGTTGACCACACACCTCCCTCTAACCAACTTCCTCAAAACCCATATCTCCAAGATCGGCCTTGACTTTATCCTTCCATTTACGGCTTGGTCTAAACCTCGGTCGTTCACCCGACGGCTAAAAACTGGTTAATTTTTATGTGAATTTATTCATTACTGAACCCAACTTATTTACCTGCCCATTTTAACCGTCGCGCTGCTATTGCTTGAACTATATTTGCCGAGTATAACTCACACAGTTCTGCATTGTGAAACCTTCTAAATTCTCCCGTTTCTTCATCCTTTTTTGCTCCTTAACTTCCTACTCGACGTAAGCGGCCAGGCTTTGCATCCATAGAGAACTGTTGGTAGTATAATAGTCTTATATATACTAATTTTTAAATTTCTGGAGAGTAAGCGCGAACTGAGTAGGTTGCGTCCGAGAAATAACTAGTATTGCTGGCTTTAAACCTTGTTCTTATTTCCTCTTTAATTTCATTTTTCTTTGATATGGTAGACCCTTCATATTTGAATTGTTCAAAGTGTTCAAATTTAACTCCATATGTTTCGCTTTATCCGTATTAATTCCATGACCAATTTCGTTACCGGTTTTCATGAGCGTAGTTGCGTTTAATTTTATAGTTCACTCATTTTCATCTAACAGTACCAATCATCAGCATAACCTGTTCAGCTTTTGTATTTTTAGTACACCAAATCTTTCATTCAAATTCCAATTAGCCACTCTTGAAATTTCTTACGTTATACTAATAATTCAGATGGACTGTTTTATGATAAGGACAACCTATTTCGATACAGACAAACAAATTAGAAGATTTGGTTTATGCAGTTGTGCATATCCCCTATATTCTCCTGCTCACTCTCTCTCTCTCTCTCTCTCTCTCCTACAGGCTACTACTTTTCGGAGTTTAGATAACTTTATGCGAGGGGAATAGTTTACAAATGATTCAGCTAATAAAAATTAATTTTATAACTACGTTTCATATTGCGAATCAAACATTTTCAAAACTTAGTAAGTCGCTGGAAGAAGTGTGCTGATAAAGACGGTAAATATTTTGAATAATTTTATTTGTTTGTTATTTTTTTATTTATTTCCTGTTTCCAAGAACGGACATTGTATGTAGAACGACCTAATAATTAAAGTCCTTCCTTTAGCCTTCATTATTTTATTTTCCTTCTATAGTTCAATTCCTGACTCAGAAATTAAAAATAAAAATTTATTAATTTTTTTTTTTTCAATCAGTGATTATAAATAAAATTTCTTGATCCTTATGATATAATTTTATTACTAAAATGATGAGAACGGATTAACTATTCACATTGCTTCTTATTCACCAAATAATTTAGTACACAATTCTCAATGATTTATTCTTTTAGATAATTGTTTTGACTTTTAACTAATTAAATTTTCCAAGACCTAATTAAAAAGTGCTGTATGGATTTGAAGGGAGGTGATTAAGAGGAATGTTGACCCTTGTAAGGCTCGCCACTACATTCTTAATAAAAAACGAGGTACCATTGAAGATAAGATCTGAAAAGGAACCCCAAGACTAAATGCAACATGAAACCACAGATTCTCACGTCATCAACTTTCAGGGGAAAAAACTTTCAAACGAATTATATAAGGCTATGTAATGTGGGAGCAGGCGTTCAATAACAATTGAATGTTAACGATTAGGGTGGTTAAATATTTCCACACCGGTCGTTCACCCCAAGATAAAACTAACTTAAGTCCAGTGTCAAGCTTGGGATTGTCTTTTGTTCTACGAAAGCTTACAAGGATCCTAAAATTCTCTTAAATGACATTAACTACCAAGTAGGCAACACCTGTAGCAAACTGAAAAGGAGTTGGATGATGGATCTCCTGGAATAACAAAAAATATTAATATTGAAACAGGATGTGCCAGTGGCTTCTCCTCTTACTCATGCTTTGCCTTTGAATTAATATTCATCCAATTCACTTGTCATTAGCTATTAACTTAAATAATACTCTATTTACCTATTTGTTGTTTTTTAAAAACTATTTATTGATATCTACATCTTTATACATTATACAAGTAAATTTGAGGAAAATGATTACAATGGCATGTCAATAACATGTAAAGATCTACTCACTAGTTGCACTTCAATAAAAGCTTTACATTAGAAGGTCTTTTGGCCATCTTCTTTTCAGACGCCTTGGAGGATTATCGGGAATGAGTGTGAGGCATGTCGGGAGACTAGTGGAATCGAGTCGATTTGGCGTTAACTATGAAAGGATAGGTATTTGGTTAGGGCAACAAATGGAACCTTAAGATCTTTATCGATAAGTTTGTTTGTGACATAATTAGGAGCATTGGGGATTTTACGGAAAGTTTTCTATTGTAAGGATTGGAAACGATAAGATTTGAAAGGTTTAGTGAAACTTCAAAGCTACACTCCGTTTGTCCAAAGGGTCATGTAAATTAAGTCTTTTGTTATTTATTGAGAACTTTGAACACTTGTCTAGTAAATGTTGAAGTAGTCGGAAAAGATGAGCAGTTAAATGCCTTTTAAGTCTGTTATGTAATAATATTTTATTTAAAAATATATTTTTGATTTTTAAGAAGTTTATATGGAATAAACCAAACCATAGATTTCTTCCATTCTTTTCAGTCTAAAAGCCTTCCTAAATGTTCCTTGCTATGTCACTAATGAACTAATCCACAGTGCCCTTAGTGCACCCCCATCTGTCCTTATGCCAGATATTTGGCTCGAACCAGATATCTATCCTTTTATAATTGAATTAATTTTTAATTTAATTTTCTTTTATCTCAACTTGGTTTCCATTTGATTCGTGATAGCCCTCCGAGACCTGCGAAAAGAATATGGCCTCAGTACCATCTAATATAGAATGTCTTTGGAATGCTACCAATGGGTGGTTTTATAGATCAGTTTTTTCTATTCAACAAATTCACTCGATGTAGTTTGTTTTACAATTGTTTTCACTATATGATCTTTTTAAAATAATTTATAAAAATCTCAAAATTTGTAAAAGAGAAAGCAACGATCACATCTCACGGGCAGTTCTATAACCTGTAAACAATATTTTGCATAATAAATCTGTTTTTATTGAATATAGATAATTTCCCTTCTGAATAATTTTTTTTATTTCAGTAAAATTTTGAATTGATAAATATATATAGCTTACTAAACTTAGGCAATCTTATTGAAACGAAAATTGCTTAGACTCCTCGGAATAAAAACTGTATCTTTATAGTTGATTGTCTAATAATAATTATTGTTGAGACATTCTCTCTACAAACCTATAACACAATTACAAGAATATTGTTATTTTATTTGTTATAAATGTTTATTTCTTAGATTGATTCTTGTTTCGGTTTATAATGTTAAAAAAGTGATCTGTCTAGTTTTTGTTATCATTATTATAAAACATATTATTTTTTATCTCTTTAGTTTTGGTTACGTTTGTCCACGTATTTGTCCAGATTAACAAAGTTTTATAATAAAATCTATGGAACATGGCCTATCCTAATCTGACTGCTGAGGAAGAATAGATGGAATAAAAGATATATAAACTATGTTTATTTGACCGGCAATCTATTAAATTTAGAAATATAAAAACTTCCCCATTAATAGTAGGTAATATCAATAAAATAATATTATGAAACGTGGAGAAAGGGATTGGGACAAGAAGAAAATACAGACGCGGATATTAAGAGAAACTAATTTCTAAAGTCTGTTGAAAACTTGTAGTAATCATTAAGAGGTGAAATCTAAGAAATGTTAAAAACAGCACTCTTATTAAACTATTTCACTGAGTTTCCTTTTAAAAAAATGATCTAAATTGAAAACATGACAGGAATTCAAATATTACACATTCCAACTTAAGACTTATATGGAATTATAGTAAATAATAAATGTATGTACTGCTAATCATTCACATGTAGAAAATATCATTCAAAGACATTAAGGTTAACTTATAAATGTCTACAGTGAATGGACTCGCACCAATCCAATATAATTTCGTGTCAAATTCAATTACGTACAAATAAATTTATTTATAAATTCCTCATATCACAGGTGAGAACGATATGATTGGCATAAAAGAGAGACGAGGTAGGTATCGTCCTCAGGTTACAAATGAATGTATGATGAATACAAATGAATTATAAACTCTTTATGAATTTTATCCATAAATACTTAAAAGAAGGGGGGAATAAGGCTATCTTTATACTTACTCCTCGGCGCTACAGGTCTGGGTGACCCTTGGCCTCCTGGATTTTTCTTCTCCATCTCTCTAGATTTCTTCTCAATCTCCCTCTGCCAAATTCCATTCTCCAATTTCTTATTCTTAATTTTTCGGCATCTTTTGCTATTTCATCCTCCCATCTGCTTCGCGGTCTTCCTCTTTTTCTCTTTCCAGTTATTCTCATACAGTTTCTCCGGCATTGTATCTGCTGTCATTCTTCTGACATGGGAAACCCACCTTAATCTCTTTACTTTAATGAAGTTTACATTTTTCCTTTTTAACATGTATACTTCTTCATTCTCTTCATTTTTATTTTCCATATTACAACCACTTTTGTTGCGCCACATATTCGTCCTATTGCCTTTCTTTCAAAAAATTTCTGTTTCTGGACGTTATTTTGGGCTAAGCACCAAGTTTCAGCTCCATATGAAACTACAAATATTAATAATGACTTGTATAGTTTTAGTTTAGTTTTTCTAGACAACAGTTTAGATTTCAATAACTTATAATACGCATAGTAGGCTCGGTTTCCTGCCATAATTCTCATATCAATATCACTGCTGATATTTTCAATAATATCCTTATTATTTGTCTCCTTTAATCATTGAAAAAATAAGGAAATTTCATTCCATTAAATAAATAAATAAATTTATATATGAAATGGCTACGTCACTTTAGTTAGAGAATACCACGAGTGGTCTGTTGAGAACCTGAACGAAGAAGTCTACTTACAATAATATGAAGTAAAACAAAGCCAAGGAATTAAAGAACTCCTTCGCCCGCTCACATAATTAAAGAGCTTGGATAATTTTAACTAATATTTGAAGTTTTGTTTATTTAACAATACAAATCACGTATTGTAGCATGCAATTAATAAGCATTATTTCCTCAATGACATTATTACGTATAGCAGTAATTTTTAACCTGGTTAAAATTTCACTGATTAGAAGATTTCGTAAAAGCATAATTGGAAAATTAATTTTAATGTTGCTAATCCAGATGGACATATACTATTAAGAAACTTACGTATAATGAACTGCATTGCCAGTGCTTACAAAAAAACGCCAATGAATCATATTTTTACACAAAATATCAAAAAGCAAAGGATCGATAATTTTATTTCGTAATAATTTTTATTCTTAATTTTACTGATTTCATCTGGTTGGATTATAATTTCTAACCATAAAAGTCTATGACAGTGTGGTAAGCCTCGTTTCTGCCACTCAACTTAAATATTTTTACATACAACCATGGAGTTATAGACAAATGGAGGGAGCTTACCTCTCAATAGCCAGGGCAGGCAGCCATTTCGGAGTGCACCGTATTATCAGCATATTAGCCGCTTATCAGTTCAAATTTTGGTTTCCTAGGTTTTATACTGCTGTTATTTTATTTTAGTGATTTATTTACTTTAGTGATTTACTTATTTTATTTATTACGAACCCTTTCAATTGCCCTAGCCCATATGGAATGCAAGTCGCCAGTTGGGCATTGTAGGCGTGGCCGGTTAGTGTTTCGGTCTCGCCCCTCACGGAAAAATATACGGGAATGGCCTCTCCATAGTACTATAACTCAAAACTAAAATAAAGTACTTAAAATTTGGTACAGATGGGTTTAATTGTAATCGCAAACCCTGTGGCAGTATGGCGCTAGCCATATATCGCTCAAGTTTTAAACTTCGCTGGGATCCATACGTTAAAGCTATACTCATACCTTTTTTGATAACAATTTAGTTTAATTCAGCAAATTTTATTATCAATTTTCAACTCTATGAAACACCATATATTTTTAACATCTCTTGAATACCGAGCGCTACCTATCGGTCAATTTTCAAGCTTCACTGCGCACCACATATTTATCCCTTTTTTTAATAACAATTTAATTTTAAAATATAAATTTTTTTTTTGCTAAATCTTTCTTGAACTATAAAGACTATGTAGTTGAAACTTGATACTGATTGGTTTAGTAGTTTTTGTGGTTAGTGATCACAAACGAAAAATGGCTTGTGATTTTATATAATAGTATAGATATAGATTTAGTAGGGGACCTAACAAAATTGGTGTTAAAGGCTGAAGGTCCAGTTTTGTTGGAACTATTGGTGTTTTAAGATTTTAATTAAAAGATATAAAATCAAAGTTGTATCTGATATACTCTCACTAAGGGAGAGTGTTCTACTTGAAAATACAAGTTAAGCCAAACAAATGTTTTAATTTGTAAAAACAAAAAAAAAAAAGAACAAGTAAATGAGGTTTAACCTGGTTTAACACCTGTACCAATGGTAGTAAAGGAAGTAACTGAAACAACCTGTTAATTTGTAGTCGCTTGCTATTCCTGGCATGCTATCTATGCACATACTGCCACCACAAAGACAGTAATAGAAAACCACATGGCCTATAATTGGTAGGAGCTTAGAGTAATCAACACTAAGAGTCATTATCCCTGTGTCGGCACTAGTCACTGCATCACACTGGCAGTGCTGTCACTGAGATGAGGCTTCTTGCTCCACCTTCCTACGATTCTTCTATTGTGGACGTTTGTGCAACTCGCCTACTACATTTCTCATTACTTTCAAATTTTCTATAATTTAATAGACATCTTATGTAAGTCTTCCGTCGGTTGTATATTTTGCTCTAACTTTCACTGAACCCTGGACTAATGGTTTCTTCCTATCTATGAATTAATAAGAGAAGAAAATTGAAGTCTGATTTAGGAGCTACGTGTGGACTACTAAATAATTATTGAATCTGAAATTGGCATGGTTGTGAAGGTGTTCCAAATTGCGTTGATGGAACGTAACATGCTCTTGTAGCTTACCTCTGAGGTCGTCACGCATTTCATATTGATCCCATAGCTAATCACTGTTGATATATATATATATATATATATATATATATATATATATATATATATATATATATATATATATAAGATCGGGTAGTTTTAATTTATTTAAGTAACGGTAGCACTTGTGTATTAAAATCTAAATTTTGGACCTTCTAGAGTCGCCGCTCGCTAATAGGTAGCGTCAAAGCTGCATTGTTGGCTCTACAGAAAATCTTTTATATTCAAAATTACATTAAACTAAATTTTCTGCAATTCGGGCAGAAAATAAGCTCTGTATATTTAACAGAGACTAGGATAGAAGCTTTAATTGTTTTGGATTTCTCTCAAAAGGTGGTGGAAATTTATTTCCAAATGGATCGACAGAGCGGTGGAACGATAAATTATAAATTTTACTGTGACTGTAAATTATTCTTTGACTGTACACCCAACTATCTACTTTCTTTTGCATTGATATATTTTGCTTTTTATTTAATTATTATATTATTATTATTCTATGAAAATAACCTAAGAGTGGGAACCAACTGGATGAAGTTGGCCAGGGACAGAGACTGTTGGTTCAATATTGTCAATAATTTATAGAAAGAAAAAGTTTTGTTTTGTTTTTGATATTTTTGTGGTTTATAAAGAATATTGTATATTTTATTTTATATTGTTACAACTCAGTTCCTATTCTGTAAAATTATTTTGTAGCTTAATTCCATTTTACCTCTTAAGTGAGAGTCTTTTGTCATAAATAAGATGTCAATAAAGCCTTATTATATTATTATTTTGCTTTTATCTAATATGTTTCACCGACTTCATCAATTTTTTTCAAATATAGAACATATTTTATAATGTCAACGACCAACATCTTAGTTATGCTGTTTTTCTAATGACTTTTCTTTCGTATATTTGACTTAATTAATTATGGTTGTTCATCTTTGGTTCTGTTATTGATAATTTACATCGGTTTAATTATTTTTTAATTTTCATTTTATCCTCTTCTCCAGTCTAGAATCCTGCGTAAAATGCTTAATGCTCCTTACTTTGTCACTAATGGATATGTCAACAATGAACTTTATATCCCGTATGTTGGTGATTTGTCGCGAAATAGATACCTTTTCTTTCATCATAAGTTTATACCCAACCCATAATTAATTATACTTTATATATACTTTATATTATACCCATTTTTGGGTGATTTCTTATTAAATTTCTGATAACACTTCTAGGCTTCTGAAAAGATGATGGTCTCAGGATCTTCTAATGTAGAACACTCATTTGAAGATTTACTATATATTGTTGTATAGCTATAAATTTAAATTTGTAATTTTTTTTTTATAGTAATTTTGTAGTATTGGGAAATGAAATTATTTAAGTGTATTAGGACTAGTATAACTGTCAATCTAAAAAAAAAACTGACAAGTAATGCCCAGTGACGACAGGAGGAAACTGCTTGCTCGATGTTTGAACAGTCTGACCTTTCACCATCTTCATGTTAGAGTGATGAATTTATATTCTATAAAGATCAAATCCCATAAGCATCTACGCTGGCTGTAACTGGCGAAATGGTGGTATAAGGTCAAGACTCTTGGTATTTCAACAGAGTTCTATTCATCACATCGCTTTGGAATATTGATTTTAATGTAACAACTAGAATAGTAATGATTTCTAAGGCGGCAATAATAACATTAATTTTTTTTTTTTTTTACTTTATATATTTATTCACACCTGTCAATTAAAATTTGACAACCAGTGAATTTGCTGTACGAATTTAAATGGCTTGAAAGGCATGAGAGGGAGCATAACCCAACGGCACCTCCAGTCTTTATTTTATTTTATTATTTTAGTCAAGGAGATCTCTCATCCAGCTCCTTTTTAGTCTTCTCTGTGTGTTGTCGGGAATATGTGTTGTTGCCATGTTGTAATTTATGAAATATAACTAATAAACTCTTTATATATATATATTTTTTTTAAAAATCCGTAGGAATGTTCGAATCCCACCTGGGCAGGTTAACATTTTCCTCGCGGCAGACCCTCGAAATGAATCTTGACCTTCCCATCCTGGGAATAGCTTGGTGACCTGTAGAATAACTCGTCCTTTCTGCCCTAGTTAGAGTACATAAGGAAGTTAAGCCCCATCAAACAATAACAAAATAAAAACCATCATATAGTTATAAATTTTTGATTTTCTTTAAATTTTTCTTCTTTTGTTAGAAGACAAATGGATCAAATTATTAATTAAGTTTAGTGATAAAAAAACAACTCATTTTAGGAATCATTTAAGAATCAAATAGAGCATTTATCATACCTTTCAACTTATTAAAAATCTCTATATCTTAATACTTAAAAACAATTTTTATTTTTTTATTTTATTTCAAACATATTTTATGGTGGTCATTTTTGTTTTGGTGCGCTCACCTAATTATACGATTATGAGGGTTAACAAGAATATTCATAACTTTGAGAGCCTTAGAAGGATAAAATAAAAACCATCTTGTTTACAATTGTACCTCAGAACCATAAGAGCTTTAGTCACACAAGGCTAAATTTTCAGGAGAATAACATAAGTGGACTTACGTTCTTACAACCCTTAGAAAATTTGGGTCACCTGTGGTGTAGTGGTTGGCATAGCAATCTACTAAACCCAAGATCGCGGGTTTGCAGCCCGGCAGATGACCTTAGGATTTTTTAGAGGGAGTAAAAAATCCTTAGCTATGCCGTCCTTTGGAAGGGACGTAAAATGGGGGTCCCGAGCCTGTGCGATGTCAGGTACTCGTTAAAGATCCCCATCCTAATTATACCTGGATAGGCAAAATTTAGGAATCCCACCGTAGCATCGTCCGATTAGCCATAGCAGCATAAAGTGACGTTAAACGAAATAAACAAACAAACCCTTATAAAATAGAAAAGGATATTTCTTAAGGGACTTAAGTAGTTATGGTTTAATCTAATATAAAATTCTACATACAATGGTGCAATAACCTGAAAATTTTAAAATTTGGACTTGCGCTCTTCTAGTTCTGAGGTAGATAATACAATTAATATTATTTGTGGTTATACTAGCAACATATATTAACAAATAAAAAAAAAATATATATCAGATTGGTATTGACTCTTTTTCTGCTTAAAAAGCATTTACAAAAAGTGAAATATTGATGGATTTTATATTTAATTTTTCCTGTCATTTTCATATAGTATAAAGAAAGTTAGCTAAATAAACTAGTGCACCTTTTCTTTTCTTTGCAAAATAATAAACTAGATGGTTTTTGTTTTATCCTTTTAAGACAAATACTTTCAAAGAATGTTCTTGTAAAGGCTTACAATCGCAAAAAATCGAGTGTGCTGCGAAACAAAAATGGCCTCTATGAATAAACTGTTGATGTTAAAAATAAATAAAATATTGGTTTTTCAACTCTTGAGATGTAGGGGAAACAACCTGACAAGTTTCATAGTTTTTAAAAATATTTAGCAATTTTATTTTTCAATGGAATGACCATAGTCATTATAATCATATTCGCCTTTTTACTTGGTTTTGTTATTATTTTCAATAAATCATAAAACACCTATGTTAGTAATTCAGGCAGATTATGATAATTACTTTTTTTATATTGTAAAATAATTAGGATAGTAAAATACGTAATCTATTTCTTTTTTTAAATTAAAACAAATGAATTCCTCAATGAAGATTATAATAACAACAGCTAAACCTCTGAACTCGTATCTTTAGTTCCTATTTCCACACCTTCCACTCTGAGATCACCGTCCGCTCCATGTGAAGCCAAGGTTGAGGGCCGGCGAGGCACGGTGAAGCACACGTGAGTTCCCGCGTGACGCCTTTCGCCTTAGGAACCTTGGCACTTGAACTCCGGATATTCTAGATCAGGCCAGGATCGTCCTGTCCGCAGTTCCTTAACTTTTAGAGAAAATCAGAACATTAAATAACGAAAAAAACAACCCTCTTGGAAACGTAGATCATTAGATTTTGCAGAGGGTAATGTTACTTCATATTACTCTTATTAAAATCGGAATATTAATATATTATCTTATTTATAATATTAATCTTATTATATTGACAATTACACTCTAATAATTTGCAATCATACACAGCAAAAATCTGCCAGGTATCAAGCTCCAATAAGCTCCAATACTAGTATAATTATATAAATGAATTTTATTTATTTATTTCCAAAGTGTTGACATGATGAGTTAACGAAAATCACTAAAAATAGATAAGTAATAATAGTTAAAAAATATTTTTTTAAACATAAAAAGAGGCTAAGTTTCCAATAGAAAAAGTAGTTCTGATTTTTTCATATTTTTTTTTAGGATACCTGCAAAAAGTGTAAAGCCGATTTTGCAGATTCTAAACCAGTCATCATCAAACAATTGTTTTTTTTATTTCAATTGGTTTTAGAATAGAAAAATAAAATAAAATAAAACCATAACGACTACATCCTATGAAGGGTCTTAGGATCAGTACTTAGCTCAGAATGTGTTATCACGAGGACGACGGTTGGGAAAGGAGGAAATCTGGCCGGAATCCCACACAACCCCCGCCTTTATATCCAACAAATTGTACCTACTTTATGGAGGCCCCTGATTCGATCCATGACTGGAATAACAGAAATTAAATTTTCTGCCTTTAATCGGGCACGAAACCGGGCCTGGAAGTTTTGCAGTCTAGTGTCTTACTCACTGAGCTACCGTGTCTCCTAGAAATATTAGTATAAATTTGGACTTAAAAGCTTCACTTTATGGTTAACTTGCCATGCCAATGAGTGAAATTCAACTTCGTCTCTCATGGCTTACACAGCAGAATAAGAATTAAAGCCGATATTTAGCCTAAATTAGAACCAATGAAGTTTTTAAAAACATTGCAAATTATTAACTGAAATTTTTTTATTACGGCAGATATAAATTTCAGCGAATTTCATGTGTGTGATACTATTTTGTTCTTTCTGGTTATCGTTCAAAGTAACTCATACACTTTGGAAAAAATCAAAGGTTTTCGACTAAACACGATTACCATGCAACGGCCATTTTTTTTTTCAAATTACAATGTATGGTTACTGGCATTAAACGATTTTCAATAAAGAAAATAAAGAAAATATTGCTATAATATGTATGCTTAAGTACAAGAGGAGATTGAGACGTGGATGGGAGAAACTGCCTTAATCTCTTAGTACTTTTATTTCACTAACTATAATAATGATGTAGTTTTTTTGTTGTTTTTTTTTTTGTATATATAACAACCTGCTGAATATAAATTTATATTTTTAGAGTTGTTGATAGATTATAAAATGATATAAATTGGGTATGGATGTGTATCTTTTGCACAATAACTATTTTCCCTTCAGTAAAGAAAATTGCAATATTTGCTAAAATATAAAAAATAGAATCACTGAGAATATAAAATCACTGATATATAAAATATTATATTTTATTTATCTTATATTGCTCAGTTGCTCTCGGAGTTTTAAAACATATTTTTCCTTATTCTAGAACTGCTTATACTTCGGCGTTTATATTGGCGTCGTTACATCTCACAGATATAACAATAATAACAGAAAAAGGTGATAAATATGCCTTAGTGGTTGTAAACAGTGAAGGAACTTTAATTATATTATATAAACTATAAAATAGGTTAACTTTCCCTTTACTGTTCTGAACATTTTGTCTGACATCATCCCCTAGAGTATTTTTAGTTCTGGTTAACTCTTTTTTTCATAACAATGGAATTGTAGTTCCAATTTTGGAAGTAATTTCAAGTTTAATGTTTAGAGGAAGTTATCAGTAAATTAAGTCTCCACTAATGAAGGTCCGGTAACTCACATGGATATAGTAAGACAATTTCTAATCGAAATTAACGCAGATAATTGCAAAATAACAAAATAATTTTGAAACAATAAGCGGCTAGAATGTATTTTTTATATTTGTTTTATTTAATAAATATTACAAGCTTCCTTTCTAAAGAGCAATAAATAATATGGATGACAAAGAATCCATTTATAAAATAAATAAAAATAAAAAAATATCCTCTAACTGTACAAGGTACAAAATATAAAATAAATCAGGAAATAATATATGTTTTAAAAATAAATAAATAAAATTTAAAAAAGCACAATCACTCTATATATAATGTACACAAACATCCCGGGGAAACCTCGGACCAAGCTTGTCTCCTCACGTATGGGAAGGCAAGCCAGGCCCACAGAAATCCCAACGCTGTGATTCTCTCTTCCACGTCACGAGTGTCAAAATCCGGTGGAGGATGTATTAATAATAGGGAAGTTTAGGCAAAAGGTCTTAGTGACTATGTAGCTGGTTTCAGGTCATCTTTCTGCCTGAAAATAATCTAGTGTTTCTGATATTAAAAAACATTTTTTTTACTACAATCCAAATGAAGTATCTGATTATTTATAGAGAAATGACAAATTACACCTGATTAGTAGTTTACAGAATTGTTTCGGTGATTTTGTTGTTGATTAAACTCCTAGCTTCAGTTTAATAATTCATTTTTATACACAATTAGGCCAGCCAATGAATGCTGAAATCAGGGGTGTGGAGTGTATGAAATATGATATAATTTTTTACTTCAGGACTTCATTAGGAGTATTTAGAAGGTAAAAATACTAAAATTGGTGAGAAGGTCCTATTTTTCGGGGTTTCTGATCATATCTCATTATTCTTAAACAACCATTATTGTTTGTAATAATTTAAATAAATGTTATAATTGTAAGAAATATTGAACTCTTGCCCAGTAGAAAATAAAGTACCATGCCTATACATAAGATTAGAGTAAATTGAAAGCTCTACAAATTTGTTCTTAACTATTTTCCTGAGAAGCGGTCGTGGGAGGCACTAGAATGTTAGAAAAAAAGTGAATGAAATATCAATTTTCAATGACGTATATCTCGAAAACCGTTGTAAGTACGACAAATATGTATGGAGACAATTTTTTTTAGGAAATTCAATTACTTTAGTTTTTATTAAAAGAATATTTTCTAGAATCCACCGTTTCCGAGATATTACTGAAAAAAAAAAAAAAAAAGGACTCTCTACCCTTTCCCCCACATTATATTTCCCAAAGGGGACTTTTAGTATGTTTACCTTCTAACTACCCCCAAAGAAGCGCCGAAGCAAAAAATGATCGCATACTTCATGTACCCTACAACATATTTATTGACTGGAGTAGATGAATACCCACTTAATTCTGTTATAAGATAAGAGCCTGATTTAATGTCAATATTTCCAGAAAAAATGGTCAAGCTTTCAATATAAAAAATAATTTCATTTATGTTGA